>CM069907.1:120120211-120591664 GCA_036172215.1 Camellia granthamiana
TTATACCAACCGGTCGACCAGCCGGTTGACCGGCCGGTTGACCAACCGGTCAACCAGTGAAAGATTCAAACAGTTCAGAAAAAAAGTTCAAACAGTTTTTAAAAAAAAAAAAAAATCTCCCTAACCAATCAACCGGCCGGTCGACCACCCGGTCGTCCCGAAAAAAGTTCAGAAAGTTCAAAAAAAAGGTTCAAACAATTAAAAAAAAAAAAAAAAAATTTTGCCTAACCGGTCAACCGGCCGGTCGAACGGCCGGTTGACCACCCGGTTGTCCCGAGACAAATTTGGTGAAAGGTGAACCGTTAGAGCATCTCATCCTAGATTTGGTGAAATGAGTCATTTTTTACTCAAATTTGATGAAAAATCTGAGTCACCGTTGGAGATGCTCTTAGAGCATCTCCAACGGTTGAACAAATTTTTCATCAAATTTGAATTAAAAAAAAAAAAAAGCTAATTTTCTCATTCTGATACCAACAGTTCCAACCGTTCATTGTAGCGTACATCAAACAGAGAAGGTCGTCCGAGAGGTTGATCGGCCGGTCGACCGGTAAGAGCAAATTTGACGTTTTTGCCTTCATTTCTGTTGCTTCAAAAAATGCTAAGGTGGTCAACCGAGTGGTCGACCCCCCTAGTGTAAATTTTTCACAAATTTCTGCTTTAAAGGGGTCATCCGGTGGATCCAACTCAACGGCTATGCACAGTGAATTGGTGAAAGGGACAAGTCGTTCTCAGTTTGGTAAAATGTTTGATGTTTTTTCAATTTAATACTGTTTTAGTGCAACCGTTGGAGCACAAAAAGCACATTTTTTTCATTAAATTTGAATTTGATGTTGGATTTGGTGAACGGTTGGAGATGACCTTATAATATTTGTATTATTTTACTATTCATAACCGTTGCATTTTCATTACTGAATATCCTCGAATGACCATCTTTTTGTAAAAATTACACTAATCGATCGACCAACCAGACATGCGCCCGATTATCCGATCGACCGGTGTTTTGATGAAAGTTTAAAATATTTCGTTAGAGCGCTTGATATTAAATTAAGTGTTTACTCAATTTTAGTGGAAAAAAAAAAAAACAAACAAACAAACAAAGATATACCATTGAAAATGCTCTGATGAATCCAAATAATGTTAAGGTTCCACGTGACTCTTGTACAATAGGCACGATTGATTTTTTTTAAAATTTTTTGGCAATAAATTACAAAGAGCATTATGGTCATTTTCAAATATAATAATGTGATAATCAAGAGTAAATCCCCGTAGCTCGAATGCTACGGGGCTCGAATGGCTCGAGGGAGAGGGAGAGAAGGAGAACAGAGAGGGAGAGGGAGAGAAGGAGAAAAGAGAGGGAGAGGGAGAGAAGCAGAGGCCATCGTCGTCGTCCTCGTCGTCCTCGTCGTCGTCCTCGTCGAAGAAGCGGGCTCGTCGAAGAAGCGGAAGCTCGCCGTCGCCGTCGCCGTCGTCCACCGCCCCGCCTCCTCCTCCCCCTCCCTCCTCCTCCTCCTCCTCCTCCTCCTCCCTTCTCCAGCCGATTTTATGGCCCCCTCCCCTCCCTCCTCCTCCTCTCCCTCCCCCTCCTCCTCCCTTTCCCTTCTCTTCTCCCTTCTTCTCCCTTCTTCGATCTGCAGAAAAACCAGGAAAAAAGAAAAAAAAAAAAAAAAAAAAAGGGGGTCAAAACGACGTCGTTTTGACCCCTCGAGCCACAATTCGAGCCAATATTTCGAGCTACCAATCACTACTCGATAATCAATTAAGATATTAAAAGTATTTTTTTTTTTCATATTTTCTCTAAGTATTAACTAATTATATCACTTACACATCATTGGGTATAGAAAATTGGTCTAAAAAATAGGCTTGTATATCATTTTCTAATTACAAATATACCTACTGAGGTTTACTTAAAATACAGATTACCTCCTGTAATTTGGAAAATTACAAATGCCCACTGAGGTCTACTTAAAATACAGATTGTTTCTTGTAATTTGAAAAATTACAAATATCTCTTTGTCAGAAAATTGTTAAGAAAATTTTATCTAACAATTTTCTTGAAAAAATAAAATTTCTAACAACATCATTAAAAATTGTTGATTAACTTGATAATTTATTAATTAAATAGGTCATTTGTCATTAAATTAGAAATCTCAAACGATAAAATATAATTTTTAGAACCATAAAAGACTATTCATATTTTAAGCAAATTTCAAAGATGATATCGATTTGTAATTTACCCTCCTTTTTTTTTTACTTGTTTAATTTTTTTGTTTTTCCATTTCTTTTTCTTTCTTCCAACTTTTCTGATTGTCACTCATTATTTATCACTATCACCATTTATCATGGCCGATGAGCTCCTCCGTTAACCATCTTTTACTAACAGTAATTACCTTTCGCCACCACTTTTAACATGCCATCTCTTACAGTCACCCCTTTCATTTATTTTTGAAACAAATTTTAAGTAATAATTACAGCAACAACCAAAAAAAAAAAAAAAAAAAAAAGACTTTAACCCTTATAACAAAATAAATTCTAAATTTTTAAATTTGTTAATTTAAACTCTAATTTTTAAATTTATTTCTAATCTAAACCATTTACCTATTATTGTTAACTAAGATGAAAAAATACTAGTTTAACCATTAAATTCAATGGCAAAAAAAAAAACATTAAACTCAATGTAAATGTACGTAAAATATCTAAAATATCTTTTTCATTGTGTTTAATGAAAAAAAAAATTGTTGATTTTATTTAGCTACAATAGAAAGATAATGTTTTAGATTGACCACAAATTAAAATATTAATATTTAAATTAACAAAATTAAAAATTTTGAATTTATTTTATTATAAAGATCAAACTCCTCTAGGTTTTTTTTTTTTTTTTTTGTAATTTTTCGAAATTTTAAAATACTTGTGTACTAAATATTTTTTTATACATTAAAAATAGTAAACTATAAACATTAAGCACCTTACCGTCTGCACATAATTTTCATTTATGTGCAGAAATATTTTTTAAATTTGAAAATTAAATTTTTAGTATTTTTTAAAAATTAATTATTTATAGAAAAAGTGAAAAAAATTGCCAAATAAATTTTTTTTTTTTTGTTTTCTAAAAAATAAAAATTAAAAACATAATCAAATAAACTAAGGTTCGTAGTTTTGTCATAGTAGTTGTCACATATTGGGTTACTACATAGTCAACTCGCACAGTGTAGTAGTGCTAATGAGGTTAGAAATGGTTTGATTTGGGTATATACATACATATAGCTCTCGTTTGTGAAGTTGGCTCTTTTAATAAGTTATTTTAATTTTTAATTATTTTAATAAGTTAAAAATTTTGTATTTGAGAAGATGGTTAAATTTTTGGACAAATTTCACTTTACCCCCTATGGTTTAGACCGGGTGCGGTTTACCTCTGATATTCAGATATCACCACATAACCCCATGTGGTTGATGGACTAAAACGCACACTAATTTCTGTTAACAGAAGTTATAAATTGACAATTATACCCTCATATATATATATTATTTCAGGAGAAATCCAGTTCTTTCTCTCTCTATCTTCATCTTCTTCTTCTCTTTCTTCATTTCTGAATTCAGATCCGAAAAATAATGTGTACTTTATCTTTTACTCTGCATTTTATCTTTTACCGTGTTCAACTTGGTCTCATAAATAATGTACACCTGCAGCCACTTTTAAGAATTTTTTAGTCCATTTTGAAGAATGCCAGTAAAGAACGTCTTCAAGGAAGTCACACAAGGTCTATCTCCATCTCAACTCCTTCAAATAGTGGCATAATGAAATTTGCTAAGAAGCAACTTAGTTGCATCGGCTACAAGGCTCTATTGAAGTTATTTGAGATCCAAACTTGATTGAAGCTCCTAGTTTATACACACAGACAGAAAAGAAGAATAAGATAAATTTTTGTTATGTTAAAAAATATGGGATTATGTTAAAAAAAATTTGTTATGTTAAAGCTATTTGAGATCCAAACTCGATTGAAGCTCCTAGTTTATATCCGAGGGCAAGTCATTCACAAGTGACAATGATGCATACATGGATTGCGCTGTTTTTGTATCCAACTTGGAATGTGATAAAGATGAAGGTCTGGTTTTAGAGGTAGAGCAACAACCCATTAAAGAGGATTACTTGAATTTGATCATGGAAGATTTATGTTCTGGTACCAAACAAGTTCCATCTATTGAAATTCATCCTCAACATTTGGAGTTCTTTATTGACCATAATGGTTTTGGGTTGATTCCAGTTGAAATGTTCGATTTAACTTGGGTTTGGTTTTTGTGATCTGGAGATTGATCTATGTTACAATTGATCTGCTCTCAATACGAATTATGTTCAATCTTGATTTCAATTCGATGGCTCAAAAAGATAAAGGTCGACGGGGTAGTCATGGAAGAACTTTTGCTACAAATTTGGGTAAAGAAACTGAAATGAATCATCCAATTGGGACAAACAATAGCAGCCAAAATGGATTTGGATTTGTATATGTGAACTAGGTTTGTATATGATCAGAAAAATGGGTTTGAATTTGTGGATTTGTTTACAATAAAAATGACCTCTCTCCATAGTAGAGACCCAGATTGGATTGGTTGAAAATCATGAACACTCCTGATCTAGAGTTGGAGCCCATTGATGGAGATGGAGCATCTTGAATCAAAAAGCATCTTTAGTAGCTTGATGTCACCATTTTCTTTGCTGTAAAGGTCAGTTCTAATAGGAAAAACGGAGGGTTGGAGAAACAACCTTGTTCGTTCTATGAGAAAGGAGGAGGAAGAAGAATGGCAAGCTTTTGAAAATTTAAAGATGTGTAGGGGGTATTTTGGTCATAAAACATGGCTTACTCTCTTCATGGGCGTGTGAATCATAACTCGTTAATTTGGATGGAAAAGCCAACTGTACGTTTTAGTTCACAAACCACGTGGGGGTTATGTAATGATTTCTGAATGTCAGAGGGATAATCCGCACCTGGTCCAAACTACACGGAGGTAAAGTGAAGTTTGCCCTAATTTTTTTTTATAATTGGATATGATGTTTATGAGAGAAAAAGTGAAATAATTATGGATTTGATATGACATTTTGTCTTATTAACTATTTTAACCTATTTTGTCTTTTTATGAAATTTAATAAACAAAAAAAACTAAAAATCCATTTACCAAACAGGACCATAGAGGTAGTTTGTTCATTTTATAAGAATTATCTTTATAAATAAAATATTTTAGAATGTGAACGTTTAAGTAAAAAAATTTAAAATTAAATTTATGCAACGAATGCCCTAACAATATATCAACACGATAAAATTTTAATTTTGAAATTGTTACTTTCTTCCTTCTTTTATTTATTTAGGGCAAATTACAAAAAAAAATCCCAGGATTTAGCGTGTTTTTCACATTAAACCCTAACATTTTAATTTTAACAATTTAAACCCTGAATTTTTAAAAGTGTCCGAATGTCAACCCTCCGTTTGTTTCTGTTTGTTTCAGTTAACTTTTTACACTTATTTGATACACGTGTCACTTTTTGATTCGTCCATAATTATTATAATTATTTTATTTCTAAATTACGTTTTTTTCTATCAGTTCTCTCTCTCTCTCTCTCTCTCTCTTTATTATAATTATTTTTGTTCTCTCTATCTCTCTCTCTGCAAATCCATTTCTAACCTATACATATACACACATTACATACATATATATATATATTGATTCTTCGTTTTTCTCTATTTTTGTCCAACAATGCCTTCACGGCCACCACCACCACCATTTCCAGATTTTCCGACGCCGCAACCGTCAGAACCATCCACTGACCTCTCCCCACATAACCCTCATTCCCATTTCAACCTCATCCTATCCATCATCGCCGGAGTGAGTGCATATATCAAGTCTTATCTATAAGGCTTTGCTAGAAAAATCTTAACTCGAATCCTTTCTTATCCACCCAAACATGGCTCTCACCATCAGAGGCAGAGGTGGTGGCATTGCTGGCACACTCTATGGCCGCACCACCACTTTCAACCACGGCGGTGATCGCTTTCTCCGCCATCCAATCCTCCTTCCACCACCAAACCCTCTTTTTTGGTCTCTTCAATCCACAACACGAAATGACAACTACAACATAGTTCCAAAAGTAGCCAAGAAGATGTCCTCTAGAATAGGAAAGTTCGACAGCACGAACAAAAGGAGCTTGAACACAGCAACCAAAGAACAAGAAACGGGGTAAGAAGAAAAAGAACAACGGACGGTCCAGATTGAAACTGATGGGAGTAGTGGTGGAACAGGGGTCGTTGATGGAATTTGCCATTCTGACAATACAAAAGGTGGTTCAGTTGGGCGGTCTATCAACGGCTACATCGGCCTATGGGGGGAAGAGAAGCAAAGAGATTGAGAGTATAAGGTGGAAAGAGACTAGAGAGAAAGAGAAAGAACAAAGAGAGAGAAAGTGAGAGCTGATAGAAAAAAAAATAATTTAGAAATATAATAATTATGGACAAATTAAAAAATGATACGTGTATCAAATAAGTGTAAAAAGTTAACTGAAGCAAACGAAAACAGACGGAGGGTCAACATTGGGACACTTTTAAAAATTCAGGATTTAAATTGTTAAAATTAAAATATTGAGATTTAATGTGAAAAAATGCTAAATCCTAGGATTTTTTTTTGTAATTTGCCCATTTATTTATTTTTTATGGGGAAATTGTTACTTTAACATCAAATCAAATATTAGCCGAGTCATGAACACATGGCATTCCTGTCGATTCCATACAACCCGATGGGCATTTTAGTAATCAACCAAAACGCCACTTTATCTACTACCCCCGATCTGGGGACACATCCCTTGGCCGTCGGTTAACCCACCAACTTCAGGATTTAACGGCCAAGGTTTGTCGCAGCGATTTGTCGGGCCCACAAATAAAAAGCTCCGCGAGGTCGGGGAGGGGAAACCTTATTTTGGCCTCTTTGATAACGTAAAAAAAAAAAGAAGATAAATTACACTAACACCCCCTTAGGTTTATATTTATTACAATTCTTTCATCACATTTTGAAAATTACATCTCCTTCCTGAGGTTTGAAGTTTCATTATAGATTTCCCCTCAGCAAGTTAATTTTTTTAAATACTAATTGCCCTCATTAGGTAAATTACATTGACACCCCTTACATTTTAAAAATTACAATCCTCCCCTTAAGGTTTAAAGTAGCATTATCAATTGCCTCATCGGTTAGTATTAGTTGGAAAAAAAATTCATTGAAAAAAAAAATTACTTGGAAAAAAAATTAATTGAAAAAAAATTTTGTTAGTAAAATTTTTAAATTTTTGTTTAAAAATCAACGTAAACTCATTTTTTGAATTTACATTTTTTTCTCAAATTTACAAACTAAGACAATCATTGATAAACTAAAAAAATTATCAAACAAATTTTTATGACAATTTTTAAATTTTTTGTAAATATAAATTGAAAATGGAAAACGAAATGGTTACCAAATAAGTCTCAGATGGTAAAAATGTTGTAAAATTAACAAATAATTAAATAAGTTATCAACGTAAGAAATGAGTTATCAAAAGATTCTATATGGTTTGATTTTTAGAATTTTTTTTAAAAAATTAATAATTAATTTGGTTAAGAAATAAAAAATAAAAAATAATTATCATTTAAGGGTAAAAAATAATTATTATTTTAATTTTTGGGTAAGTTATATACATACGTATGGCTGTTTCAATTTAATTTGTAAAAAATTATTTTTAACCACTCGAAAGATAAAAAATTATATAAAAATGATAATTATTTTTTTATTTTTTATTTCTTAACCAAATTAATTTTAAATTTTTTAAAAAAAATTCTAAAAATCAAACCATACATAGTCTAAGAATCTTTTAATAAGTCATTTTTTATGTTGGTAACTTATTTAATTATTTGTTAATTTTACGACATTTTTTTCATTTGAAACCTGTTTGGTAACTATTTCGTTTTCAGTTTTCAATTTATATTTACAAAAATTTTAAAAACTGTCATAAAAACTTGTTTGATAATTTTTTTGGTTTATAAATGGTTATCTCAGTTTGTAAATTTGAGGAAAAAATATAAATTTTAAAAATGAGCTTACGTTGGTTTTTAAATAGAAATTTAAAAATTTTACTAACAATTTTTTTTTTCGATTAATACTAACCGAGGTGACAATTGGTAATGCTACTTTAAACCTTAGGGAGGGGATTGTAATTTCTAAAACGTGAGGGGTGTCGATGTAATTTACCTAGTGAGGGCAAAATTTGGTATTTAAAAAAATTAAATTGCTTAGGAGGGAATCTGTAATGAAACTTTAAACCTCAGGGGGAAGATGTAATTTCCAAAAGGTGAGGGAGGAACTATAATAAATATAAACCTCAAGGGATGTTAGTGTACTTTACCCAAAAAAAAAAGTTATAGCCAAATATCACATAAGACATAACCAAAGATTTCTTGAACCATAATTAAAATAATTTTATAACTAAAGAAAAAAATTATTTTTAACTAAAGAAGAAGGTAACATAACTAGAGATAAATGTGGTACACCTCTTTCAAGAGGTATACATAATAGCATTTTCCTTCAACAAAACTATCTATTTCCCTCATTTTGTCTTTTGGTTTGGAATTATTTACTATTAGAGGTTTGTATTTTAGTTTTTTCATTTTACTTTTTTATTTTGTATTATTTACCAATATTGGTAGTACTAATTTGGATGAATGATTTTTTGTAATTATGCAAAGATTCTTGATTAGTTATGAAATATAGATATTTTGATTTTAAGTAAATTGCAAATACACCCCTGAGATTTTTTTCCTATTTTGTCTTTTTATTTTGTATAATTTACTAATGGTAATCTACAATTTGACTTTCCCATTTTACCCTTTTCTTTGGTAATATTTATCAATATTGGTGGTACTAATTTGAGTGAAGGGTTTTTCTATAATAATGCAAAGATTCTTGGTCAGTTATGACATATATTGATAAATATTACCAAAGAAAAGGGTAAAATGGGAAAGTCAAATTGTTTTGGGCAAATTAGAAATACACCCTTGAGATTAAAATATGAAATGTCCCTACAATACTAGAAATTACAACTATTCATTATTAGAATTTTTAAATTAACAGAATAAATTGAAAAAAAAAATAATTTGAATAAAATATGAAAAAATGTATTAAAACAAATGAAAATTTGTCTAAATTAATTTTTAAAAAATCAAACCAAACAAAATAATTTGTTATAAGATTTGCATTTTGGAAATATAAATTTATCAAAAAAATAGCCTGCACCTTGCACGGGTCTAAAAATAATTTTTTACGAATGAAACTAAATGAAAGTTTAACGGTGATACCATATGATTATTGACGTGTAATATCACTATTCGATTATTCCATCCTAATAAAAAATAATTAAAAAAATCCACTCATTTGCACTAAAATTTTATCTCATCTATTTATTCCATAATTATACTTTGTAATAGAAATTAAAATTTCTATCATATATTTAATCATTGACTCTATTCAATTTTGTAAGAAACTAAGCTTATTTTTGAAAAAAAAAAAGTTCAGGTAGTTGAATGGAATGAAGTGCAATGGAAAGAAATAATTATTTTTTTATTTTCTTATGGAATAATTACTATTTCTTTTACAATGCATTATTTTTTTGAATGAAACAAATATAAAATAAATATTTTCAAAAAAATGTCATATTATTCCATTTCATTTAGTGAACTCAATAAAACATTGGAGTGAAAGGTCATATTAGCCTCTGCCTTACACGGGCTTTTTTCACTGGTGTATATATATATATTGTATAGCATTATTTTTAGAAAAAATGCAATTGTCTAAATTTTCCTATTTTACTGTAGATTTTTTAATAAAAAAAGAATTGTAAAATTTTTTTTAAAACTTTTTCATAAAAATAAGTTTTTTTATAACAAAATTCATTTCTACTTACAATTGTAACAAAAAATCACAATTTTTTAATTTATTTTTAGTGAAAATTAAAAAAAAAAAGCATTCAATTTTTTTTTTTTTTTTAAAACTTTTCAGTTCTTTCTAATCTAGAAAGCAAAAAATAAAATAAAAATAAAAGCAGTTTTTATTATTTACCAAATACCTTATTTTTTAAAAAAACATTTAAGGAAAAAAAAAACTAAAAAAGTAATTTTCAAACCAATTTTTGTATCTAAAGATATTGTTGACCAAATATGCAAAAACAAGATGGGTTGTTATCCAACGACATATTATTAATAAGTTATGTGTTAAAATTTAACCCTTCGTTTTTTACCTTAAAAAAATGAACTGAAAGTTATGGTCAAGCTAATGTCTTTGGCAGCCAAGTGAAAAGTATTTTTTTTTTAAAATTTTAAAAAATGATTAGTTTTGGTAAAAATGCAGACTTTTATCACCTTTTTTTGCTTATGTGTAGACTCTATATTTGATAACATTATTAGTTTCTTATTTTATGGTTACAAAAAAAATATAAACATTTTCAAAACATGGCCGTTATCAAAACATACACAAATAAAATAAAAAATATTTAGTGAGTTGTCATAAGGGATGGATACTTTCTTTTTTATTTTATTATTTTTTATTATGAAAAATTTGATCAAAACTCTCTCATAACAAAATTTTCATACATTAAAGGCATACAAAAGTTGCCTTGAAAAGGCTAATAGACACCCTTATTACCAAAATATTTTTAATGACTAATTTTATATTTGAAATTTTAAAATGATATAACTTTTAATTTATGTGTCGATTTTTAATAAAAGTGATGTTTTTTAAATCCTCTTGTCAACATCTATTACATTAATGGTTGAGATAGAAAGAGAGAACTAATAGAAGACAAAAGGACAAAGTTGTCTAAAATAAAGACATATTTTTATGTTATTAATCCATGATAAATCAATTTTAAAAGGACTTTATGCATTAGAAAATATTTATTTGTCCTTTTAATACTACACAATTATGTTGAGTGACTTTTGACTAAATTTTTCTTTTTTATTTTTATTTTTATTTTTTTGTTTCACACATTGTGAAATTTATTGCCATTTTTTTAGAAAAATAAAATTACCAAACAATCCTCTTATTGTATATGATGATGCAGCGTGTTCCAGATGGAACAGGTCGGACTGATCCACGCTTCCCAAACCAGTGTTCGAATGACCAAACCCACCAGAAGACCTGCACAAGAGTTCAACGGGAAACAGGAAGTCCCCCAGTGAACCCTCCGACGAGCAAGTTAGAAAGAGAGATGGAATGTAGAGAGATTAGAGACAGAAAGCTTAACCTTCTTCTTGTCTTCGACATTTGCTTATATCCTCTGGTAATCATTTTATTGTCCCTTCCGACCTGTCGCCATGGCCGAAAGTCTATGCTCTAACTTGCTTTGTTCATGGTGAGGCCGTTCTGTCTCGACAGGGAAGCGTTATTGCCATAAATGCTGTAAAGGGCTTCACTAATGGCTGATGTGCAGTGTAATAACTTTGCAGGATCTTTGTCTGCTTATGTGGCCTGTCCTTCACCTGTCACGTGTCTAAGTGTCATTAGTTCTTGGTGACATGTTGAGCTCCAGCAACGCTGGGCTTTAGTATTTGAATTGTGCATTGGGCCCTAAGTGGTGGGCTGTATCTTTTATGGACTTACCCATGTCAGTAGTCCCCCATTCCCGAGTGCAGCTTTAGCCCAACGAAGGGAATAAGGAAGAAAACGGTGGTTGTGAAAGACTGGCGGGGTGAAGACCGACCGAAAGGTGGGTCAAAGGCGATGCATAACCGTGGAGGAGGGCCGGGTGAGGGGCTGACCGTGAGAGGCGACCGAGTAGTGGGACCGACCATGAGGAGGGCCGACCGAGAAGGGCGGCCGAGTGGTGGGACCGACCATGAGGAGGGCCGACCGCGAAGGGTGACCGAGTGGTGGCACCGATCATGAGGAGGGCCGACCGCGAAGGGTGGCCGAGTGATGGGACTGACCATGAGAAGGGCCGACCGCGAAGGGTGGGTGGTGTGGCGTGGGGCTCGAGGGGCGGCAGGGCACGTGGTGAAGTGAAGTGGAATAGATATGGAAAGGGGAAGAGGAAGGGGCAGTGGATCGTGGGCGTACACGTGGTGGAATCCCGTGATGGGGAAGGTTAGGCGTTGAGCAAGAAATGAAACGATAGGTCAATATAGTGTGTTGAAAAGACAGTTTTGGCGGATTATTGAAAATTTTCAAACTGGAGAAATTTAATTGTGACCCTTGGAATATAGGTAAGCCTTGGGCTTTTGGTATTATTCGCTTTACCTATCTTTTTGTAGAAAATCAAAACGTTCCAGAAGTAAACTCTTTCGTTTCTAGTGATACACCCCTGCAACATTTTGTGAACTACCTTGCCCCAGCATCTGAAGCTATACGCAGGCATACCAGAGAGATGGCTCGAGAGGAAGTGACCAATGTGAGACTAGATGCCTTGGGAGACGACGATGCAGTGGACCTGGCGGAGTAATACAGGACGGAGAGGCGAGTGGGGAGTGAGGGAGAACCGGCAGGACGACCTCGCTCGTCCACGCTGATAGCGGCTGCAAAGCCAATCAGTCAGGTCGAGCCAGATCACTAGCACATGAAGGCCGACAAGTCGACCTTTACTACGGAGGAGTTGGAGGTTATGCGCGAGAAATATCAGATTCCCGCGGAAATAGAGTTGAAACTGCCGACATTAAAGGAGAGGGCGTCCGATGCTCGACCGGGGGAATTTGCCCTGTACGAGGAGGCATTAAAGAGGGGTTTGAGGTTGCCACTCCCTCGGATAGTGGTGGACGTGTTGGACCGGCTGGAGGTGGCTCTGGGCCAACTGATGCCCAATGCGTGGAAGATCTTACTGGTCTGTGCAAGTGCGTGGTCGCAGGTGAACGAGGGGGCTGAAATGACGGTGGACGAGTTTTTTGCATGCTACAAGGCTTCGGGCCAACAAGAGACTTGGGTCACTTTACAAGCGGCGGCAGGGAAGGGTCTGGTGGTGGGGTTGCCGTCGTCAATTAAGGGGTGGAGGCCGCGGTGGTTCTATGTGTCCACCAACGAGGGAGTAGGGGTGTGCACCGTGTGGAGAGTGCCGACCAAGTCGGTGGAGCCAAGGTTGGGGGCAGCGGCAGAGGAGAGGGTGAAGAAGGTGAAGGCATGGAGGGAGAAGGAGGGGCCAAGTGGGACGACCTCGTTCAGCCCTTAGCCTTGTTTGCCGCAAGGCTGGGCCCTCAGCCGACCGGTGGGGATTTTGCCCCGACAGAATTGGAGGCAAGGAGGAGGGCACAAGAGGCGGAGGATAAGGCGAGTTTTGCCAAGGCTAACAAATACAAAGAGTCGCAGGCAGACCGCCCGCCGAAGTCGATTGCGAGGGAGAGGATCCGACCGCGCCCCAAACCGCTAGGGGAAAAGGACTTGGGTGAGTTTGAGCCACGACCGCCCCCAGTTGATCCGTTGAAGGAGAAGGCCAACAAAGAGGTGGAGGCTATGGTGAAGAGGAAGAGAAGAGTAAGGGAGGGGGAGGAGGGGCCAGCCCTGAAGTGAACAAAGGGGGTGGTGGCAGAGGAGTCCCCTGAAGTGGGGCTAAAGGAGGGGACGAAGGGGGGGAGGGTGGGGCGGCTGCCCCTGAAAGGCAAGTGGAGGGTGAGGAGACTAGCCCCGAAGGACAAGTGGAGGGTGGTGAGACCGGCCCCTTGGAAGGGGTGGAGCAGCAGCCCAAGGGGGCTCCTGCGCCCCAAGGAGAAGAAGAGAGGGCCAGGATGAAGACCGCTTTTTACCACGCCCCAGCAGTGTCTGGGCGGTTGGAAGGAGAAGGAACTGAGGCCAGGACCGCTGCAGATCGCCTCTTAGGAGTATTAGAAGACACAGCCGTGTGCTCGATGGCCAGTTTCACTGAGGCTGAGCTGCTAAGGGGGTTGTGTTCTGCCCAAATGGAGGCGACTGCTTTAGCTGGGGCCCTTCTAAACAAGGCGGCGGCTGCAAAGGGCGAAGTGAAGCCACTGAAGGCCAAGTTGGAGAAGGTGGAGGCCCAACTTGAAAGCTTAAGGAGGGAGACTGCAAGGTGACAGAAGACCGCGCGAAGTGCGTGTACAAGGGGGTTGGAAGAGGCTCAGAAGGCCAAGAAGATGGAGGTGTTGGCGGTGGTGCAGGGCAATGTTGCCGACCGTGCCCATACTGAGTTGCTCGCGGCCAAGTTGGAGCTAGAGACGGAACGCCGTAAGGTGGTGTCACTCGAGTTTCAGCTGGTTAGCGAGCAGAAGAAGCTGGAAGAGGCGCAGAAGGCCTGCACCGTCGCCAACGAACGGTGGGATGAGGCGATGACTTGTAACAAGGATCTGTGCGCCTAGTCGATCAAAGAAAAGGAAGAAACATATCTGAAGATCGCTGGGTTGGAGAAGGATCTGGCAGACAAGCGCACCAAGGCAGCGGCAGAGAAGGCGGGGCTGGAGAAGGCCTTGGAGGAAGAAAGGGCGAAATTGGCATTTGAGATGGCGGCGTGCCCCAACCTATGTGTTGCAGCAGTTGAGCAGTTCAAGGGGTCCGCCGACTTCCAGATGGCCATTGGTGCTGCGATCGCCAGCAACTTGGCAAGAGAGGGGTTTGAGGGGGCTGGCCCATCGAGAGTGACCGCTGGGAGCAGGAGTGAAGAAGAAGTGATCCAGAGCTTCCAGCGGTCGGACTTCTACAAACATTAGATGGCTGAGTTCTGGGACAGCGGCTGGAAGACTTTCAAGCGCAAAGCAGAAGAGCTGTTCCCAGACTTGGACTTCAGTAATGTAAAGATAGACGAAGACGACGTGGCCCAGACCCCCCTAGACGAGGGCGTGGACGAAGAGGAACTTGTCTCAAGTGAAGATGAGTGACAGGTGTGAACAAAATTTGTAAATAAAATTTTGGTTTTTGTTGTTTTTGTTGTTGTTGTTGTTTTTTTTTTTTTTTGTAATTGCTGTAGTAAACTTATGTATAAGTTTGTGAATGAATAAAATTATGAGTTGTGTTTGTTGTTGTTGTTGTTGTTTTTTTTTTTTTTTTTTTTATACTATTGTCTTTATTTTCTATGGATCTGCAAAGGATGAGAATGGTTATTCATGTAAGGCTCGTGTAAAAATCACAGTAAACATTGAGAAGTAAGGAGCCAATCTATCTTGTGAGGAAATTATGATGCAAAGAATGTTGACAATAAAAATGTTGAAATGTAAAGGTCTTAAAATTGAGAGTCTTGAAGTGTTAAGTCAGATGGTCAGAGTGTTGAGAAAATGTGAGAGTGAAAAGGTCTCAAAATGTGAGAGTCTTGAAATAAAGAACGTTAAGAGGCGTAGAAGTTGGACCTGGAATTTGACCAATTTTGGCAACTATGCTACAAACATGAAGTTGTAATGATGCTTGAGCGATAGTGAACTCAGTCTGGCTGAGCCCTTGGTGCTCAGTCTGGTTGAGGCTTTAAGTAACTCAGTCTGGCTGAGCCTTTGGTGCTCAGTCTGGCTGAGGCTTTAAGTAACTCAGTCTGGCTGAGCCCTTTGCGCTCAGTTTGGCTGAGGCTTTAGGTAACTCAGTCTTGCTGAGCCCTTGGTGCTCAGTCTGGCTAAGGCTTTAGGTAACTCAGTCTGGCTGAGCTCTTGGTGCTCAGTCTGGCTGAGGCTTTAGGTAACCCAGTCTAGCTGAGTCCTTCGTGCTCAGTCTGGCTGAGGCTTTAGGTAACTCAGTCTGGCTGAGCTCTTCGTGCTCAATCTAGCTGAGGCTTTAAGTAACCCAGTCTGGCTGAGTCTTTCGTGCTTAGTCTGGCTGAGGCTTTAAGTAACCCAGTTTGGCTGAGCCCTTCGTGCTTAGTCTGGCTGAGGCTGCAATCAGGGTGTTATTGAAATACCACACAGATAAATGAGATATAAGATTGTTGTCATGTAAAGTGTAGCCCATTTGATCATAAATTTACACCATATGAGAAGAGAATACGAACATTCAAGTGCGTAGATTGTCAAAAAGAAAATATAACAACTGATCAATACAAAAATAGGGCTTTATTGAAAATAACGCTTTAAGTGCTCGGCGTTCCACGGATGGGGGAGATCTCGACCTTCCATGTCTTGAAATCGGTAAGTGCCCGGATGAGGTCTGGCCTTAACGACGTAAGGTCCCTCCTACTTGGCTGCCAACTTGCCCTCAACTGGATTTTTGGTAGCAAGAGTTGCTTCGCGCAAAACAAGGTCTCCCACGGCGAACTCCCTCGGTCGGACTTTGCGGTTGTAGTGAGTTCTCATTTTCTGTTGATATGAGGCTTGTTTGACAGCAGTGGCCTCTCGGAGCTCTTCAATCAGGTCTAGGTCGGTTTGACGTAGTTCTTCAATGAGTTCTGGATTTGGGTGCAGAACCCTCGAGATAGGCGGACCGATTTCCACTGGGATGACCGCCTCAGCGCCGTATGTTAAGCGAAAGGGGGTCTTCCCAGTGGGGGTTCGGGCTGTAGTACGGTACGCCCAGAGTACATTCGGTAATTCCTCAGCCCAGAGTCCCTTAGCAGCTTCCAGCTTAGTTTTAATGATCTTTAGAAGAGAACGGTTGGTAACCTCAACTTGGCCATTGGCTTGGGGATGACCTGGGAAAGAGAAACATGGTTGGATTTGAAGTTCGGCACAGAATTTCTTGAACTTGGCGTTGTCAAATTGTTTGTCGTTGTCAGAGACGATGGCTTGAGGGATGCCAAATCCACACACGATCGATTGCCAGATAAATCTGGTGGTGTTCCGCTCGGTAATTATGGCAAGGAGTTCCGCCTCCACCCATTTAGTGAAGTAATCAATGGCGACAATTGCGAATTTGGTTTGGCCTCGGCCAGTAGGCAATGGGCCAACTAGGTCAATCCCTCATTTGGCGAATGGGTAAGGGCTGCAAAGTGTGATCAACTTTGTAGAAGGAGCATAAGGGATGTTGGCGAAGCGTTGACACTTATCACATTTAAGCACAAATTCAGCGGCATCTTGGTTGAGAGTAGGCCAGAAGTAACCAGTGTGGAGTATTTTGTGGACTAGTGACCTGGCACTCGAATAATTGCCACAGACACCGTCATGGACTTCTCTCATCACATAGGTCGCTTGAGCAGAATTGAGGCATCTCAGGTATGGGCGTGAAAAATCACGTTTGTACAAGAGGCCACTGATAAGAATGTAGTTGGACGACCGGGCCCTGACTTTGGCGGCCTACTGTTTGTCGTCTGGCAGTTCCCCCGTTGTCAGAAATAGAAAGAAGTCGGCCGCCCATGGAATAGGTTCATTTTGGAGGAAGTGGACTTGATGCTGGTTTGGGGAAATGACGGGGTGGGCCAAGTACTCAAGGCGGACACCGTGGTTGAGGTCCGACTGGTCGGCAGAAGCTAATTGAGCCATCTCATCTGCCTTGGAGTTTTCTGCCCGTGGGATGTGCTTGATGTGGAAAGTGTTGAAGAGGCGAACAAAGGGGAGTGCAATATCCCCGTAAGCCCGCATTGTGTCTTCCTTGGCCTCGAATTCCCCCGTGATTTGTCCGACAATGAGCTGAGAATCGCTGAATACTTGGATATGGCTAACACCAATGTCTCTGGCTAGGCGTAGACCTGCTATCAATGCCTCATATTCAGCCTCATTATTGCTTGCGTCGAACAAGAAACGGAGAGCACATTTGAAGTAACCACCCTCGGGGGCGGTGAGGATAAGACTAGCCCCACTGCCTTCTTTGCGGGATGATCCGTTGACGTTGAGGGTCCAAGAGTGGGGGTTTTCTGCCTCAGTTTGGGGTCGCGGAAGTATTGGGGTCGTGGTCGGAGTGAGATTAGTGAATTCCACGATAAAATCGGCGACAGCCTGCCCTTTGATTGCCGTTCGAGGTCTGTAAGAGATGTCAAATTGGCTGAGCTCGACTGACCATTGCATAAGTCGGTCGGACAACTCTGGTTGTTGCATTATTTTCTTCAACGGTTGGTCAGTGAGGACGACAATGGGTTGG
Organism: Camellia granthamiana; assembly: GCA_036172215.1. Lineage (NCBI taxonomy): Eukaryota > Viridiplantae > Streptophyta > Magnoliopsida > Ericales > Theaceae > Camellia > Camellia granthamiana. The sequence continues at coordinate 120,138,188 of CM069907.1, forward strand.
GCCTGGAAGTAAGGTCGGAGTCGTCTTGAGGCTATGACCAAGGCTAAGGCCATTTTTTCAAGCAATGGGTAGTTCTGTTCTGCTCTCCTGAGAGCCCGACTGATGCAGTAGACCGGTCGTTGGACAGAGTTGTCTTCCCTGATGAATGCTGCACTGACTGCGGTGTTTGACACAACTAAGTAAAGAAAAAGGGGTTCACCCGTGATTGCTTGAGAAAGTAGGGGGGGTTGGCCATGCACTGCTTCTACTGCTGAAAGGCCTCTTCGGATTCTGCTATCCACTCAAAAGTTTGCCGAAGAACTTTGAAGAAGGGGAGGCACTTGTCCGCTGCGCGGGAAATGAAGCGGTTGAGGGCGACGACCCTGCCAGTAAGCCTCTGAACCTCTTTAACCGTTCTGGGCGACTGCATTTCTATCAAGGCCTTGATTTTTTCGGGGTTAGCTTCGATGCCTCGCTGACTGACCATAAAACCTAAGAATTTCCCAGATCCTACGCCGAAGGCACATTTTTCCGGATTGAGTTTCATTTGATACTTTCGTAGGGTGTCGAAGGTCTCTCGCAGATCGGCCAGATGATCAGCGGAGACCTTGCTTTTGACTAGCATGTCGTTGACGTATACTTCCATGTTCCGGCCTATCTAGTGATGAAAGACGGCATTGACCAACCGTTGGTAAGTGGCCCCAGCATTTTTCAACCCAAACGGCATGACACAATAATGGTAGGTTCCCCAGTTGGTGATGAAAGAGGTGTGCTCTCGGTCAGACGGGTGCATCAGAATTTGGTTGTATCCAGAGAATGCGTCCATGAAGCTGAGCATTTGATGGCCGGCCGTGGCGTCAACGAGCAGATCTATGCGAGGAAGGGGATAACTGTCTTTGGGGCAAGCTTGGTTAAGGTCTGAGTAGTCGACACAGAGTCGCCATTTACCGTTGTTTTTACGAACCAAGACCACATTTGACAGCCATCTGGGGTAGTCCACATTTTTGATAAACTGTGCCTCAATGAGTTTATCTACTTCGGAGGCGATAAGACTGTTGCGCTCTGGGTGAAAGATGCGTTGCTTTTAGCGGAAGGGTCGGAAGTGGGGCTCAATGCTGAGACGATGGGTTATGAATGAGAGGTCAATACCCGGCATATCGGAGTGGGTCCAGGCAAATACGTCGTTGTGCTCAATCAGGAGGGCAGTGTAGACGTCCCCGAGCGCATCCCGGGCGAGGGTGCGACTCCCCCCCGTTCTGGTTCGATATTGGGTCACTACAGTTCAAAGGACTCAAATGTCACGGTTCTTAATCTTGAACCAAAGAGTCCAACTCTGGCAAATCGTTTTGAAGAAAAACTGATTTTTGAAAAGAAGTGCCAAACATGGACTGCTTTGCCAGATTACAGAGTCGCCACCTAAATATTTTAAAATGGGGAAATTTAGGAAACCCTGACTCGGTGCCGAAGGTCACGTGTCCGTCATCACCAAAGTGATCTTGGCTCGGGAGCCTGGGTACGATCGGGGAAGGTCAGCTATGAGCACCCCCTCTCGCCCGGTCCGAAGACCGGCCTCTACTAACCGTGATATCCGGGTTTGAAAACTTTATGCGTTCTTATTCCAGTTATTAGCCTAGAATTACTATGTTATGCGCACAGCAAACAAGTATAGACTAGATCGCCTAATTTGGAAACATGCATTGCATATCCGTTGGTTTTGAAAACGCTTTGGAATTTGCTACTCGCAAGTAGGCTAAAACACAGATTTCAACGAGTTTTTCCAACTCAAGTAATCCAACCTCCACCCACAGGCATTCAAGCAGTTATATCACATAAGCAGCTAGCCTCATGGTAATCATGCTATTATGGCAACACTCACACGCATGCGATATGCTAAAGCATAAAAGCTTACCTAGTACTCCAAGCCAAAACAGAAACCAGTTAGTAATCATATGCATGATCCTAGTTCATGTTAAGTGGCTAATGCAACACATGCAAAGAATGTAATCTAGACAGGCTCGGCTATCCTAAACATGGCATATGGAATGCTATAAATAACACGTATTCAATTTGGAATTGAAATACAATGCAATTTGTATGATGTGCCGAGCCCAATGCATGTATAACAAATGTATGGATGCACGCATGCTATCATACTGTTATGCTAATTTAAATATGCCCTAATCTACCATCATAAGCAGGTAAATAAAAGGGAAGAAAGAAGTGGGGGTTGGAAGACATACATCACATTCACCCACACTTATTACAATCTTGCCCTCGCGCAGAGGGTCCGAAAGAATATACAGTCCCAAAATAATACAGTCCGAATACAAAATAAATTATTACAAAAATTTCTAATTATCAAATTAAATTCAATATAAAAAGGAAGGGGCCTCAGCCCTGCCTCGGGATGCGCGAATGATGCATGCTCGAATCCGACTCGCCCGGAAAGTCCGCACCATGCCACTGTTGCCTCTGTTTTACTGCCTTTTCTTCTCTGAAAACTGTCAAAGTCCCAGAGAACCTTCTATGAGCATTGCAGAACATCATCGGCTGGGAGGGATGGCCACCGGCCGAGGGAAAAGTCCATCGGCTGTCCATGAGGCCATCAGCTACCTATATAGTGCCGGTCGGCACTATATACTGCCGGTCGGCACAAAATTCCTGCAGGAGACAGTTTTGACAGCAGCAGCAGACAAGCAGTGCATGGCATGAATTTTCAGGCATATGTAAGCATGGCCAATGCTTCCCTATCATGTTTGGGACTCAAGGGAGCATGACCCTTGATTCTTGGGCCATCAATTACGCATCTTGGTGCATGATAGCCTAAGAAATCAAGATTGCATTTCAATGTCAATATGCATGCAACACACAAATGAGAACTAAGTCCCTATCATGTTTGGGACTCAAGGGCCTTAGTGACCATGAGTTGAGACAAGTTGCATCACTTATAGTATGAACTCATCTCAACCCTTACACTTGGTTTGACACCCTAAACCAAGTAATGCAATGCATGTTATGCAAACATGGCTCCATGATGCAACCTAATACTAAAATGCCAACATGCCAAATGTAATGCAACATGCAAGGTACAAATGCAATACAAACATGGGCAATTTAGGCGATAGGACTAACATGTAGCAACACTTGATGAATCAATTAAGCAACAAACATGAGGCAAGCATGCAATGGTGGATTTAACTACAATGGGGCAGCCCTCAAACCAACCCAAAACAGTGGCAAAACACCCAAGATTGTGACCAATGTACATGCCAATGTGCAAAACCAAATGGGGCCAAGTCTAGGGCACCAAAAGGGAACACTCCTCCATCATTACCAAGACCACTCATGACATGAATTATGTAAGCAAAAACAGAGTTCCATCATGCATAAATACACCCAAAAACCTTGGTATGACAGCCCCAAAATGCTTTAAACATACAAGCATGCATAAGGCCTATTCCTAGACACAAAAGGGGACACCTTTAAAGCATGAAGTAAGCCACGTATGCAAACATACAATCATGATTTATGGACTGAAATATGATCCTAAATGATGTCAAATCAATGAGTATAGTCCAAGCTAAGCATGTTAGGGGGCCAATATGCTTAAGATTTACAAGTCAAAACACAAGGCAACCACATCAAGCACACCAAACATGGCAAAAACAGTGGCTCACAGCCCTTAAACATGACAAAATGATGCTAATATCTTCATGAAGTGAGGCTCATACATGCAAGAAACATGGCCTAAACTCAAGGCTCATTTCTAGGCAAACTAGAGCATTACAAAGCAAGTATAAGAGGCATGCCAAGGACCACAAAACCAACCAAAAACAGAGATGACATATGATCCCAAACACCCAAATAAGCTCTGAAATGAAGGCATATAAGACTAAAAATGCATGCTACCATGTGAGCCAAAGTAAAGACCAAAGAGGGACAAAGGGGAGAAGGGTGTCCCTCCCCTATTCATGACTAGAAAATACCTTCCTCACCACTGAAAACCCACTGGTTTTCAGTGGTGAGAAGACCAAAAACACCAAGTAAGCAAAGCTTCAAGAAAAGACACCAAAAATGGCCAAAACAAGGCCTAAGAGGATGAGACTCTACCCGAACCACAAAACAATCTTAATGAATGTTCTTAAGCAAGGAAAAACAAGCCTTTTTTATGTTAAGCACAAAGCCAAAAACACAAAGAAAGATGGGTAGAAAGCTAGTGCAAGAATGGGGAATCTAAAGTGAAGTGCTCACCCTTGAAGATCCTTTGAAGAACAGATGGTGCAGCCCTCTTCTAGTGATCAAAATCAGTCCAAAAGCTCAACAAACAACCCTCCAAGTCTCTCAATCTCGGAGCTAGGTGTAATAGTGTGTGTAATGGTGCAAAAGTAAGGCAAAACACACTATTTAGGCCTAAAACACACACACAAGGATCAGAGAGAGGAGGATATAGATATAGATAGATATATATCAGAGATGTATAGATATAAGCTCTGGTTTTTGTGTTGGAAATGGCTAACCCCTAACAAATGGAGAGAAGGGTTGCTTATATAGGCCAAGGCAAGTCTAAGACTTAGTGGCTAAGCAAAGGAAAAGGTCAAAGGGGTCAAGGGGGTGCAAGGCTTCTTGGAGAAGCCAAGACAGCTGGCCAAGCTTCTCCAAGAAGCTTGGCCAAAAGGGTTCAAGCTTCTAGAAGCTTTAGGGGGGTCAAAGGTGCACATGGGCCAATCCTATGCACGGGGAGGAGTGATGGTGTAATCCAGCTGGCACAGCTGGCATGCACCATCCTCAGGGGGGTTCAGAAGGGTCACTGGCCGGTCAAAAATGTCACCGGCACAAAAAAGTGCCGGTCGGCAACATATAATGCCGACCGGCCAAAGCTTTTGTGAAAACAGTGCCGATGGTACAAACATGCAGCCGGTGATCACAGTGGAGGGCCGGTGGGGTGTGGGGATGGCCAACAAGGCATTCCCTGCCCTCGAAAGCAAAAAACAAAAAAAAAAACACAAGTGTTTGGTGCCAAAACCGAACACGAATCAGTCGAGTTAGGAGGTCCTGAGACGAGGCGCGTTGCCAAGGCCTCCGGGAACTCCCAACGAACACAAACATGGATAATCACCGAGTGTTCAAACGGTGACGTCCAAGTCTTGAGGATGGTCAAAAATGGGGTGTCTACAGGCAGTAAGGTCGGTCTTTGCTTGGGAGGATAGTTGGCTGCCGATTTTGGCAATTTTTGTCGGGATGGTGGGGTCGATGGGGACCTCAACAAGCTCTTCCACTGGTTCCCCTCTGACCAGCTCGTCCTCGTCTCTGACGTCGAGCCCTTCAATGATCATAGCCTCCTTTAACTTGACCTTTTTAAGTAAGGCGACGTAACATTCCCTGGCCACGGTCTGCTCTCCTCTTACTGTGCCGACTCCCAGGTCGGTAGGGAATTTGACCGCAAGATGGAAAGTGGATGTGATAGCTTGGAAAGCATTTAGGGCGGTGCGGCTGAGGATGATGTTGTAGGCAGAGGGACAGTCGACGACGAGGAAGGTGAGTAACTTCGTAGTCTGCCGTGGGTATTCCCCGATTGTGATGGGAAGATCGATAGAGCCGATGGAGGTTACTCGATCTCCGGTGAAACCGACTAATGGGGTTTGGAGAGGGGACATACTTTCTTCCCCGATCTTGAGCTGGCAGAAGCAATTTAGGAAGATGATGTCTGAAGAACTGCCGTTGTCGAAGAGAACCTGCCTGACCTTGTAATTGGAGAGGAGGGCAGAAATGACGAAAGGGTCGTCATGGGGGTAACGGATGCCTGTGCAGTCGGCGTCCGTAAAGGTGATAGGCTCCGTCCACTGCTTGGGCTGTTTGGAGGGTCGGTCCAATGTGGCAACTTCTTTGTCTGAGCCCTGCCTTATTTTTCTGAGTTCTGTCCGCTGAGCCAAGTGGGATGGTCCTCCACAAACAATCCCGCCGGAAATAACTCTGATTTCTCCAACAGGTGGGGCGGGGTTACCTTGTGCCCGAGGTTGCTGTGGAGGGCGATCATGACCTTGGTTAGGTTGTGCTGGTTGCCAGGGGGGTGCGCCGGCGGTTGTTTCTAATGGGTTCAGTTCTTTGCCTCTACTGAGGGCGAGTTTTCCTGAATCGACTGAGACGTCCCTGGCGTATCAAGCCCTCGACCTGGTCTTTGAGGTTAACACACTCCTCGGTATTATGGCTGTGGTCTTGGTGAAAACGGCAGTATTTGGACTAGTCTCGCCGATTGGAAGGAGACCGTAACGGTTGGGGCCATTTTAGGGGGTAGTCTCGTTGGATTTGATTAAGGACTTGTTCCATGGGGGAATTGAGGGGTGTGTACCGTTCGAACCGGCCGGGCGGTCAGGTTGGTGCCGACTAGTTGGCTCGGGGGGGTCGGTCGGTATACTGAGGTGTTTGATTATTGTACTGGGTGTTTCTGGTTTCTGAGTTCTTTCTCTTCTCTCTGGGGGTCGGGTTTTTGGCTGTAGGATCTTGGCGAGCGGCTAGGGAATCTTCGGCGTTCATGTATTTTTGGGCTTTGGAAAGTAGGGTTGCCATAGAGGTCGAGGGGTTTTTGGAGAGGGAGAAAAGGAAATCAGATGATCATAGGCCGGCCATGAACGCCGTGATGATGACCTTGTCATCGTTTTCCGCCACCTGCAGGGCTTCGGTATTGAAGCAGGTGACAAAGCTGCGTAGTGACTCCCCCTCAGTCTGACGGATGTTGAGGAGCTGGGTTGCCAGACGCCGCTGGCGCTGGGCTCCAATGAAATGGTTGAGAAAGGAGTCACTGAGGTGCTGGAAAGTGGAAATAGAGTCTGCTGGCAGTTGACTAAACCAGAGTCGAGTCGACCCCTTGAGTGTTACGGGGAAAGCCCGACACATGATTTCATCAGGGAATGCATGGAGGATCATGAGGGTCCTGTAGGTTTCCAAGTGATCGACCGGGTCCGTTGTACTGTCGAAAGAATCAATCGAGGGCATTTTAAACTTGGGGGGTAGAGGTTTGTCCCTGATGGAGGCAATGAATGGGGAGTTGGCTGTGGTAGATGGTTTATGCTGTATATTCTGCATGACTCCTTGGAACTGGAGTTTCATGGCTCGGAGTTCTGCATCCCAAAGCGGAATGTTGTCACCACCGGAAGGCAACGGGGGCTAGACGCTACTGGCCTCTCCTTCAGGGGTTAGTGCTGGGACTGATGGATGCGGGGCTCGGGGTGGCGGATTTATATCTGGGGGAAAGGGTCGTAAGACTTCCAAGTTGGGTGGATGGGGCTGCTGGATAGTATGGCTCGGGGCTCGTTCTTGGTTGGGTGGAATATCTGGAGGTGGTGGAGGAGGCATGAGAAGGTTTCTTTGGAGTAGAGCATTAATCAAAGCTTGGTTTTGCTCGGCTAGGCGGTTAATGCTGTTGGTGAGCTCGGTAAAATATTGCGGTGGGTTGTTAGGATTGGGAGGGTCGGCTTGGTGGTCGGCAACATTATGGTGAGAAGCCATGGATCTAGTTGTGACCATCCACCTTCGCAGGTGGTAAGAATGGGTTATCGGGAAAGGGTCTCTGGCGACAATGCGCACAACTGCCGCGTGGAACAAAAGGTTCCCACAGACGGCGCCAACTGATGATGCAGCATGTTCCAGATGGAACAGGTCGGACTGATCCACGCTTCCCAAACTAGTGTCTGAATGACCAAACCCACCAGAAGACCTGCACAAGAGTTCAACGGGGAACGGGGTGTCCCCCAGCAAACCCTCCGACGAGCAAGTTAGAAAGAGAGATGGAATGTAGAGAGATTAGAGATAGAAAGTTTAACCTTCTTCTTGTCTTCGACGTCTGCTTATATCATATTGGTAATCATTTCATTGTCCCTTCCAACCTGTCGCCATGGCCGAAAGTCTATGTTCTAGCTTGCCTTGTTCATGGTGAGGCCGTTCTGTCTCGACAGGGAAGGGTTATCGCCATAAATGCTGTAAGGGGTTTCATTAATAGCTGATGTACAGTGCAATAACTTTGCAAGATCTTTGTCTATTTATGTGGCCTGTCTTTCACCTGCCACGTGTCTAAGTGTTATTGGTTCTTGGTGACATGTTGAGCTTCAGCAACGCTGAACTTTAATATTTGAATTGTGCATTGGACCCTAAGTGGTGGGCTGTATCTTTTATGAGTTTACCCATATCAGTATATTATTTTTAATGTGGTGGCTCCATTTGTATGCCATTTTTTAATGATGATGACTCTGGATACTACTATTTAATTGAAGTTGTGGAAACTACTTTATTTACCTAATAATTCACCTAAATATTTTAAAAACACCTTAGTGATTAGATTATAATCAGCCATTTGTTAATCACACATTCATTTTGATATTCTAGACTATCCAGAGTCATTTGCTCATGAAGGCTGTGTAGGGTAATAATTGAAGTTCTCTTAAATAATTATTCCCCAAAAGTCCACTTTTCTTTTCCTTTTTTTTTTCTTACACATGACACTTTTTTCCTATGGAATGTTTGAAATTAGGAGCACAAATCACTCATTGGGTCAACTAGGGCAGGAATACACAATTAATGTCACCCATTTAAAAGTGTAGTAATGGTTTTGCAAAAGTTTGCTTTGAGTTGTTACATTAATGCTAGAACACAAAAAATGTTTTGAATGACATATATATTACTGATTTGGGAAGGATTGATAAAAAGGGTTTTACTTTCAAAATAAATCACAATCTACCATTATAATCCATTTTGTATTTTAATTATGTATTCTTAACATTAATAAAGCTTTTGTGAATTCCAAACCTGATGGAGGATGGTTCATCCTGGGCTATCCCTTTCTTTCTTCTAATGTAAGTTCACCTTTCTTTCTTTCTTTTTTTTATTTAACAAAAGGGAATAAACTTTTTATTAAAAATTGAAAGGAAGATAAGTTTATAGTAGATTCCAAAAAAGGAGGGGTCCATAATATCACAATTAAGAATAGGAACAAATTTGGGAGAGGCATCCCAATATAAACAGTCAAAAAGTAAAGAAGAAGCTTTTTTAACCAAAACATATGTTGCTGCATTTGCCTCCTTGTACACAACTAAATCGGGACATTTCCCTAAATAAGCCAAAATAGGTTGGGAATTCCCAAACTAAGCCTAGTTTTGAAAGATTTCCCGAAATAGGCTAAATCGCGGTTCACAATCGCGAGTTCAACACTTTTCCAACCATTTCCCGTGGGTTCTGGGCAAAGTTAAACTCGCTGTTACGAAAAGCTAGTTTCATTAAGAACTCGTTGTTAGAAAACGCGAGTTTGATTAATTTTTTTTTGATTTGAACTCGCTTTTCACATGCAGGATTTCCTCCAAAAATTTTTTTCCATAGAACTCGCTGTTTGGAACAACGAGTTCATCAAAAAAAAAAAATTCCTTTAAAACTCGCTGTTTGGAACCACGAGTTCATCAAAAAATTGTTTTCTTTTGAACTTGCTCTTTGTAACCACAATTTTGGTAAGTGAACTCGTGGTTCACAACCACGATTTTAAAGCTCCTATTTAACACCCCCCAGCCCTGTGTTTTCGATTCACGCTTTCTCCTCTCCCTCTGCTGTCTCTCTCCCGCTCCCTCCTCTCCCTCTGCTGTCTCTCTCTCTGTTCTCTCTCTCTCGAGCTCCCCTGCTTCAGTACTATCTCTCTCTCGTTGGTATGGCTTCTATCATCTACTTTACTGCGAATAAATTAGGATTAGAGTTTATATTTGTGAATATATTTGTGTTTGTGAAAATGTGAATAAATTAGGGTTAGGGTTGGTTCATGAATGTGGGGTTAGGGTTAGGGTTTATATTTGTGAAATAATTAGGGTTAGGGTTCATGAATGTGGAGTTAGGGTTAGGGTTTATATTTGTGAATAAATTACGGTTAGGGTTCATGAATGTGGAGTTAGGGTTAGGGTTTATGTTTGTGAATAAATTAGGGTTAGGGTTCATGGGGTTAGGGTTAGGGTTTATATTTGTGAATAAAATGTTGTGAAATCAGAAATAATAAATTAGGGTTAGGGTTTATAAAATGTTGAATGTGTTGAATTTTAATTATGGATAATTTGTTGAATTTGTTTAATTATAGATAATTTGTTGAATTTTAATTATAGATAATTTGTTGAATGTGAAATATTTTGCTATAGATAATTTGTTGTTGAATTTGTTGAATGTGTTTAATTATAGATAATTTCTTGAATTTTAATTATACAATATCTGTTCAATGTGAAATCTTAAATCTGAAATTAGGGTTAGGGTTAGGATTTATATTTGTGAAATCTGTTTAGAAATCTGTTGAATGTGAATGTTGAATGGTTTATAGTTATATTAAATCTGTTTATAATTGTGAAATCTGTTGAATGTGAAATATGTTGAATGTTGCATCTGTTGAATCAAAACATATTTAAGGAATAATCATGCCATTCCCTTTTATTGTCATTCCAATAAATTACCTTTGTCCTATGCAGCTAAATATTTACAATAATTTTAATGCTGTTAATTAATTACATAAGAAAGAGAAACGTTAATTTGGCTGTAAAAATTATTATTAATTAGGTGATGTGGAGTAGTAATAACTTATAATTAATAAAGTAACAAAAATAATTTTGTTCTAACTTTCAATTTTTTAAGTAAGAATAAGAAATTGAAAAGTAAGGAACAAAATTTGTGATAAGAAATTGCTATGGAAGTTTTCTCATCAATTTGGCCAGGAACAAAAATATATATATATATATATATTTTGGAGATAGGGATATGGCAAAATAGAAAAGTCAGATAATTGAATTTTATGTCGGTGTAGGCCTGCTTTCGTTTTCTTATTAATTTTTTTTAAAGAGTGATTGTGATTGTTAATATTTTCTATGGGTGACCCTTTAAGTAGTACACTAAAATTTTATTAACAAATTAAAAATCTAACTGCTTAGAATGTTGACCCAAAAAAAATAAAAGAAAAAATAAAAAATAAAAGAAAACTTTAAAATATGCCATTGATGCGACATGCCCCTACGATAAGCAAAATTGGTTTGACTAAATTTATGCACTACATTCAAATCTAATCGTGGTTAAATATAAAAAGTATAGTTACTTTAATTTCTTGCCCCAGTTACGGTTGAATTTCATTTTCGAGTTTTTCCTCCTTAAAATTCATGACATTCCCTTTTATAAATTTGATATAAATAAATGACTTTTTAGAAGTGATCTACAAAAAATTGATATAAACATTAGAGGTCGAATAATTTGATCCACAAAAAATTAGAAGTCAAAACATTACTTTTTACCTCTTTGCCAAAAGAGGCCTTCCAAGTCGTCATGGAAAATGCTATTATGAAAACATTTGATATATATATAAAAAAAAAAAAACAAATTTGTTTAGGAATTATGTTTCAAAAAATTAAAATATTTGATTTATAAAATGAGTTATTCTCGATAATTTTTACCCACTTGAATTATCCAATTGACTTATTCTCTATGCGCCTGCATTATGTTTATTCGATTAAGTTATAACTTTTTATGATAGTCGGATGTCTGAATCAGTTTACGTATTTATCAACTAATCTTACAATCCACACCAAACGTCCATTCCACGTAGATCCGACAAATCTCAATTAATGAAACATACTGAGTTCAACTTGAGATCTGAAAGGAGCATACCTAATTTCTAACACATAATGAGAGCTGTTTAATATTAATGAAACTGAAGTTTGACTCGCTTCAGGTCGATAATTTTTTTGTTATGTTATTTCCCTAAGTTATTTCCTACGTTATTTCGGATGAGATTATTTCCCTAAGTTAGGGAATAATGTCATAGAAAATAACCTACCAAATAACTTTGTCATTAAGGTCCCTATTGGCAGAGGGAATAATGTCAATAAAAGGAACTTCTCTTTAATTGTCCATAAATCTCACTAATTTGACCACCAGTTATAAAAAATTATGTGAACAATGTTTGAAATTAAAATTAAGAACAAGTCGTACAAAATAAGTCGAGTTATTTGAACTCAATGAAAAAAAATAATAATTTCATAGAAAAAATTACACTATGATTTAAGATTTTTGTATGACTTGTCCAGTTTTGTCCAATCGCACTGAATAAATACAATACTTCATACAAATTATAGTATAAAATTATATGAACAGAAAACTAGAAGAAGAATCTTCGTAATGTCTTCATATTCAAAATTATTGCTATATCTGTCTAGGTTACAAATCACGCTTTTAAGGAAATTTGATTTATACATAACCATGCTGTTGTTAAGTAATGCTTTCTATCTTCAGAAAACGTGGTTGCAAACCACGGTTTTACTGTTGACCCGTGGATAATAATTACTTCTAAGCAAAATGTAAAAATTCAACAAAGAATTCAAAACCAGCACTCATTCTTGTTTGTCACAGACACTCACAAACACTATCTCTATCTCTCTCTCTGACACACACATGCACAACACTTACACTCACATCAAACTATAGGCTTTTTAATATATATAATTTTATTTTGTAAAATTCATACCAACATTTTATTATTATATATATAATAATAATAATTGATAATAGCAAATAATAATCAACTATATAAAATGATTATTTTTGTACTTTAATTCTTAAAATGTAAATTTTTTTTTAAGGTAAATTACACGGACACCCTTGAGGTTTATTTGAAAAAAAAAATTCATTGGAAAAAAATAAAAATAATTTCAAAAATAAATTATTTAAACAGATAAATTAAATTAAAAAAAATTAATTATTCTGAATTTTATAAAATAAAATTTATATATATTAAAAGTTATATATGTTTCATGTGAGTGTAAGTGTTGTGGGTGTGTGTGTCAGAGAGAGAGATAGAGAGAGTGAGTGTCAGTGTCTGTGACAAATAAGAGGGAGTGCTGGTTTTGAATTTTTGTTCAAAATGTGTTTTGAAAACACGTTTTTACATATTTTACTTACAAGCGTGGTCACGAATATGTATAAATCAAATTTGTTTATGTATAAATCAAGTTTACCAACACTTTATAATTTATATAAGGTCAACCTAGGGCCACTTTTCAAAATAAGTCAAAATATTAATTCAATTTCCACACTAAGCCTAGTTTTGAAAGAATTCCCAAAATAAGCTAATTCGCGGTTCACAACCACGATTTCAACATTTCTGGGCCTGTCCCGCGTGGAATTTGGAAAATCTTAAAATCGTGATTACAAAACGCGATTTTGATTAAGAAATCGCGGTTACAAAACGCGTTTTTAATTACAAAAAATTTATTATGAACTCGTTCTGAACCACGATTTTAGCCAATGAAAATTTTCTTTTGAACTCGCTGTTATGAATCACGATTTTTTATTGGCTTAAATCGTGGTTTATAACAGCGAGTTCAGAAAAAAAAAAATTTGGGGTAAAATCGTGGATATGTGCATACCTGATGAGAAGTATCAACCATACATATGATACACTTATCTAGGTGTCAAGTGTCTGATATGGTTACTTGTTTTGTTTTGAATAATCCATGTAACACAGACATTTTTGATAAATTTTAAATTACAACTTCATAAGTATAACAAGTCTTTATAAAATTAAGATGTTCATCACACAAATAAAATTATATTTATTTAATGATTACAAATGTTGTTACTTTCTAATTTATACAAAATTAATCCAAAATTAATAAAAGATTTTTCAACCTAAAATTTACCTGAATTACATTTAATGTGCACAAGAGCATGATCTTAATCATAATAAGTAATGTAAAAAGCATAGCATAAGAGCATGATGTTAATTTTTTCATAAGTTGTAAGATGTTTTTCTTAAAAAGCTAAAAAATCTAAAGCATTATCATTATTTTAACTCATATCTTAATTAAAAAATCAATAATGAATGTTGGATTATAATTGATGATTACTTAAATAAAGTTTTTGCGTCACAAGTAATTGTAATTGAATGAGTATAATTTCATATAATTCTTTTACAAGTACAAGGAGATATAAGTATATTGTTGCTATTTTAATGTTTTTTGTCTTAATTGAAGCAAGTATATGGAGACTGTTCCAATTATTTTCTACTGGGGGGAAACATAATTCGGGATCCTGATGAAGGCGTAGCATATGATGCTGAGCCGAAAGGGATATATGCGGTGCAAATTGGCACCACGCTTAGCAATTTGGAGGAAATGTTTACGTCAAAGGTGGCAAGTTATGGGGAAAGTGTCCGATTGACCTTCAAATGTAGATATCCTTATTGCCAGTGGCAAGCACACAGCAAATACAAGATATTACCGATCAATGACGATGAGGCGTTGAACACCGTATTAAGTATCGGTGCAAGTTTTCAAGCACCAAATTGTTTGGAAGTCTACATTGATAAAGAGATTGTACACAATATCCCGAACATGACACAGATGGATTCTCGTCCGTTCACTACATTGCTGACGCATGGGATTGACACAACAGCGTTTCAGTCTCCTATGTATGAATCAGATCAATGTTATCCACTGGGCTACACACAACAGTCATTTCAGGGCCATGGTGTAGAATCAAGTTCACATGGTGGATATGGTTATGAATTTGAGAGTAACACACAAGATGTGCCGACATGCAGCCATCATACCACTCCGGTTGAACTTGCTGGTAATATGGATGAAACAGTGAACGAGGCGCAGTTTGCTGACAGTGACATGTACGGTCCTGATGTCGCCCTAAACGATGATGACAATGAAATGTGTGAGGAAGAAAATTTATTAGGCGGATCAGATGATGATGATGATGAATATGATGCCCAGGCTCCCGTTGAACCTGAAAATGCCCCCATTCCACCTAGAGTTGAAATCCCTTTCTATGACAACATTCACATGGGTGGTGATTTTGACATTAGTACCCGTGATGTCGTTCCCCGTAACCGGATCTGGAGCGCTGAAAATCCAGAGTTGGATAGAGGAATGGTTTTTGTTGATAAGAAGCAACTTCTACATGCTGTGAAATTGTACCATGCAACAAATAATCGAGAGTATAAGGTCGTATCCTCCAAGCAAGACCTTTGGGTGTCTGCTTGCAAGCACGACTGCAGTTGGTGGTTGCGTGCATCTCTTAGTAGGAAACATGGTCTTTTTGAAATAAAGTAGTACAGGGGTCCTCACTATTGTTTATACCCACGAATGAACAGGGACCACACTAATATTAGCTCCAGTTACATTGCTTCTCATATTTTGGGACAAGTTGCGGTTAGTATAAAAAATAAATGTTTACTTAGATATACATATTTGTTTTTTTATAGTGTTCACATCTAGATAATCCAACTCATATTTTTTTGTCGTATGCAGAATGAACCTGATATGCCAATTAAGAATGTCATCGAAGATATAAAAAAAACCATAAACTATAGTATATCATACAAGAAGGCGTGGCATGCAAGGGCAAAGGCAATTAAAATGGTATTCGGTGATTGGGATGAATCATACAGGCAGTTGCCTAAATTCATGCATGCATTACAGACATCTAATCCTGGCACCATCGTAACATGGAAGCATAGATATACCGGGCATGCAACCATTATACCCGTCTTCCACTTTGTTTTTTGGTCTTTCAAACCCGTCATCGATGGCTTTAGATATTGTAGGCTTGTTATAACTATAGATGGGACATTCTTATACGGTAAATACACCGGTGTGTTGCTCGTAGTAACGATTGTCACTGCCAATGGCAAAATATTACCGCTTGCATTCGCTGTTGTCGACAAGGAGAGTTTGGAGTCTTGGTCGTTCTTCATTCAAAATATCAAGGAACATATTGTCATGGACCGACAGGGAGTGACTTTGATATCTGATCGAGCTGAGAGTATTTTAGCTGCTGTGAGGCGGCATTGGCTTAATCCCTCGCTCTAATTTGTTGGATATCATCGGCACTGCCTTCGACATGTTTGCAGTAACTTTAACACACAGTTCAGAAATAAGGAGCTCAAACAACTTCTGTGGAAAGCAGGGAGTGCTGATCAACGACGAAAGTGTAATGGTTACTTAGATCAGATACAGGCTATTAACCAAGAAGCCATCATTTGGGTCCGCAAGATGAATCCTAAGGATTGGGCCCTTGCATATGACGGTGGATATCGCTGGGGGGTATTGACCAGTAATGATGCAGAGTGCTTCAATAGCGTCTTGAAAGGTGCCAGGAACTTACCTATTTCAGCTATGGTTGAATTTACACTTCGACGACTCGTCAAATATTTTGACGAGATGGGAGCCCAAGCTGAAACTGATGTACGCAATGAGTTCCAATCCCCTAGAGAGATGCAAAGAACGATGGAGGAGGGTATCGCAAGGGGAAATAGTTTCACGTTGATATCGTATGACAGGTTAGTTTGTAATGTGAACAAATTATTATTATTATGTTGTCAAGTTAATTACACCTAAAAACATGAACTTCATTAGTTTGTATCAATATTGTCTTATAGGCCCCGCCGTGTATTTGAGGTGCAAACATCTTTTCGCCGTGGACGAGGTCGCAATAGACAGGTTGTGCGGATGAATCAACCCACGTGCAGTTGTGGAAAATATGAGATAAGACACTATCCATGTTCCCATATGCTCGCTGTAATGTCTGAATGCGGTGACAATCCATTCCAGTACGTTGATCCAGTATATAGGCTTCCTGTATACATGAGAGTTTGGGAAACTAAATTCAATCCAATACCGCATCAAGATTATTGGGATGATCCGCAGTGGACCTTATTGCCTAATGACCTTCGTCTGCGAGAAGTAAAACAGGGTCGTACATCTATGGCTCGTATTCCGAATGAGATGGATATATCAGACAGGCGTTTGACAGCTCGTTGCAGTGAGTGCCACCAGACAGGTCATGACAGGCGAACATGTCCGGCGCGACTTGGTCGATGAAGACTGTAATACTTACATGTTGTAATATATCATTTTGAAATTCTTCATTTGTAATAGATCATTTAATTATGTTTTTTTCAATTCTTTCTTTACCTATCTATTTTGAATGTGTATTACAAAATGTGTACTTGATTGAAAAATGTGTAATGCAAAATTACAAATGTGTATAATTTATGCAAACTTGTATAATTTATTGAAAATGTGTACTAGTTTTTCACCGTCTACTTGATTCGAAATGTGTATTACAAGCTTCTATACTTAATCACGTAGTTCTTCTATCATTTCAAAATTTCATATTTTTGAATATATTTAATATCGAATGCTATATAAATTAAAAAAATTACAAAATTGGAATTTAAAAAAATTAACCTATTAAAAAAATTAACCTATTATAAAAAATTAACCTATTATAAATTAAAATTTTATAAATTGGAATGCTGCAGTCATTGTTCACAATTACAAAATTTTATATGTATTTTGCAAAATTTATAATTTATTCAAACTTGTAGCATTACAAAATCAATATTTAAGTTTTGTCCAATATGCCATAAATGTAATCATTAATGTCGAATTGCCTTCGTGTAAGTGGCACATAAATTTATCTTTTCTCGAACCCATAACATTTACTTCATTGTATTTTACATCGTTAACTACAAAATCAATAATTACAGTTTTCTCTGTTATTATATTATGATTAAATGAGATTTTGATATGGATGATCTAATATTTCAGTTGTACAGGCTTCATGGCACATGTACCTGAGGAGGTTCCACTGTTCAGACAGGCACATCGGGCTGACAGTATGTGGGATCGTCCGGTATGCAATAACGTTTGTTGGACTTTACGCCTACAATTAAAATACCTTGCATTTTGTTGTATATTTCGGGATAATGTTAGTATTTGAACTGATAATTCTTTTGTGCAGGATGAGGCACGCACAGTGTTGACATGCCGTCGGGCAGATGGTGGATTGTGGGACCATCTGTTGGACCATAGAGTCTTGCAGTATCTATTACGCGCGGGATTCTATGGTGTGTATCGTATCGGGCACATTCGACTGGACCACGCACTCATCACTGCTCTCGTCGAGAGGTGGCGCACAGAGACTCATACATTCCATTTCCCGATCGGGGAGGCCACCGTCACGTTGCAGGACGTATCTGTCCTATATGGTCTTCGGATTGATGGCCGAGCAGTTACTGGAGTTGACCCATCTATCGCGACGGAGCAGTGGATAGCCCTATGTGCTGAGCTATTGGGAGTAGCACCCACACCAGCAGATTTACAGGCAGGTAGAGTGAGGGTCAGGTGGTTGGCGGAGCACTTTGTTCATCTTCCAGATCATGCTCCAGATGAGTTGGTACAGCAGCATACCCGAGCATATATTCTGTGGCTTATTGGGGGGGTACTTCTCCCTGATAAGTCACAGAACCTGGTCAAGCTGATGTACTTGCCATTGCTGAGAGACATTGAGGAGATTGGGCAATACAGCTGGGGTAGCGCGGCTCTGGCATGGTTGTATAGGATGCTATGTCGAGCAGCGCAGGTGGGTACAAGGGAGATTGGAGGACCACTTGTGTTGCTACAGGTTAGTAACAATTTTATTACATGTCAATTCATATTGTATGCCATATATCAGTATTGTAATTGTGTTCAAACTATTGCAGATTTGGGCATGGGAGAGATTGATTAGCATTGCCCCGTCTAGGCGGCAACAGGTTGGTCCTGGTGAGCTTCCTATGGGTGAGGGGGACATGCAGATGCCCACCGGACCGCGAGGTAGCCGGTGGAGGGTTGACATGGGCCACGAGGTCATCTCGACCCACGTAGTGGTAGTTTATAGAGACCAGCTGGACCGGATGATTGAGGGAGAGGTATGAAATTTTTTGATTGCGTTTTAGTTGTCTTCTTCATTGTATATATTTTGAGTTCACGAGCAAAATTTAATTTATTTGTCGTCATTGTAGTTTATCTGGCAACCTTATGCTGGGGTCCTCGATACGCTCCCCGACTACTGCTGACTGGGTCAGGAGATATGGATGGCGAGAGTGCCACTTATTTGTTTTGACGTGGTTGAGTGGCATCTCCCCCATCGTGTCCTCCGACAGTTTGGTCGGGTGCAGTCCGTGCCGGATCGGTTCGACACTGAGTGGCAGTTGCACGTCACTGATAGGCGTGGCCGAGCTGGCACTGACTGGCATCTGTTTTATATGCCATATATACTGTTGTGGGATGGCCGCCGGGACAGTATTGTACAGGCTGACTACAGCGATGAGGTGCTCCCCTCTTCCGACCCTTACATGTTGTGGTATCGGCGACATACACACCTACTAGTCGGGAATCCGAGCCACGTGTCTGAGTCTGGATATCAGGGAGTTGGCCCTTATCTTGAGGCATTGGTGAGTATCATATTATGTGTCAGATAATTATTAAAATCATACTTGCTTTACTTTCAGTCAACTGTAGCCTAATAATACGTCTGCATGTCTGTTCAGGTGGCTGGAGCTGGGAGGGTGTTTCACTTGGCTGAGGACGCCCATTTGAGACGTGACGGACAGCATGCCTTGGAGGCCGTTGCAGAGATCCGGGAGTTATTGTACCAGGCATTCTAGCTTGCCCATCGGGGAGATCGTTTGCATTTCGGCCACTACGGTGTACACACTTCAGCAGCTGATCCAGACACATCAGTGCCGTCCACGTCAGCGCCTTCCACTTCAGCGCCTGCCACATCAGCTCCTTCGACATCAGTCACCCCACCACATACTACCCCATTGATATCTGCAGATTCACTCGACGTACTTCATACGCAGCATACTGGCATACCTTATATGCCTGACCCTGATTGGACACCGCCCCCATACATGCATGACGTTCTTACCCCACCCACCCAGTTACGACCACCAGATAGTTCCACCGCAACCATGAGTACACATGATGCAGTTCTCACTGGCATCTCCCACGTTGATGCTGAGGGCCATATTGAGCCCCCTCCCAGAGGGCGCGGGAGAGGTCGAGGTTTTGGTCGTGGTGGACGTCGCGGCAGAGGTCGTGGTGCGGGCAGAGGCAGAGGTCGAGCTCCAGCTGCAGATCGTGATACAGTTGCACCAGATGCTGGAGTTTCACAGCTCAGCGCAGTATCCGATCTTCTGCCACAGACAGGATCAGGGGCAGCACATGCAGTAGAGGGGTGGTCACAGTCACAGGCTCCACAGGATACGCATTTCCGATTGGGGGAGCCAGATATTCAGAGAGTCTACCGCAGGAGACCGAGGAGGGAGGTCCACGGTCGGGGTTGTGGGACTGGGGGCAGGTTAGGGCATTAGCGGGTGTGATGTGGAGTGTATAGTTTATTTTATTTATACTTTTTGTTATAGTTTTTGTATATCAAACTTGTACAGATGATGTAAATGTATCTTACTTATTTATTCGGAAAATATAATTTTACAATTTTGTTATTCTTACTTGTTTTGATGATTTCCATAAAAATGAAAACGAAAACAAAAAGGAAACAAAATAAATATCTAAACACGCACATAATTTTGTTTTCCCTTTTCTTTCACTTTTCTGAATGATTGCATTCACTGTCTTCTTTTCATGTACAAACCAATGATAACCAAACAAGTATTTGAACTATTTGTTATATGAACATGTAATTCATTAAGTATCATTATTATATTCCACATCAATAATGCATGAAATAATGAAAGTCTAGTTCAAGTAGCGTTCTTCAAAATAACAATAACGGAGAGAAAGCAAAGGTGGAATGACAAGAAATATTCGAAAACAATTGAAATATCTCCCTTCATTGATAAGTGGTGGATAAGCATTACAAATTGCATGCATTACAGAAATGGTTTGGGTGTTCATCCAAACAATTTCATTCATTATCATCATCATCTGACATCTCATTATCAGATTCATACATAACATCCATGCTCCAGGCGTAGTACTGGTGTGCATCATCCATTAACCCATCTTCGGCACGCTCATTTGCGGTCTTCATTAGTCTGGACCTTTGCAAACGTTGGGTCATGCGATTAACCTCGTCGCGGATACGATGCAATGCCCTTTGCAACAACTGGGGAGTGTCAGTTGGCATACGCATGGCTAACCGACGAGGAAATTTAAGATTAACTTCACGACATAGCTCAACGAGAACGTTTGCTCGAGTTTTGCGAAATTCCCACTCAGCTTTCATGGTATTGACGGTGGCACGTGAGTAACGCAAATTTGGATTCATTGGGTATTCAAATTCATCTCCATCTGCAACCCAATAGCGACCCATTGCTGAATATAGATCAACCACCGTATATTTCATGATGATATTGCTCGAAATAGCTGTAAAACTTTTGTTGTGGTATGATGCGATATTTATACCATATATACACATGGTAGTTGTATGTATGAAATTATTGTAAAGAACTATGCATCAGAGTTGTCACGTCAACTTTTATGACCTGAACAACTATCCATCAACTTGATAGGAGTTGTCACTTCGACTTTTATGAATTGCATAATTTATTGTTATTCCAAAACAAAAAGTAAAAACCTAAAAAAAATAATAAAATAAAAACCAAGCTGATTAACCGACTAAACGTCTGAATTAGTCAAATTTCTGTGCCTGAATTTTTTTTAAAAAAATAAATGTGAAATTACAATTTAAAAATCTTTAAAATATTTTTAATTTTTTGAAATATGTTTCAGAAATTTGTTTACTTTTTACGTGTATTGACATATTTATTAATTAGTTGTTATTTTGTTATTGCATAATTCACAAGGGCACAGTAGGTATGGTACGATAATAAATTGTAGCTCGGCGCAGTGATACGTCCAATATTTGTCAGTGATGCTCACCAATTACTTGAACCGGTGTAATAATTTGGATGCTTTGTTTTTTCCTCAGATGCTATGTCACTTTGTGCAGCGATGCAGTGATGCATCTGACTTTGTGCAGTGATGCAGTGATGCATGCCACTTTATGCAGTGATGCAGTGATGCAGTAATGCATGTGACTTTCTGACTTTGCCATGCTTATATAGTTTGTCACTTTTTTCCTCACATTTCGTGATGCATGTGACTTTCTGCAGCGCAAGTAAATGCTTTTTTTTTTTTTATCACATTTCAGAATTCATGTAAGTCACATCAATACGATCACATGGCAATAGTGTTGATAAACAATTATGTGATGGACTAAAGGAGTAAAGTGTAATTTACCGAATAAATCAAAAAATGCAAAGAGGAGAAAATGAGATGAAGAATATTACTTTAAAACCTATTAAAAATTTAAGCATTTAATTTATAATTTTTTAAAAACACCACTTTGTACTGAAATCGTCAATTCCAAGTGACTACTTACAGTATGGAAAAAGTAAGTATGAAAAAATAGTTTCATGTAGCGATGTGACAACTCACTGCATGTTGTTTTATTTGACAACTCACTGCTCCAATATGAAGGGATTGCATTGTCATCATTTGGCCTACAATTATGATTTTATCTGACAAACACGTCCGTGACTACATCAAAGGTACACAAAGTCACGGGTACTCAGTATTGCATGAAATGAAAAGCTAAAAAATAATATCACGGGTATCACTTGTTCCACTGTGCCCCAGCATGCGTTATCGTCACTAGATCATCTCTAGTTAACCCTCAGTATGATGTCTATAAATAGCGACACCCCCAGTATGATGTTTGTTCAAGTCATAACAATAGTAATATATCTACAATTACTATTATTATTTGTTTGTTTATTTTATGAACAATGTCTTCAAGAGGTGCAGGAAGTTCACGCCAGCAAAGAAATCCGAAAGTGTGGCTGCTACCTCCATTTACTTATGAGTACAAGAGCGAAAAGTACTCGAGTCCGAAGGATTATTATGCTGGTATCTGAGCAGGGTGGGCGTTCAGGGTAACGGAGCAAGAAGGATTGTTTAATGATCTACGTAACTTTGGGGCACCGGTACCTCATCGTCGTTCATTGACCATGGCTAGACGAAATGTGAGTGACTATGAAAAAGCAGTTACCAGAATTAAGAAGGAGAACAACAGAATGTTGATGCGGAGATGTCGACATTTCATGCTTCAGTTAGCCACCGAAATGGCAGAAGCAAGCAACAAAGATTTGACAGTGATTGAGCGAAATAATGTCTTAAACAATGAAAAATATCTCTCTGACTACTACATGTCAGATGAGGAATGAGAAATCAAACACCTTTATCTTTCATATATGTTTGTATGTTGTCTCATATCTTCGTTACATGAGTGTGACACAATGTTGTTGTTCATCTAACGTACGGATGTATTTCAAGTATTTGTTTTATGAACTTGAAGTTTATGAAATAACTACATTTATAACTGCACATTTATTAGTTCATGACTTTCTTTATTGAATTGCAATGAGTTAAGGAATGTTCTGGATTAACGAATGGATTAATGTATGTTGAATTATGTGAATACTTAAAACACATAAAACAGAACAGGTAGCTCGGTGAAAAGCTTTCCTTAACTGGGGCTCGTGAAATAGGGATCATGTACGTAAAGAATTTCAATCTCCATCGAGAAAGAAGAAAGGGTCGCCTTCCAATTCCTGGAAGTCCGGTCAAAATGATGACTCTGTTAACGAATGGGGGGTTGACATATAACTAAACTTGGGGGGGCTGGACAAACAAGCTCAAAGCCAATGGTTGGTCCAGTTGGGGAACTAAATAAAGTTCATACAAACGAACAACCGCCTTGAACAACACATAAAACAGAACAGGTAGCTCGGTGAAAAGCTTCCCTTAACTGCGGCTTGTGAAATAGGGATCTTGTACATAAAGAATTTCAATCTCCATCGGGAAAGAAGAAAGGGTCGCCTTCCAATTCCTGGAAGTCCAGTCAAAATGATGACTCTATTAAGGAATGGGGGGTTGACAGATAACTAAACTTAGGGGGCTAGACAAACAAGCTCAAAGCCAAGTGGTTGGTCCAGTTGGGGAACTAATTTTAAAACCCCATTGGTTTTACTTGATTTGCTTATCAAAATCACTATTTACAATTAATTATACACAAACAGATTTACCTCAACACCAATTTCATGTATGTGGGATTCTCAATTCAGAAAGTCACATGGCAACAGTGAATTCACTGATTTACCTTACAGTGAGCATGCCCTTATTTTGTCGGTATATGCAGATGGATTGTCAAGTCATGTGACTTGGTGCACAGACTTTGGTTTTCTCAATTTGTTGCTCAATTTTTTAATTACAATGACAACTCAACACCAATTTGATATATGTGGGAATCTCAATTCAGAAAGTCACATGGCAACAGTGAATTCACTGATTTACTGTCAGTGAGCATGCCCTTATTTTGTCGGAATATGCAAATGGATTGTCAACACATGTGACTTGGTGCACAGACTTTGGTTCTCTCGATTTGTTGCTCGATTTTTTTATTACAATGACAACTCAACACCATTTTGATATATATGGGAATCTCAATTCAGAAAGTCACATGGCAACAGTGAATTCACTGATTTACCGTCAGTGAGCATGCTCTTATTTTGTCGGTATATGCAGATGGATTGTCAAGACATGTGACTTCGTGCACAGACTTTGGTTTTCTCGATTTATTACTCAATTTTTTTATTACAATGACAACTCAACACCATTTTCATATATATGGGAATCTCAATTCAGAAAGTCACATGGCAACAGTGAATTCACTGATTTACCGTCAGTGAGCATGCCCTTATTTTGTAAGAAAATGCAGATGGATTGTCAAGACATGTGACTTGGTGCACAGACTTTGGTTTTCTCAATTTTTTACTTGATTTTTTTTTTACAATGACAACTCATTTCTTATTAATAGATATGTAGGATTCTCAATTCAAAAAGTCACATGGCAACAGTGAATTCACTGATTTACCGTCAGTGAGCATGCCCTTATTTTGTTGGTATATGCAGATGGATTGTCAAGACATATGACTTGGTGCACAGACTTTGGTTTTCTCAATTTTTTACTCGATTTTTTTTTTACAATGACAACTCATTTCTTATTAATATATATGTAGGATTCTCAATTCAGAAAGTCACATGGCAACAGTGAATTCACTGATTTACCGTCAGTGAGCATGCCCTTATTTTTTTGGTATATGCAGATGGATTGTCAAGACATGTGACTTGGTGCACAGACTTTGGTTTTCTCGATTTTGTAATCGATTTTTTTATTACAATGACAACTCATTTCTTATTAATATATATGTAGGATTCTCAATTCAGAAAGTCACATGGCAACAGTGAATTCACTGATTTACCTTACAATGAGCATGCCCTTATTTTGTCGGTATATGCAGATGGATTGTCAAGACATGTGACTTGGTGCATAGACTTTGGTTTTCTCGATTTTTTGCTCGATTTTTTTATTACAATGACAACTCATTTCTTATTAATATATGTGGGATTCTCAATTCAGAAAGTCACATGGCAACAGTGAATTCACTGATTTGTGAATTCAGAAAGTCACATGGCAACAGTGAATTCACTGATTTGTGAATTCAGAAAGTCACATGGTAACTGTGAATTCAGAAAGTCACGTGACTTCGTACAGAGTATTTGCTTTTCTCTGTTTTTTCAATGTACTGACAACTCATACATTGTTCATTTATGTGGGATTGTCATGCAGAGACATCTTTCTAAAGTCGTTCATAACCAACTATATAAACGAGTAAAGGTGAAGACACAACCTTACAACTCATTTCGCCCTACGAAATTATCATTTATTTGCTTTACAAAATTAGCATGGCTACATGGTTCATGGGAGGGAGTGGTGGGAATCGCAGAGGTGGTAGGAACTTACAAAGGAGTGAAAGTTCACGACGAGGAGGGGGAAGGGGAAGTGGCGATGCTGAAGATGAAACACCATTTCCTTTGTTAGATGCCTCTTGTGCTTATCATGATAGGTTCGGGAAGCGACATTTTGTCATGCCCAAGTACTATCGAGATCCATGTGGTTTGGTGGAGGATCCTTGTTGTAATCAAACAGGATATGGTTATGCAAACGCTAGACTTCTGAAGTGGCCCGCACTATTTATAGAGCGAGTGCAAAATGAAAGGTTATGTCGGGAAAGACGACTGAAGGTGCCAAAAGCACGTTCTGTTGAGATCCAAAAGGAAGATCCTGATAATGTTGATCGACTATGTCAAAGACTACAACGTGAGATTTCTCAAATGGGTCGTAGGTTGGCCCGCGATATGCAACTACTCATAGTTAAGAAGGATGCCCAGAAGAACAAAACAGAACCAAATGATGTGGCTATCAAGGCTATCATGGAGGATCCTCAGCTTGTCTCTGACGCTGAGCTTTCGGATTGTTCAGACTCTGAGCCACCTACCGATTTAAGCGCGAATTAGGTGTTAATGTCTACACTTCGGCAATATTAGGTCATGCATTCATATGTAATGTCTGTGTTAGAGTAAGTGTTTCCGTAATGAGTTTGTCAGATTGTCTGCCTAATATTTGTCTGTCTAACTTTTATGTTTATCTACGTATTGTGTGTTCAGTTCATGGTGTCCACAATGTATTCTTGTCCGAGACTTATGTCTGTACTACTTATGTCTGTACTACTTATGTGTTTTTTCCTCAAGGTTTTATGAATTACATTATCACCTTCTAACCTAAAACAAAGACAACAGAAAAAAAAATTATTTAAATGAAAACGGCTTTAGTAAAGCCAAAACAAATTTCTGAATAACACATTCTAACCCAAAACAAAGACAACAGAAACAATAAAAATTAAAAAACTTTACATGAAAATGGCTTTAGTAAAGCGAAAAGAAATTTATGAATTATATTATCACCTTCTAATCCAAAACAAAGACAACAGAAAAAAAAATTATTATTTACATGAAAACGGCTTTAGTAAAGCCAAAACAAATTTCTGAATAACACATTTTAACCTAAAACAAATACAACAGACAAGAAATAAAAAATAAAAAACTTTACATGAAAATGACTTTAGTAAAGCGAAAAGAAATTTATGAATTATATTATCACCTTCTAACCCAAAACAAACACAAGAAAAACAAAATAAATTTACTTTAGTCAAACCAAAAAAAAATGCTGAATTACACATTCTAACCCAAAATAAAAGAAAAAATAAATTAATATGAGAACGGTTTTAGTAAAACAATTTTAACCCAAAAATTTATTCTGAAATACATTATCACCAAAACAATGACAACAGAGAAAAAAAAAAACAAATTTTCACTTAAAACAAAGTAAAACAAAAAAATTTATGTTAAAAATAAAAATTCACTTAAGAAACAGTGAGTTCATAAGAAAATTTTTTTTTGATGAACTCGCGGTTACAAACAGCGAGTTCAGAAGAAAAAAAAATTCACTTAAACTCGCGGTTACAAACAGCGACTTCAGAAGAAATTTTTTTTTTGATGAAATCGCGGTTACAAACAGCGAGTTCAGTACAAAATTTTTTTTTGATGAAATCGTGGTTGCAAACAGCGAGTTCAGAACAAATTTTTTTTGGGATGAAATTAAACTCGTGCTTGGAATCAAAAGAAAAAAAATTTAATTAAACTCGCGGTTTGTAACCGCGAGTTCTTAAGCAAACTCGCACTTCGTGACAGCGAGTTCAAGATTTCGCAGCTCCGGGGGAAAAAGTGTTGAACTCGCGATTGTGAACCGCGAGTTAGCCTATTTTGGAAATTCTTTGAAAAATAGGCTTAGTTTGGGAATTCCCTTACTATTTTGCTTATTTAGGGAAATGCCCCCAACTAAATCTGGGATTATGGAACTCAGGTCTCTTTTGAGAAGTGAGCTAAAGCTACTTTTCGCCTATTAATTCATTTTGAGTCATACCATCTCTCATATTTTTTATATATTTTTTCAAAATTTTTTTTAAAAAAATCCCACAAGTCAATTTTTAACCATAAATCATATAGGTGTAAAGTGCTACGGCCTTAAATCACAAAGGCTAAAATAGATTTTATCCATAAATAAATAAATAAAATTCTAGCTGCTAGTTCTTTAATTTTTTTTTTTAAATCCAAAAAAAGATAAATGAATCCTTTTGGAAGTGCCTTTAACTTTATTATCTATTTGCCATTATTTATTTATTTGTTTCTTTTTCTTTTTTTTTTGAGATTTTTAATTTAAGATTCCCAATATTAAGATTTTATAATATAAAGGTACAATAGTTGAGATGAAATGTCAACTCGTTCAAGTTGAAATTTCTCTTATAATATTATTGAGGGATCTTAATTAATAAATAAAAATATATTGGACATTTCCTACTATCAAAAGTTGGAGAATAATGTTTTACTAATTTTTTCTTATTTTTTCTATTTTTATTTATATTTTATTATTATCATTTTCTTTTGCCTCAAGCAATTTGACAATGGAAGTGGTCTTAGGTCCACCCCATAGAATGTTTTTTACTTGTCTTGATTTTTTTATGTTAACAACTAGTCAGTTAAAGTGGATGGATTGGGAATAAGTAAAAATTAACCAACAAACTAAAAGCAACATTAGTCCTTTCTTAATTTTTTTATGTCAAGTGTCAACAACTAGTCTGTTAAAGTGGATGGATTTGGAATAAGTAAAAATTAACCAACAAACTAAGCAACATTAAGCTTGAGTCTTACTCAAGATTGACATTTCTTCATTCCCATAACCAATCCACTCCAAG
Source organism: Camellia granthamiana (assembly GCA_036172215.1). Classification (NCBI taxonomy): domain Eukaryota; kingdom Viridiplantae; phylum Streptophyta; class Magnoliopsida; order Ericales; family Theaceae; genus Camellia; species Camellia granthamiana. The sequence goes on from CM069907.1 coordinate 120,166,737, forward strand.
TCAGTATAACTTTGGATAGATGTGAAATCTAAGTCACCCATGCCTAGTTTAATGTCTATGTTTTCCTTCATTCCTTTTTTTTATGGACAAATTATGTAAATGGTCTTTATAATTTACCCGTTTTATTATTTTGGTCTATATTGTTTTAATTTGATCAATTTTGTCCCTGAATTCTACGGATTGTGTCATATTAGTCCAACAAATAATGGCGGTTAAGTTTGATGGGCGGAAAATCAAATGATGTGTCAATTTGGTTTTTGTAGTTTATAGGATGTGTCAGGGACCAAATTGACATATCATTTGATTTTTCGTCCATTAAACTTAACCGCCGTTATTTATTAGACTAATATGACACAATCCGTAAAATTCAGTGGCAAAATTGATCAAATTGAAACGACAGGGACCAAAATGGTAAAACGGGTAAACTATAAGGACTGCCACTGTAATTTGCTCTTTTTTTATTATTTAAATATCTATATTATATATAAAACAAATATCAGAATTAGTGTTATGTCACAATTTTTTTTCCATTCAAAAATATTCACAAAATCTTTTCGAATTCGTAAAATGTTTTAGATCTTGAATGTAAACATATATTTCACAATCTTATTTTGTTGAAAGAAAACGATCTTATGCACACACGTCACATATGATACTACTTCTAGTATTATATATAAATAAATAAATTATAAAGTAAGTACCCAATTAAATTAGAAATAACAATATTGTAACTAACACTTATCATATTTCGTGTTAATGTTTTAAAAATTAGGGGAAACTTCACTTCACCCCCTGCGGTTTGAGTTGGGTGCGGATTGCCCCCTTGACATTTGGAAATCATCACATAACTCCCCCCGGTGGTTACTGGATTAAAGTGCACAATTAACACCGTTTAACGGCAGAAGTAAAAAGACTATTTTGCCCTTATATATATATAACCCTTGTTTACTATTCCTCATTCAACAGTCGTGTATTTGAGAACAACAAGGATTGTGTGAAGAGAATTTAGGGTTTCCACATGTGAAATTAGGGTTTTGATTTAACAAATTAATTTAAACAACATAATTTTCATCAAACCATGTAAAGAAACACAGTGACTAGTCAAAAACTTGCACTTTCCAAGTGAAAATTGTTAATTACAAATGCAAGCTCTTTAATGAATATTACCCAGAACCATGTAAAGAAACATAGTGACTAGTTCAAAAACCCATGTAAAGAAATACAAGCTGGTGGAAGATGAACTTCACCAAATAGAAATAGAATGATACAAACAAATCACAGAGAGAGAGACAGAGAGATAGAGAAGCAAATGGTAATTGCACAGACAATGGAGAGAGAAAGAGAGAGAGAGAGACAGACAGATTATTGATTGATTTATTTACTTGCAGATTTTCTACTTTATTGGATTTGAATTTTTCTACCTTGAGTTAGTGATCAGTATCTGGGTTATCCAGGTTTGTTGATTTGATTTCATTTTGCTTTTCTCTCTAGCAGACATTTTGTTCCCTCTTGAACTTTAATTTTCCTTTTTCCCAATATATGCAACAAGTTTGCACGTACTTTCGAGGCAGTGGCAACGCTACAGAGATGGGAAATAGAGGGGTTGTAGAGATATATACCTTTGGGTTTTGAAATTTGAGTGATTTAATCTTCAAAATCTTATCTTTTTGAAGAAATTTTCGGTTGGATTGGCAGAGAAACCTAGGCTTCAAACTTTTCAGGGTTTGATTTCTGAAATTGATCCTTTTTCCAGGGAGATTTTGAGTGTTTAGTTAGTTTGAGGCCATTGTCGTTACCTGGCTTGGGATCATGAGAGGTAGATGAATGGTAGGGTTGTAATTTTAGAGACTTATCAGGGTGTTTTAATCTGAAAAAAAAAAATCTTTCTCATAACAACTCTCAACAAATGCGCGTGAATTACACTAATGGTTAGTTTTAACATAAATTGTAACTGTGCACTTCAATCTAATAATCACGGGGAGTTATGTAGTAATTTTCAAATGTCAGGAGATTAATTCACCCCTGGCCACATAGAGATAAAGTAAAATTTGCCATAAAAATTAAACCAGATTATGTACCGTCAGCAACCAATCAATCAAGCAAATTGCCAACTCTGATGTGACAATGCTACAAGCTAGATAACCCAAATTACTTTGTTGGATGGAATAATTTTTGAGGAAATAATTGCACAGTGACGCAACAAATATATATATACATATATATATATAAGTTTATATATTTTAATAACTGAAATATTTTTTCATATTTTTGTAATTTTTTTTTTTTTTTGGGTGCATCCACTGTGTAGTCATTTCCCCATAATGTTTTCTCCTAATGAACTTCTTTACGCAATAAAATTAACAAAAAAATGGCATTTCCTGTGGAAAAATACTAAAGGTATATTACACTTTTCATCTTCGTAGTTTGATTTAAATTTTATTTTGATTTTTATTGTTTTAATTTGAACAATTTAATTCTTACACAAGTCTGGTTTGAGTTTGATTCTTCTGTTCAAATTTTTGTTAATATTTTTTTTTTTCATGTAAGAGAGTCACATGTGTCCAAAAATTATTAATTTTAATCTCTAACTTGAATGGAATGACCAAATTAAAATTAGACTTAAAATATAAAAACCAAATTACTCAATTTAAAATAATAAAAACTAAAATAAATTTTGAGTCAAATTATAAAAATTAAAAATATAATTTACCCAATACTAAATAGTTATACATTTTTTTTGTCCAAGAAGGACTGTAGCATTTCATCAATTTTTTGTTAAGACAATTCAGCCCTGCTTATCCAAAGCACTGTCATGAAAGGGAGCTATTAAATATTAAATTCTAGAGTAAATTATATCAGTAGTCTTTATACATTATGTCATTTGGTCTATTCATTTTCAATTGATTTAATTTTGACTCTAAATTTTATATTTTGTGTTAATTTGATCTAATTAATAATTTCGTTAGTGTTTTTTTTTTTATGAAAAACAATCACTGAATTGGTTACAGTTAATTCACCGAGTTTAATAAATTTATAATTCACTAAGTCAATTTGATCTAATTAATAATGACGTAAGCAGTAGTAACAATCGGTGAGATGACCAACAATCGGTGAGATGACCGTGATGTTGATGGAAGATGCAGTACTGGGTGGGGTCGTGTCTAGGCAGGAGTAGGTCGGGGAGAGGTCGAGGGTCAAGAGGTTTAAGGTGCCCCTTTTCGATTAACAGTTTGAAAGCACGAGACGGGCTCATGTGGAGGGGGGTAAAGGTTCTTTGGTTTCGGTTTGGGCCGGTAGGTTGTACCGGTAAATGGATCGACCATGTTGGTTGTTGCGGTGACGGTGCTGATATCTGCAGGCTGAGGAATAGTGCTACTGCTAGCATTGGTATTCTTGGTGAACGGCTTTTTTGCAGGTTCGCTGGCTCTATGGATAATACCCTTCTTGAATGCACTTTCAATCTAGACCCCCAATTCGTGCAGAGAAGCAAATGTGGACAATGGTGCCACTATCATTCTTTGCAATATATCCGGCTCCAGATTCTGGACCACCAGCCGGACTTGCTCCCTTTCCGAGGGTCTGTTTGTCATCTTGGCCACCTTTGCCCTTCATCTGGCGACGAAGTCGATGAAGGGTTCTTTGGGGTTTTGCGTAGTTACTTCTAGCTCATTGATGGTTACCTCTATTTGAGTGTTACATGAATATTGGTTAACGAACCCCTCAGACAACTTTGTTTAGTAGAATCCTCCAACTTCGCATACCAAATGGCCGCCATGTCCGACAAAGTTCTGCCAAACAAAGACAATTTCTGGGCTCGAAACAGGCCCATTGGCCTTAGAACATCCGAAAATAGGCGAACATGAACAATCGGATCCCCACTCCCATCGAATCTATCAATGTGAGGCATTTTGAATTTCTCTAGCAATCTAACTGAGGCTTCGGTATAGCTGTCTTCAATATCCTGAATGGAATTGAAGCCTTGGGATTTCTTAAGCGCCTTCTCGAGCCTAGCGATTTTGATCAGAGTCAGATCAATATTGCAGATGTCAAAGGAAAGAAGTCCCTCTTGAGACTGGGCTAGAGGCCTGTAAGTTGGGGCCAGTGCGAACATCTCCTAAAAATCCGGGACCTGTGGGTTTTCAACTGGTGGTGCTGGATCAAGATTTGGCTGGGCAGTCGGGACTGGATGCACGGTAGATGATGATGCCCCAAATGGGCATTGTAGATTAGCAATAATCTCATCTTGTGCAGCCATCCTCTGATTCACGATATCCATGGTTCTCTGAAACGCTGCCATCATGGCAGTAACTTCTTCTGCTCTCTATGCCATTACTAGTTTGGGTGAACTAGATACTGGTGAGTTGAACGGGTGGGAATGTACTGGTGTTTGCTAAGCGTTCTGTGCCGGTGCGGCTAACTGTTTGTTCCTTCTTCGTCGAACAACCGATGGAAGCGAGACTAACATTGGCTGTCCACCAATAGGGTCTTGAGTTTTGCAAAGTCTGGTAGAGTGAGTCCACACAACTTGGGGGATATTGGGTCTTTATGAAGATATGATTGTAAACTACCTAGCAAAAGAAAGAAAAGAAAAACAACAATCAAAATCGGACAGTACTCTGGCCCAATTTGTAAGGGATATAATCACAATCAAAACACTAATTTCTCATTGAACTCTATTTCCAAACTGATATCAACTTTGGTACCACTGATATGATGCATTCTTGTACAGTCTCACTATAAAAGCACATATCAGGTAAAAGAACCAAAACACCCCTATGAGGGGGTAGGGTTACCTTGCCCTAGATTTTGACATAATCTAGGCTGCACTACTTCAAGCAAGTAGTTTCATAACATCTTATATATGGGTAAGCATCTTGTCCTAGTTTGGAACAGTCACTATGGCTTTACTATATGCAGCTAGGCCAAATGGTCAAAAAGGGGTACCTCGGCAAGACTTCCTAATATACCTCTCACACCTAGCACTAAGAAGTGAAAGGAGGATCAAGTGGTACAGCGGTAGTCCAAATCCACGGATTGTGTTTCCAACATGGCAGAGCCTACAATCGGTCAGCCTTTTGGCAAACTGTTTAAGCAAGGCTCTGGCAAACCGTCTAGGAATAGCAGATAGAAAACACAGGGACTTAACATAACAATGCAAATGCAATGCAAATAACATATAAGTGTAGATAAAAATTCATATCATGAATTTCGAGTCAAGTTCTCTATTTCCCCAATGGAGTCGCCAGAAACTGTAGCTTGCTTTTCGTGTTCCTTGGAGGGGTTTAATCTTCTTGGATATGATAGCCCTACAGTTTGGATTCCCGTGATTCTGAATCTAGTTTCACAAGTGCAATGTGAAACGGAGAGATACAAAAAAGTCCAAATGCAGCAAACCTATTTAGAAAATTAATTTTTAATTAAAAATGCCAAAAATGGACTGCATTGCTAGATTTCAGAGTCGCCACCTAAATATTTTTAGGAAATTTACGAAACCCGTGACTCGTGCCAAAAGCCATTAGTCCGTCATTACCAAAGTGTCTTGGCCCGAAAATTTAAGTATGATAGAGGAAGGTCATGAATTAAGCACTCCTCTCACCTGATCAAAGATCAGCCTCTACTAATTATAATGTGATTCTTATTTACATTATATGCTCTTGTTTCGATTATTATGCTATCTTAACTATGTAATGCACACAAGTATAGACCAATTCATAAAATTTGGAATGCATTGATTTTATGTTTGTTTCGAAAAAGTGTTTTCATATGTGTCACTTGAAAAAGCAAGATCGTATTTACATCTAATCAACTTATTCCAACTTAAGTAAAAATGCCATCATCCACTGGCATTCAAACGGGTATATCACTTAAGTACTTAGACTCATAGAAAACATGCTCGATATGGTAACAATCACACGCATGTAATATACTAAGGAAATAAATGCGCATCTAGTACTCCAAGGCAAGCTGAAAGAAATAAAATGGTTAGAAAAACGCATGATCCTAACTATGTAAAAATGACTAATGCAACACATATAAAATGCAACTAATAGGCTCGACCATTAGTTTTAACATGTGAATCAATTTGATAGTATGCGGTTAAGCACGTTTTTCTTTTGAATAATAAACAACCACAAAGTTAGAATGATGTACCGAGCCAAGTGCATGCAAAAATGAATATTGTAAGCACGGTAATGATATGAAAAATGTAAAACATGATGCTATCATTATAAGCGGATAAATAAAAGGGAGAAAGAAATGGGAGTTGGAAGAAATACACAAATTATTACATATTTTGCCCTATGCAAGAGGGTCTAAATGTCCAAGTGTCCGAATTAAACTAACTATTACAAATCCAAATGAATAATGAATAACTATCTAAGTTATTACAACAAGGATATTATAACAATAATAATTACAACAATATAATGTTACAACAATAATTATAACAATAATTATAAAAATAATAAAAATGCACAAGGATCGTGTGCGCGTTGATGAAGACAGTTTCCAAAAACTACTTTGCTTGCCTCCTGGGAATCTGCTCTGTTTCACCCTCAACCACTGCCCTCTGTTTCTGACAAAAGTACTTTGTTTACCAAACATTGGAGCCCAGTCGGCCCCCAATGAGGCCCGACCGGGTCCAAACAAGTCCGGCTGTGCCCTATTTTCTTGCAGAAAAATGTTTTTGTACACTGAGGTGAAAACAATGCAGATAAAGCAGCTTGAAACCATGTTTGTTTCTTTTGCCCTTCTCTATCATAGAGAAACTCAAGAGAAGAATGGATTCGGTTCCGAAACCATTAATAGGCACAAGTTGATTGCTTGATAGTTTCGAACACAATTGGACATAAATTAATGAATGCAATGAGAGACACACCACCCCTTCCTCCTATTATGAAGTTAGTTCAAGGAGAGAGGAAGACATGTATCAAGAATCATCAAGTATCACAAATTAGCATGTGATGACTCTAGAAGCTTGGATTCGGTATAACGTCTGACCAAACCCAACTAATTTTATCAATCTTCTTTAAGACGGTTGATCCAATTTTAAGCCGATTTTATGAGCCATTTTCAACTTACCATTCCATTGCTTAATCATTTTGTCCAACAGCGAATGTTACGCCCACTAAGTGTAAAAGCGATAAAGATGAAAAAATATAGAAATGAGCCTTTCAAGCCCTTTTCTTCGAGGGAAATTACAAATGAGGAACCAAACTCATTTACAAGTGATAATGGATTCCAAATCAAATCCAAAATGCGCGATAATGACTAGTCAAACTCAAAAAAGCGATAATGACATAGCCAAACCCATAATGAGCTATAAGGACTCTAAACCCAAACTTGAGAACAAGCTATAATGAGACCTTCCTTTGTGATTTCCAAGGGTCTAACTAGAAAGTTAGTTCCTTAGAAGTAAATACACCGGTGATAAAGAGAGATGACAAATAAAAGGTTGTGTTTAGCATAAAAGAGATATGATGCCTTTGGTAATGAACCTCCGAAGAGATTAAACCATTAAGCATGGATTTCTTTCTTATGCTTGAACGACAACCTTTTATTAAACACAACTCTTTGATAAAAAAAAACTAAGAATGGGGGGTGGTTGCAGAGATGATTATGAAAAGTTGATTATTACAAAAGTGAGACTCTTTACAAGAAAACTAAGTAAATAAAGCTATCAACTCGAATGACTCGATGTCTAAGGCCTAAACCACCAAAGACATGAGGACTTACAACACAAAAAGTAAGGTATTCAAAGCATACACTATTTAAATGAATTAAAATAGCCCTATAATGTAAAAAAAAGGAACTAAAACTATGTTTAAGAGAGCACAAAAGATAGTTTAGAATAAGGGGATACAAAGCTAGTAAGCAAGACTAAGGAGGGGTGGCTAACCCCTCCACTTTTGGGACTTCTAAACCATATTTTCTAGTCCTTTTGAACTCTGAAAATCAGTATGTAAATACAAGAAAAAGTGGTAAAACAAAGGGGATGAGCTATGGGATATGGTATAAGGTGCAAGAAAAAGTGTTAAGCCTCTCCACCTTTGGTAGCTCTCTAACCCCCAAGTTTCAGCACTTAGAAATGATCCAAAACAGTATGAAAACACAAGAAAAAGATAGAAAAAGATTGAAATGAAAGCAAGGAAAAATGTGGCAAGCTTATACCTCTTGAAGAGAGAAAGCTTTGGTTGTAAACCAAACTTGATCCTTACGGTTCTAAGGTCTCATCCAAGGCTCCAAGCTTAAGCTCTAATGGTGTATATGGTGTGTGTATATGGTTCAAGGATGATATAAGACTACAAAGTTAGCTTGCAAGGGAAGAAGGAGCTCTCAAAGGTGTTTTTGGTTCTTTGAAATTTTTCTAACCCTCAACACAGAGGCATCAACTCATATTTATAGAATTTGAGATAAATAGGTCATAAATTTCTTCAAAAATAGACAGCTGGCGGATTCCCACCCAGAACAGTGTTTCTCGCCCAAAAGGCACGGTCGGGCTCTGATGGCCACGACTGGGCCTAAATGAGGCATGGTTGGTCCCCAATATGGCTTCCCTGTTCCTCAGCTTCAGGTTCAATGTAGGCTGCTACAATGCTAAAAAATGGTTTTCTGAGGCAAAAACAATGTGGGTATGAAAAGTTGGGATTGCTTGGAGCTCGAATCCAGATTCCTTCATTGAGAATTCAAACCATTTACACAATGTAACTTCATTATCGAGTGCTCAGAATAAAGCGCCCAAGTCTTGCGGGCCGTCAAAAATGGGGTGTCTACAGTTGCCCCTCTTTCACAAAGCTCAGAGTCATGAAATGACGTGAGTGAGTGTCAAAGTCCAAAGATGACCCATTTAACGAGATCGTAAGACTTGGAAAATGAAACAAAAGAAAATACAATTGGTTGAACCTGAGAGTTGCCTACGTATCCCTTTGTAAGGAATCAAACCTGCGTAATTCAGGGGCAGAATACACAATCATATATAAAATGCAATATTTTTTGAAAATTGGACTTAGACGCTGCGCGAAGCCGGTTACTTTTGAAAACGCATGAGCATGCAAAACAATGCAAGGAGACAATAAATATGACAAGATGACGGCATAAGAATGAAACAAGCCTCAAGCTTAAAGCAAAATAAATCTAACCATGTTTCACAAGGATGGGGTAAGCAAATAACAATGCCAAACATGTCTCAAGTGAGAGGAGGATGAAAGATGCAAACCAAACTACGTCTCACGTAAAAAGGATGTAAGAAAATGTAAGCCAAACTGCGTCTCACGCAGAGAGGGTGGAAGGTGCAAGCCATACTACGTCTCATGTAGAGAGGAGAAAAGTTCCATTCCAAATTGCATCATATGTAGAGAGGGTGGAGGGTACAAACCACACTATGTCTTACATAGAGAAGAGAAAAGTTCCATTCCAAACTGCGTCTCACACAGAAAGGGTGGAGGGTGGTGTGAACACCAGGCGCACCTAATGTTTTTAATCGGGTAAAACAACTCCGAGTGCGTCTCACGTAAGAGGAGGAAAGGTGGTGTGAACACCAGGTGCACCTGATGTTTTTAATAGAGTAAAACAACTCCGAGTGCGTCTCACATGAAAGGAGGAAAGGTGGTATGAACACTAGGTGCACCTGATGTTTTTAACCGAGTAAAACAACTACGAGTGCGTCTTACACGAAAAGAGGAAATGTGATGTGAACACCAGACGTACCTGATGTTTTTAACCAAGCAAAATCACAACCTAACGCATCTTACGCGAAAGGAGGAAAAATGATGTGAACACCAAGCGCACTTGATGTTTTTAACTGAGTAAAATAACTCCGAGCATGTCTCACGCGAAAGGAGGAAAGATGATATGAACACTAGGCGCACCTAATGTTTTTAATCGAGTAAAACAACTCCAAGCACATCTTACGCAAAATGAGGAAAGATGGTGTGAACACTAGGTGCACCTGATGTTTTTAACTGGGCAAAACATAACCTAATGCATCTCACGCGAAAAGAGAAAAGATGATGTGAACACCAGGCGCACTTGATGTTTTTAATCGAAGAAAATAACTTCAAGCGCATCTCACGTGAAATGAGGAAATGTGGTTCGAGCTTCAAAGCCACTTGAATCAGTGAAAGGGCAAACGAGTTTTCAGAACTCGACGAGGTTATCCCATCCTGAGAAGGCCTCGGAGAATGAAGCTTGTGGAGATAACCCAATTCAAGGTGCAAAGTTTAAACGCGAATTTGACAAAAATTCAAACGTGAGTTTTAACAAACTAAAATAATGCACAAGTCAAAAACACAAATCAAAATGATGCTCGCATTGCTAATATGAAATCAAACCTGCCGATTTCCCTTGAAAATGGGCCTAATTTGGAATTAACATGCCTCAGAAAAATAATATAAAGAAATAAATGCAATTTGGAACAATTTATGCAATAAAATAAAACAACCAAACAATCAAAGGAACAAAACTTTCTTCTTTTTTTTTATCCTTTTCTCTTCTTTTTGTTTTCCTTTTTTCTTTTTTCCTTTTATATTCTCTGTTTTGTTTTGTTTTTTTTTCTTCTTCTTATTTCTCTTCTTTTTCCTTTCTCTCTTCCTTTTCTGCTTCTTTTTCCTCTTTCGTGTGGCCTACCCAATTTTAGATCAAGACCACTCATTTAGTGAATAATAACACAACATTATGTTGCACTTGGAGCTAGCCGGGCCTAAGTGAAGCACGGTCGGGCTCCAACAGCCCCAACCTGGTCATGACGGCTACAGGGGCAATTCGGTAAAAGCATAGTCCGTAAACAATTTAAACACCCCTCAACCCTATTCCACACACACCAAAAGCCGACAACCTTCTTCCTCTCTCCCTAGGCTTCTCCTCTCTTTATATTTTCATCTCACTTACGATACCAACAACCCTCACGGATTTTCTTTGAAAACTCTTTCACTCCTTTATATTTTGAACCAATTAAAACTTGATTGGGTTGAGTTTTGGGGTTTCTCTTAGTTTTTCTTGCTTTCTCACTTGTTTACCCAAGATTTTCCTTTTTTTCCTTTGATTTTTTGCTCTCTTTTTATTTTCTCTCTCCTAAGGTTTGGGTTTTTGGGGTTTTTCACTCAATCTCACATACCCACTCACTTTTCTTCATTTTTCCTCATTTTCCCTCTATGGCTAGTGATGAGATCCCTATTCCGGACCCTGCTGTGGGTCTTGGTGCCGTCTTTGGTGAGGACATGGAGGTCGAGGATGTTCTTCCTCTTGTTCCTGAGCCCGAGTTGCTCCCTCTTGCTGATAGACCATTCGATGTGGCCACCTACCAGCTACGCACACACGCTTTGACCCCTGGCAATATTTTAAGATTTAAGGGCCTCATCCCAGGGATTGAAGAGGATATCCTACTGCGAGAGCCTGCGGAGCATTTGTCTGCCGATGCCTCTATGATAACAAATGTTTTCCTCTATTTTGAACACATTTTGAATCTCGTAAGCAAATCATTTATTGTTCTTTACTGCAAATACTGACGACATTCCCACACCGCAGGTGATAGCCAGGAGGATAGGCGGTTACGGGACTATTTCCAGCCCCCAACATTGGTATGAAAGGCTCCCTCCAGAGGTTTGCACACTAGTTAATGCTATCGGCTTCAGGCCTTTCTGCTCAGGAATTATACAGATAAGAGCTGAGCCACTGCTATATGGGGCCTTAGTGGAGAGATGGTGGGACACCACTGACTCTTTCCACTTCTCATTGATCGGGGAGTTGGCTCTGACCCCGTACGACTTTTCGATGCTCACAGGCTTGCGGGTAGGGGTTGGCGGTTCGATCCCATTTGATCCTGACATGACACAGTAGAGAGCTACACAGCTTCATCTTCTCGGGAAAACCCATATACTGCCGACCACAGGATAGTATGCTACAGCTAGTTCTTAGACCACTTTTACGGCCTTCAGCCAGTTACCCCTGAGGAGATTGCTTAGTACACCCGCAGATTCCTTATGCATCTCTTTGGTACTACCCTGTTTATGAATAGGGAAAATACTGTGGGGCTATACATTTTGGGCACACTGGTGCACCTACCATGAATGGTGGAGTATGACTAGAGTGGCACCAGCCTGGCACCTTATATTGCTACATGAGCTCCGTATCCCACCGACAGACGGATTCACTTGGCGGCTACTGGAGAGTTTGAGAGGTACACCTCATACTTCCTTTTCTGTTTTGCTACAAACCGTGCTTTTTGTTTTGCACTTTCTGTTTATATCTGCTTCATTTGTTTACTTGGTTTCCCTTTTATAGTTGGGGGTTTATACATACTTCACTTCCCTGGCCCCAGTCCCAGTGAGGCTGATTGAGTTGTCTGTACCTCGTTTTCGGTACTATAACTCCCGATTTGAGCGGCGCCGACACGTAGATCGTGACTTTCTTTATTTCCGTCACTTTGACACTATCACCGCGGAGAGGGTAACAAAACTTGGTACTAGTCTTTATCCTTACCGTTTCCATTATTTCCATGCTGTTGTTTCCATATTGCTCAACCACTAATATCTGACACTTGGCTTACATCTTCTACATCTTTTACTTGTAGATTGGCTAGCACCCCTGGACAGGCATTCCTCAGGCGTCAAGGATGACCTATGTTGCTACATGGCACTCCTCCGCAATGTGGATTTTGTTCGAGGGCCCTTTTGACAGGGCCTATTACTTGGGAGAGAGGTTTCTCCGTCAAACTCGAGGCATAGCCGATCCTGATGTTCCATATCCCTCCCCTTCAGGCATGAGGATAGCTGATGATCTCCACGACGAGCCCTTGATTGATTACCTTATGCAAGGAGAGGATGGTGACAAGTGCCACGGGACCGGTAACTTCATTGCCTTCTTACAGACTTGGGTGATGGCCCCTCTTACTAGGGACGTGGTTCGTGCACTTCCTGAGGCTGTCGCTGCTGCCGCCACCGTCAGAGGTGTTCCCGTTGCCGCTCCCGTTCCTGGGCTTCCTACGATTCCTACCAAGGTGATTGAGCAAATTCCTCTTAAGCATATTAAAGAGAGGGATCGTATGTTGGTGGTCACTCCCGGCGTCGGGTAGGTACATACTTCCCCTATATTTTTGCCCACTGTTCTTTATCATTTTGTTCTATATTCTCAAGTCCTCTCTCTTTTTGCAGGTGTCTATAGGGTATATTGATGACCTTCTTCAAATGGTTGACCGACTGCTTCTGATGGCGTGGAAGCGACAGACTGCTCTGATCACTCACGAGGATTGAGGCATACTCTGTCCACAGTTGTTACAAACTTGCCCATAATCTCGTTGAATCTATTTTGATATTTGTACTCTTTTCAACTTGAGCCGGTGCCAACTGCACCTATAGAACCTCCTCCAGTTGGGAGAAGGAGAACGAGACAGGGCCCGGTGAGAGGTAGATGATAGGTTGATCGTGGGAGAAGTAGAGTGAGACAACGTTCGCCTTCTTCCGAGGCTACTTTTGATGAGTACACGGCCTTTGAGAAGGAGGGGGATGATGCCGACATCCAGTCCAGCAGCGCTAGTGATGACAGTGATGCACCTCCCCCACGGTCGATGATGAAGAGGGCCAGGATGGGTTGATTTATTGTCTTCTCTTTTTTTCCTTTTGCTTCATTGTTAGGAACTATGTAGCTTCAGATAGGCCTTTTTATTTTGTTTTTGAAAACTTTTCTTTTGGTTTGTTTTTGTAAAACAATGATCGGGGTTAGACCCACTAGTTTATGAAAAGAAAGATTTTGGATGATTTCCCTTGCATAGTATGTAATGGATAGCATAACCTTTGCATGATAACCTTGTACAAGACTTTAAAACTGTGAATGCTTACTCTTGAATTGGATAATAACCTACAACTAGACAAAATGCAAGATACAACTCGATAATAGAAGAAAAAAAAAATGAAAACAACCTAAAAATGCTAAAAAAACACTTGATGTAAACAAAGCAAAAATCAAAATATGGCCACAACGAACCAAGGCAAGAGCCAGCCTTCTTCTGCAACTGCTCTGATTTAGATGGATACTTAGACCCGGCCAAGTCCTAATAGACATGGTCAGGCTTCAATGAGGCGAGGCACGGCCGGGCCTAAAAAGCATGTTGGTGGGTGTGATCCAGTTATCATGCACTGCCTCTTCCCAAACTCTATAAAAGGTGCTCTCATGTTGTTTTTCTGGCAGAATAGCAAGTCTTTGATATTTTGCTCTCAAGATGGAGATTCTACTCAACAATAGGCTCTAAGACTAGATAGCCACTTTGGACAACTTGAAAAAAGTGAATTTTCGTAGTTTTGGCATAAATGCTTTTTTTCCTTTGAGTTGTACTTCGCTTTGTTTCTCGTTCCTCCATGCTGCTATTCGATGGTGGAACCCGGTTACACATGTATTTCACTTCGGGGCCCAAGAAATGTGCCATACACTCGAAGAGTTTTAGGTTTTAATGGAGTCTAGGCGTGATGAGGAAATTATGCCCTAACCCCGCTTTGGTCTCGCAAAGGCTTCGGAACAGATATGTGGGCTTACTTTGCATGAGGCTCAATCTTTGGCCCACGATGGGGAGGTAGATATTCCCTGTTTGATTCATCGCTTTTTGGGTATTGGAGACAAGAGTGACCTTCTCTGGCTAGGCAATCGTTAACACGCCCTCTGCTTATGCTTTCTTGCGCATTTCCTCCTTGCCCCTAGTTACGGTGGAACCAGCATTAGGTTGATTGAAGTAGCCCAATGTCTGAAAGAAAGCAAAAGTTGTATGGGTTTGGCACTGGCCGAGACCCTAATGGGTTTAAACGATTTCCACAGGCAGGAGACCACTCGATTTACAGGGAGTCCATTGCTTCTCCAAGTATTGTTTCCCATCCTTATTATTTATGAAACTCACATCACTCGGCACTCACTCTCTATTTTCACTTGATACCCTTTTCTTACTTTTCTCTCAACGCACATCTCTCTATTCTTTAATCTCTCTTATTTTCGTCCCTTCCCAGGTGTGGTTGATGGATAAGCTAAAAGTGGTGGACCATTGTCCTGAATATTCGGCTAGAGCCTACTTCTTCCGCTAGTGACTAGAGGACTTCCCTTCAGAGGGATTGTGGTGTGACTAGATGTACGGTAGATCCGCAGCTGACATCACTTGGCGTTGCCCCTGACTTAACTTGACGGAGATGAGCTATAGCATGTCCCGACAGCTAGGTATACAGTTCATTGGCCTCATGCACTGTGTGTTCTATTTTGCATGATTAGACCTATCCGGAGGAAGGGGTGGAATACACGGTTCCATTTCCTGTTCATGCTTTGCACTTGACTCGGTACCTCACTATTTGGAGGACGAGAGAACTTCTGGCCCCTGTTCCTAGCTCGAGTTACGCCCTTTCTAGCGAGTGCTTGGCTTGGCTTGGCTTGAAGACGAGGCACAGGTTGGGCCAACTTTGGCTGTAGAGACCTCCACAAGTGCGAGCAGAAGGCATAGGAACACCTGACTCATCTGTGCTCCTAGTTTTATTGATTTGTCTTTTCTTTTCAAGCTTTTATGATGTAAAAACAACTTTGATTTAACCAGAGAGCTAAAGAATGTACTTGTGTTGAAATCAATAAAATTAAAGTTGTGAGCACTAAAATTTTTTCTTTTTTGTCTAAAATGGTCTGTGTTGTAACAGGTAAAATTTTGAGAAAAATCAACTTTCATTAAAACTTTTCAAAACAGTTGTCGAAAATGGTCACTGCCTAACACACACGGAATCGACCCTTAAGATGTACAACCCCAAATCAGAAAATCATACTGCCCACAATGGCATTCACCATTACTGTTTTATCTTGCCACTAATCTTTTTGCCAAATGGAGATAACACAACCAAGAGAACAGATGATGGAAAACAATGGTCTGATCAAACAAACGAACATAATGGTTGCGTCGGAGATGGTTATGGCCGAACTTCAGGATGAAGTTGCTTACGTATCCCAAAGATGGGAATCAAGCCTTACGCAGTTCAGTTTAGGTTCGCTCGAGTATTAACTCTCTTATTTTGCGCTCTAACTTTTGCCAAAGTTGCCCTTTTGGGTTTTCAACCTTGCGAGCTCAGTTTTTCTTTATTTTTAATTTTTCAAGCTTTAACTTTTGCCTAGGTCGTTCTTTTAGGTTTTCGGCCTAGCGAGCTTCTTAGGGGTAGTATTTCTTCAACTTGTCCATATTGATCAACTGCGAAAACTCCAAACCATCTAGATCTATGAGAATAATCGCTCATCCCGACCAGATAGATTTGATGATGTAAGGACCAGTCCAATTGGGTCGGAACTTGCCCCTATGATCATGGATGGGGGCTCGATTGTCATTCAGTACCATATTTCCTTCCTTAAGATTCCTAGACTTCACTTTCTTGTTAAAAGCCCTCGCAATTCTGCGTTAGTACCCTTGGATGTGATATAATGGCTTCAACCTCCTCTTATCAAACAACATCAATTCTTTAAATCTGCTTTGCGGCCAATCCACCTCCACTATCTGACATTCAACCATAATCCGTAGCGACGGTACTTCAATTTCAATTGGCAAAACAGCTTCCATTCCATACACTAGTGAATAGGGGGTAGTCCTTGTGGATGTCCAAATTGACTCTCTGTAACCCCAAAGTGCAAATGACAGTTTATTCGTTCAATCCTTGTAGGTCTCTACCATTTTTCGCAGGATGTTCTTGACATTCTTGTTAGCAGCCTCAATAGCTTTGTTAGTCTGCGGTCTATATGCTAATGACTTATGAAAAGCCACGTTGTATTTTTCAAGCAAATCGACCACCTATTTCTTGAAATGCGAGCCATTGTCTGAAATGATCTCGTTCGACACCCCGTACCTGTAGATGATGTTGTTCTTGATAAACTTGGCCACGTGCGACGCCTTCAACACAGAGTAAGATTGAGCTTCCATTTACTTAGTGAAATAGTCGATCGCCATTAGAATGTATTCATGTCAATTTGAACCCTTTGGCAAGCCTGCCTCAATGACATCGATTCCTAGACTAAAAAGGGCCATGGCGAAATTATGTTTTAAAGCTTTGATGGCGGTATGTTCATGCGATTAGTATGAATCTGACATTTGTGGCATCGCCGAACAAAACTAATCCATAGTTGACCAATAATAGCCTTATCTAAGGATTTTCCTAGACAGTATCACACCGTTCATGTGTGCTCCATATTCTCCTCCATGGATGGCCTCCATGAGACGCTTTGTTTTTTCTTTGACACAGAGCTTATGCATTCCCAGATGACCCCTCTTATATAATTTATTTCCTCAGATAATGAATTGGATGGCCAGACGCCGTATTTCCCGTTTATCCTTAGCATTTGCCCATGGTGGATACGTATCCTTCTCTAGAAAATTCCAAATGTCGTAATATCAAGGGTTTTTGTCTTGAACCTAATCTATTGCGGCGATGGCTTCATAAGCAGGCATGTACTTCTGTTCGATAATGATTGGACGCATTTTCACTCCCAGTGGGATATCTACCATGGAAGATAGACTTGCTAATGCATCAACGAACTCGTTGTTCTTCCTTAGGAGATGTGTGAATGTTAACTTTTCAAACCGCGAAATTAAATTGTCCAGGGTCTGATGATAAATTTTGATGTTCTCTTCCTTGACCCTCCAGTCTTCGTTGGCTTAAGAAATAATTAAGTTCGAGTCTCCAATGACGTCTAACCTTATTGCCCCTAGTTCTAGGGTAGCTTCTAATCCAGCAATACACGTCTCGTATTCTGCTTCATTATTGGACACTTTGAACCAGAGTTTGAAAGCTAAGGGTATGTGGGAGTCATTGGGTGCTATCAGCAATGCACCTATCCCATAACCATACTGATTAGACGCTCTGTCAAAGTACATTGTCCATGTGTCCTCTTCTACCTACAGAATATCTTCATCCGAGAATAGATACTCTACCGCTTCATCTCATTCCACTGGGTGGTCTACCAAAAATTTCGCTACGGCTCTCCCTGTAACTGATTTGCGCGTGGCATACTTGAGATCAAACTCAGAGAGGAGAAGCAACCAACGAGCTAGCCTATCCATAAGCGCTGGTTTCTCAAAAAGATATTTAATAAGATCTAATCGGGAAACCAGAATTAC
This sequence comes from Camellia granthamiana, assembly GCA_036172215.1. Taxonomy (NCBI): domain Eukaryota; kingdom Viridiplantae; phylum Streptophyta; class Magnoliopsida; order Ericales; family Theaceae; genus Camellia; species Camellia granthamiana. Next base: position 120,184,840 of record CM069907.1, read on the forward strand.
AGAGTGAGCTAACAAGTAGTGCCTTAACTTCCTCGTTGCCCATACCAAAGCCAATCAAGCTTTCTCGAGGGGAGTATAGTGGGTCTCATAGTCTAGTATTTTCTTGCTCAAATAGTAGATGGCTTTCTCCACTTTAGCTTCTAACTCCTGAGCTAGCATGCACCCCATAGTCGAATTCGTCACCGACAGGTACAAGATCAGTGGCTTCTCCGGTTCTGGTGGTGACAATACAGGCAGATTCTATAAGTACTGCTTAACCTGCTCAAAGGAAAACTGACATCGATCATCCCATTAGAACTTCTTCCCTTTCTTCAAGAGACCAAACAGTGGTTCACGAGTCAAGGTTAATTTTGAGATAAACTGTCTTATGAATTGCACCTTACCCAGAAAGCTGCACACCTCCTTTTCAGTCCTTGGTAGTGGCATTTCTAAGATGGCCTTAATCTTGGACGGATCTACTTCAATTCCCCTCTGTGTAATCAGAAATCCCAACATGTTCTCTGCAGTCATCTCGAAGGTGCATTTCTGTGGGTTCAACCTCAGTCTGTATTCCCTAATCTACTCAAAGAATTTTTCTAGTGCAGTGTAGTGGCCTTCTCACTCTTTAGACTTGACAATCATGTCGTCCACATACACCTCAACCTCTTTATGGATTATGTCGTGCAAGATTATGGTTGCAGCTCTCTGATAGGTAGCCCCAGCATTTTTCAACCCAAAAGGCATGACTCGGTAGCAGTAGGTACCCCATGGCGTGGTGAAAACAGTTTTTTCTCTATCTTCCGGTGCCATCAAGATCTGATTATACTCGAAAAACTCATCCATGAATGAAAGCAAGGCATAACCAGCAGTGAAGTCAACCAACTCATCGATGTGCGGCAATGGAAAGTCATCTTTCGAACTAGCTCTGTTCAGATCTCAAAAATCGACGGAGACTCTGATTCTGCCATCCTTATTTGGAACTGGAACAATATTAGCCAGCCAAGTTGGGTATTCAGATACCATCAAGAAACCCGCATCAATCTGTTTGGTGACCTTTTCTTTGATCTTTAATGCCCAATTTGGACAGACTCTGCAGAGTTTCTGCTTAATTGGTCGGGCCTCAGGTTCAAGAGGGATTCGGTGCTGTATAATCTCAAGATTAATTCTAGGTATGTCTTCGTAGGACCATGCGAAAACATCTTTGAAATCTTTTAATAAGCTCGCGTTCCTCCAAAGACAGCATGGACTCGATCTAGACCAAACGGGGATCCTCCTCAGTACCCACATTAATGGCAATGACTTCATCTGTACAGGGCTTAACACGCTTCTTCTCCTCTCGGTCAACTAAATTTTTCAAAGCTTGAGGAATTTCTTCCTTTTTATTTAAGTCAAAATTTTGAAAATCAAGATTAGTATAACAAACTAAGGACACAGAGAAGGACGTGAAATCTACAGCATTCCCATTCAAAAAGTCCGGATCTTTGGTTACAGTTGACTCAAAAGAAAAGCTGAATGAAGACCTAGATAGGACTTTGGTATCCGGGTTACCACTCCCGAAAGTACCAAACTAAGACCCCTTAGAATTCGAGTCTGATCCCGACCCCACAGACTCAGTGGAATCAGATCTGGACTCATTATCCGATTCAGAACTGCTAATGGTGCCCTTCTCAAATTTCCAGACCAGGCATGGAGCCTCAAATACGTCCATGATAAGACCAGTGAAATTCACTGCTGGTTTATCCCCGATTATAGAGATAGTAATATGACCTCCCAAGTTGACGGGCTTAGCCCCAGCATTGGAACTTGATAGTAGGTCAGCCAGTGCTTTCCCCAACAGCTCTTCTTCGTCGATGTCCAAGCTTATAGTCCTGTCTTGTTTTATAGTCCAGATCAGGTCCTTCTGCTCATCCTCCTCTTATGGTAATTGGTGTCCGAAGAAAATCTCAAACCCCCAGTACCTTGTCTTTGTTTCTTAGTCAAACCAAGACTCTGGAAATCCACAAAATGGGAAATCTTCCCATTAACAGATAAAGCGTCCGTTTAGGGTTCCTCGAATTGGCTACTAATTCATACTACCTCCCAGTTCTCTTTGCTTTAAGTCTCCCCCTCAACTCATCTCCCTTCTTTTTCCAGTCTTCAACGGTAGGCGTGTACCCCAGCCCAAAAGCATGGGGGTTATAACTCATCTCTTTGGCAATAGTATCACCTTGCCTGCCATTCATGCCTAGTCTTGATCCAGGAATATGCCCTTGATTATTTATCATGTAGATGGACTGGGTGCTCACATAGTTGCCATCATCTTCCGCTATGATAGATTGGACCAGCTGGGCCTTTGCCAAGGAGAAACCGGAGAGGAAAATGTCTTCTTCTCCATGTATGATTTCTAATAGATGTGTGGTAGTCCTCTAGGGAGGATGGATCGCAAAATTGTCGTAGACAGTAGCAATCCCACCTTTAAACGAGTATTTCACCAGCTGGTGAACTGTAGATGAAGCTGTCTTCATCTGATGTAACCATGGCCTTCCTAAGAGTATATTGAAAGTCGCCAATACATCCATAACATGGAATTCAACCTCATGTTCGGATAGGCCGATTAATATGTAGCTTTTAAAGGTCCCCATGACTTCTCGACTTGTGTTGTCAAAGGCTTAAATAGCTTGAGTTGTAGGCATGAAGTCAGCTGGCTTCAAACCTATGGCATAAGAAGTCCTTGCCAGACATACATTAATTGCTGAGCTGGTATCTACTAGTACCACCGGGATCCATTTCTTCTAGCTCTCAAACATTATGTATTGGGGTCTGTTGTGATTCGCACCCTCAGGTGGCAACTCTTTATCTATAAAGGATATCATTGGCGTAACGTCCCTAGAGATGACCAACAACACTAGTTGGTCAATGGTGGTGTCAATGGATAGCTTCATTCTGTTCATGGCCTTTAACAGCACCTGCCTATGTTCCTGGGAAGCCATCAGCAGCCCCCAGATTGATATGTCTGCCTGAATCTTCTTGAGCTGTTTCAAGACCAGGTCTTCTTCAACGTCTTTCTCTTTTGATTTCTTAGCCTCTCTCCCAGAAGATTTTGGCTGATCTAAAGAAATATCGACCACTTCGGGTCATGTGGTTGATCTCGCCGGTATACCACGTATCATTAGGGGTGTCATCTTTCCATATTTGTCAGTATACGCATGGCTTAAATCATTGTTTTCCCACCACTCTCCCGCAGCCATTGCCAGACTATTATCAGGTTCTACCTGGAGCATGTTTCATCACTCCCTCCATTATTATACCACTCATCTTCCATAATAGTTTTAGTTTCTGCATTCCAATACTTCCTGAGCTTCCTTGGCATTCTTTTCCTCTCACTAGGTTCCCATTCAGGCTTTCCTATGTTCTAGACATCGTTCGCTGTCGAGTCGGCCTCCATTTTTCCCTACTTTAGGGCTATCTTCTTTTAGATTTCCTCTATTCTCTCACGTTGGAATTGTTCCAACTTTCATTCTTTGTCAGTTTTAGGTATGGCCTCAGTCGTCGTAGACATAGCCTCAATCTGGCTGTTATCACCAACTTCTTCTTCTTTCACAATCCCCTCTATCTTCTCCTCTGTATCTAATTCCTCTTCACTCAACCACCCATTACTGGTTTCGGGTTGACTCGGATCCCACTACCCAATCTGTACTCTGCCCACATCTTTTTCTTCAAAGAAGTAAAGGTTCTCCAGACCTTCCTCCAAGTCAGCCAAGTCCTCTTTTAGCTCTGCCAAGTCATTAAGGCCTTGTTCAGACCAAACATTATGATTTTTCCCTAGCTCATCTTCCCCAATGGCAATGATACTAAGAGAGTCCGACAATATGACTACAGGCTTTGGCTAGTCAATAGCCATAATGTACAAGTTGGGTCGTATTCCTCTACGAGGAAGGTCCTTTTCTCTATAACTCGGGTGTCAGAAAACCTTGCCTCTAATGCATTCTTCTTCTCTTCCGCCTCCTGCAACATAGGCCCTGATTGGGTTGTGGATGTTATGTCCATCATGCACATGTCTATGCTTTCTGGAATAACCACCTCTGGTTCAGGTAGATGGGATGGGGTGATATATGCACTGGGGTTAAAGGTGGGTGGTAGTGTATGGATTAGGTTAATGTTTTTGGGAGGGAGGACTCAATTGTGGGCAGGGAGTAGGTTGGTGGTTACATTGGGTTTTGTGGATGGAGTAGAGGGTAGAGCGATAACTTTATTGTCAATGAGATCTTGGATCTCATGACGTAAGTGGTAACAACGATCGGTGGGATGACCGTGCTGTTAATAGAAGACGTAGTACTGGGTGAGGTCGTGTCTAGGTTGGAGTGGATCGAAGAGAGGTCTAGGATCGAGAGGTTTGAGGTACCCCTTTTTCATTAACAGTTTAAGAGCACAGGCCAGGCTCATATGGAGGGGGTAAAGGTTCTTTCCAAGGGTCTGTTTGTCATCCTGGCTGCCTTTGCCCTCCATCTGGCAACAAAGTCGATGAAGGGTTCTTTGGGGTTTTGCATAGTTGCTTTTAGCTCACTGATAGTTATCTTTATCTGAGTGTTATATGAATATTGGTTAACGAACCCCTCAGACAGCTTCATTTAGTAGAATCCTCCAACTTCACGTACCAAATAGCCGCCATGTCCGACAAAGTTCTGCCAAACAAGGATAATTTCTAAGCTCGAGACAGGCCCATCGGCCTCAGAACATCTGAACAATCGGATCCCCACTGTCATCGAATCTATCAATGTGAGGCATTTTAAATTTCTTCGCCAATATGATTGAGGCTTCGGTATAGCCGTCTTCAATGGGGGTGTTTGTTTGGGCTTTTTTGAGCTAATTTATAACTTTTAGCTTTAGAAAAGTTATTTTGGACTGTTTGGTTAAACTTATTTCAAACAACTTCTAATTCTAACAACTTATTTTAACTCAAAAAAGCTGATTCTGAGAAACTGTTCACCACTTGCTTTTGATTATCAGCTTCTGCTATGGACATGTTAATTTACGGTTATACTCTTAGATTTTTTTTTATTTTTATTTTTTTAAAAATAGAAAAAGACCCAAATGGACTATAGATTATTATTTTTTTTTATGAGAAATGTAGACAAGTAGTGAATAACAAAAAATAAAAGTTAATTGAAAAAGTTACTTCATAACTTATTTAACATACACTACTCAGCAACTTAAATCTATAATCCAACAGTTGCACCAAACAAATTATCAGCTTCTGATTAAAGTCATAATCTATAATCTGTTGAGCTATAATCTATAATTTGTTTTAACAGCTACATCAAACGGGGCCAATATCCAGAATGGAATTGAAGCCTTAGGATTTTTTAAGTGCCTTCTCGAGCCTGGAGATTTTGATCAGAACCGGATAAATATCGTGGATGTCAAAGGGAGGGAGTCTCTCTTAAGGCTGGACCAGAGGCCTGTAAGCTGGAGCCGGTGCAAACATCTCTTGAAAATCAGGGACCTGTGGGTTTTCAACTGGTGGTGGTGGATCAAGATTTGGCTGGGCAGCCAGGACTGGATGCACGGTAGATGCTGATGCCCCAGATGGGCATCGTAGATCAGCGATAATCTCATCTTGTGCGACCATCCTCTGATTCACGGTATCCATGGTTCTCTGGAACGCTATCATCATGGAAACAACTTCTTCTGCGCTCTTTGCCATTACTAGTCTAGGTGAACTAACTACTGGTGAGCTGAATGGGTGGGAACGGACAGGTGTTTTTTGAGTGTTCTATGCTGGTGTGGCTAATTATCTGTTCCTTTTTCGTAGTACAACCAATGGAAGCAAAACTAATACTGGTTGTCCACCAACAAGGTCTTGAGTTTTGCAAAGTCTGCCAGAGCGAGTCCACACAAATTGGGGGATACTCATACTGGGTCTCTCTGAAGCTATAATTGTATACTACCTAGCAAAAGACAGAAAAGAAAAAAAAACAATCAAAATTATACAGTACTCCGACACAATTTGTAACAGATATAATCACAGCTGAAACACCGATTTTTCACTAAATTCTGTTCCCAAACTGATATCAACTTTGGTACCACTGATATGATGCATTCCTATACAACCTCACTGTAAAAGCAAATACCAGGTAAAAGAACCAAAACACCCCTATGAGGGGGTAAGGTTACCCTGTCCTAGATTTTAACATGATCTAGGCTGTACTACTTCAAGCAAGTAGTTTCACAACATCTTATATATGGGTAAGCATCATGTCCTAGTTTGGAACAGTCACTATGGCTTTACTATATGCAACTAGGCCAAATGGTCAAAAAGGGATATCTCAGCAAGACTGCCTAATATACCTCTCACACCTAACATCGAGAAGTGAAAGGAGGATCAAGCAGTACAGCGGTAGTCCAGATCCACGGGTTGTGTTTCCAACATGGCAGAGCTCACGACCGGTCAGCCTTTTGGCGAACTTTTTGGGCAAGCCTCCGGCAAACCGTCTTGGAATAGTAGATGGAAAACACAGGGACTTAAAGTAACAATGCAAATGTAATGCAAAGAATATATAAGTGCAGATAAAAATTCACATCATGAATTTCAAGTCAAGTTCTCTATTTCCCTAGTGGAGTCGTCAGAAACTGTAGCTTGCTTTTCGTGTTCCTCAAAGGGTTTAGTCTCCTTGGATACAATAGCCCTACAGTTCGGACTCTCGTGATTCTGAATCTGGTTTCACAAGTGCAATGTGAAATGGGGAGATACAAAAGAGTCCAAATGCGACAAACCTTTTTAGAAAATTAATTTTTAATCAAAAATGTCAAAAATGGACTGCACTGACAGATTTCAAAGTCGTCACCTAAATATTTTTGGAAAATTTAGGAAACCCGTGACTTGTGTCAAAGGCCATTAGTTCATCATCACCAAAGTGTCTAGGCTCGGGAATTTAGGTATAAGAAGGTCATGAATTGAGCACCTCTTTCACCCGATCAAAGATCAGCCTCTACTAATCATGATGTGATTCTTATTTATATTATATGCTCTTGTTCCGATTATTATGCTATCTTTACTAGGTGATGCACACAAGTATAGACCAATTCACAAAATTTGGAATGCATTGATTTTATGTTTGTTTTGAAAAAGAGTTTGCATACGTGTCTGTAGACACCCCATTTTTGACGGTCCTTCAAGACTTGGATGTTCGTGTAGGTACATCCGATGTTGAGTTTGTTTGCTCACCAAGCACTCGAAGTTCTCAGCGAAACGCCACAACTTTGAGCCTTTCAAACCCTGTGTCCCTTTTATCTCATTTTTGGACCATGCCTTGGTCTTTCCAGCCTACAATCTCTGGTGGCCTGTCGGCCATCCTTGGAGGCTGCTAGCCATCACTTATCGTCTGCCGGCCATTGATGTGCCTTGCCAGCCATCAATGATGCCTTGCCGGCCATCACTGATGGCCCACCAGCCACCAGTGTTTTCTGCAGATATTTTATGCCAGTTGTTTGCACAGATGCTTGCATTTGTCCACACGTGGAGGGTTGGATCTCCTTGTATAGATTTCATGTTTTCTATATATAGGGACCCCTTCTCTCTTGTTTAGAGGTTAGAAAAATTTAGACTCAAAATTTTCCTCTCTCTCTACTTATTTCCTACACTCTTGCCTACAATTCCTATACTCTTGCCTATACACCCTTAACCAAATCCCCTCATTTCTGAGCTGAGGTGTTCTTGGGCTTGGTTTGAGCTCTAAAAGGTGGTATTTGCTCGGAATTGTTGTCTAAAATCACTCTTCTTTTCAAGAGGTATAATATTTGCTTTGCTAGCTTACTTTGCATACTTGTTTTCTTATCTTTTTCCTACTGTTTTTGAGTTGTTTTTGGGCTATAAAAAACTCTGTTAAAATGGGCTAAAATTTGTGGTTTGAAGCCATTTTAAGGTAAGGGGTGCTTCACCCTTCTTTGTACCTTGTTTGTAAGGCTTTCCCACTTGTGTTTCCCACTTTTAAACTATTTTTTTTTTCAAGCTTTTAATTGAATTTCAGAGTTTTTTCAATAGTGAAAATCATATTTTGAGGTCCAAATTTGGAGGGGTTAGCCTCCCCTCCTTGCGTCTTGTTTGCTAGCCTAGTTGGTGCTATGCTTTGGCTTATTTTTCTGGCTTGTTGTAGCTTAGTTCCAGCATGTTTTAGTCTCTGATTTAAACTATTTTAACTCTGTTTTGGGTTGGTTGTTGCATTTAAGTCTTGTTTTGCATGCTTGTAGTGTAATAGTCCTCACAAGCTTGATATTTTAGGCCCCTAGACATCACTTGTTTGAGTTGATTGCATGTTTTTAGAACTTTTCATGCTCAATTTCAGCACTAATTATCTCTACAACCTCCCTCCTTTCTTGGCTTTTCATTTTGCTGTGAAAGTGGTTTCAAGTCATTTGTTTGCCTAAGTGTGAAATTAAAGTTTCATACTTAATGCTTTAATTCCTTAGGGGGTTCATTATCAATGGTATGAGACTTCTTTCATACCTAAAGCAACTTGTGTTTTGAGCCTTCTTTCCTTTAGAGGACTTTAATTCACCTTTTAGACTTAATTAGATTAAAGAATGGTTGGTAAGTTAAAATGAGTAACTAATAACTTGCGACTAAAATTGAGCAAGATAATAACTTGTGTGTTGTGTGTTCAATCGGACGTTGATTAAACACAAGGAAAATTGGGACATCTCATACTCAAAGTGATGAAATGTGTCAAGTTTCCTAGGTCTCCATTGCCCTTCATCATGCATGATAGGGTGATGGTTCTTGAGTGTCTTGTCTTGCATTTATTGAGCTTGCACACCTTGAATCACAAGCCATCATGCAATGAAATTGCTTGGATTGGTGGTTTGTGGCTTAAGTTCATAACTCCTTGGATTTGTTCATGAAAAGGATGGGTGAATTGTGCAGACAATCCTTAGAAATACCCTTTCTTTGCTTTATTTGTCCTCTGTTGCAGCATGATGATCCAGTGCATTTGTGGCAGGCAGACCACTATCCATGGCCGGCAAAGCACCATAGGTGGCCGTCAAGCCACTCCCATGGCTGGCACTTGGCCGGCAGTCTTTTCCAGTGGCCGGCTGGCCACTGATGCAAATATCAGCAGAGAATTGGTAAGGGGGAGCAAAATGATTCTGGAAGTGTTCAACTGTGCAAACAGAGGCTTTCGAGAGCAAAGCGAAGGTATTTTCGAGTGGAAATCGAGAACGTGCATCCTTCGTTTCCCGAGGCAGAGTAGTTAGATGCTTACTTTAATTACTTAGTTTATTTGCATTTGTGTTATAATTTAATTAGCTTACTAGTTAGTTATTTTAAAGTGTTGTAATAATTAGTTAATTAGTTTAGCTATTCATTCGGTTTGTAATAATTAGCTTAATTAGTTTAATTAGCTTAGCTTAGTTATTCATTTGAACTCTTCTTCGTGAGAGCGTAATGTAATAATATGTATATCTTTCAACCCCACGTCTTTCTTCCTTTTATTTATCCGCTTTTGATGGTTAGATTAGGGACATGTTTCAATTAGCATACCTTATGCTTGCATCCATTCATTCGTATTGCATGCACCAGGGCTCGGCGCATTATTCAAACTGCATTGTTATTTAAATACATTCTTTGAATACGTGTTTAACCGCATGTTGTCAAATCAATTCATATGCCATGCTTAGCAACCGAGCCTATTTTAGTTGCATATTGCATGTGTTGCATTAGACATTTTGTATAGTTAGGAATCATGCATATTTTTCTAACTCATATCTTCTTAGCTTGGAGTACTATGTGAGTTTTTTTTAATGCTTTAGCATACTTGCATGAGTGTGAGTGATTGTCATGTTTAGCATGCTTACCATGAGGCTAAATGCTTACTTGTTAAACTGCTTGAATGCCTGTGGATGAAGGCTTGTTGATTGAATTGGAATAATTCAACGAATGTACGTTTAAGCCCACTATGTCTGGTGGCAAATTCACAAACTTTAAACCCATTTGAGGTGGCAAATTCAAACCCTTTTCGCAAACAAACATGAATTGAATTGTTCCAACTCGAGCAAACTAGTCTATAGTTGCTTGTGCGTATCACATAGTAATGCTGGCTTTATAACCAGAACAAGAGCACATAATGTACATAAAAATCATATCATGATTAGTAGAGGCCGATCTTTGATTGGGTGAGCGGGGGTGCTCAATTCATGACCTTCCCCTTTCGTACTTAAGTTCCTAAGCCGAGGCAACTTTGGTGATGACAGACACGTGGCCTTTGGCACGAGTCATGAGTTTCCTAAATTTTTTCAAAATAAAATATTTAGGTGACGACTTTGTATCTGGCAAAGCAGTCCAATTCTGGCATTTTTTATTCAAAATTAATTTTTTAAAAGATTTGTCGGATTTAGACTCTTTGGTGTTTATCAATTTCATATTGCACTTGTGAGATTAGATTCAGAACCGTGGGAGTCCAAACTGTAGGGCTTTTCTTTCAAACCTTCCAAAAGGGGGGTGCGAAAAAGGTGAGCTACAGTGTCACATGAAAAAACGAGCTCGTATTTACATCTAATCAACTTATTCCAACTTAAGTAAAAATGCCTTCATCCACCGGCATTCAAACAGGTATATCACTTAAGCACTTAGCCTCAAGGAAAACATGCTCACACGCATGCAATATACTAAGGCAATAAATGCTCACCTAGTACTCCAAGGTAAGCCAAAATAAATAAATGGGTTAGAAAAAAGCATGATCCTAACTATGTAAAAATAACTAATGCAACACATATAAAATGCAACTAATAGGCTCGGCCACTAGTATTGACATGTGAATCAATTTGATAGTATGCAGTTAAGCATGTTTTTCTTTTGAATAATAAACAACCACAAAGTTAGAATGATGTACCGAGCCAAGTGCATGCAAAAATGAATATTGTAAGCATGGTAATGATATGAAAAATGTAAAACATAATGCTACCATTATAAGCGGATAAATAAAAAGAGAAAGAAATGGGGGCAGGAAGACATACACAAATTATTACATATTTTTCCCTCATGCAAGAGGGTCCAAATGTCTAACTGTCCGAATTAAACTAACCATTACAAATCCGAATGAATAATGAATAGCTAACTAACTATCTAAGTTATTATAACAAGGATAATTACAACAATATAATTTTACAACAATAATTATAACAATAAAAAAAATGCACAAGGATTGTATGTGCATTGATGAAGACAGTTTCCAGAAACTACTCTGTCTGCCTCTTGGAAATGTGCTATGTTTCACCCTTAGCCATTGCCCTCTGTTTCTACCAAAAGTACTCTGTTTGCCAAATATTGGAGCCCGGTCGGCCCCCAATGAGGCTCGACCGGGTCTAAACAAGTCTGTTTGTGCCCTATTGTCTTGTAGAAAAATATTTTGTGCTCTAAGGTGAAAACAGTGTACACAAAGTAGCTTCAAACCATGTTTGTTTCTTTTGCTTTTCTCTATCATAGAGAAACTCAAGAGAAGAACGGATTCGGTTCCAAAACCATCAATAGGCGCAAGTTTGCTTGATAGTTTCGAAGACGATTCGACATAAATTAATGAATGCAATGAGAGACACACCACCCTTTCCTCCTATCATGAAGTTAGTTCAAGGAGGGAAGTAGACACGCCTTAAGAATCATCAAGCATCACAAATTAGTATGTGATGACTCTAGAAGCATTGGATTCGGTATAACGTCCGACCGAATTCAATCAATTTTATCAGTCTTCTTTAAGTCGTTTGATCCAATTTTAAGCCGATTTTATTAGCCATTTTCAACTTACCATTCCATTGCTTAATCATTTTGTCCAAAAGCGAATGTTACGTCCATTAAGTGTAAACGCGATAAAGATGAAAAAGTATCAACTTAACTCGAGAAATGAGCCTTTCAAGCCCTCGAGGGAAATTACAAATGAGGAATCAAACTCGTTTTACAAGCAATAATGGATTCCAAATCAAACCCAAAATAAGCCGATAATGACTAGTCAAACTCAAAAGAGCGATAATTACATAGCCAAACCCATAATGAGCTATAAGGACTCTAAACCCAAACTTGAGAACAAGCTATAATGAGACCTTCCTTTGTGATTTCCAAGGGTCTAACTAGAAAGTTAGTCCGTTAGAAGTAAATACATTGGTGATAAAGAGAGATGACAAATAAAAGGTTGTGTGTAACATAAGAGAGATATGATGCCTTTGGTAATTGTCACGACCCCAAACCCGCCCCTATGGGTTTAGCACTGTAACCGGCCAGTAATCCGAGATTACCGAAGACCTGCTTAACAGTAATACAGTAAACAGAGTACAGGGGCTGGCGGAAGCCAAAACAGTAAATAAACAATGTCCAATGAGCTGTGATAGTCTGTATGCAAAAAGACTTTTCATACATATATACAGTCAGTGGCAGAACAGTATGTACATTATATACAATCATTCAGAGCAGGGACCTAATCCCTATTAAACAGTACGGTACGGTCTATAGTTATTACAAAACAGATACAGAGACAGACGGGGAATTAGAACACCCCTAAGCCAAAGCTTGACAGGTTCGGAACCTCGCGGTGAGGCACATAGGTTGGCTTGACAAAACTGGAGTTTACCTCAACGCTTCTAGCCGCGGTCTGGTGCCTGTACACCTACATATATATATATATGAGTAGTGAGCTAAACCCCAGTGAATAACATAATACGTAAAGAGGTTAAGAATGAATGTCCTTACAGTATTGAAAACAGTCAATTGATTCAGTATATCAGCTGTTCAGTCATAATAGTCATATGTGGTACATCCGTTAGCATAGCAGTACAGTAAACAGTAGGTCTTAAAGACCGAACAGTAAATGATGGCCATCAATCAGTAAACAGTAGTGGTTCCAACAAGGGAACCGACAGAGATCTCTGTAACAGTAACAGTCAGTAACAGTAGTTGCTAAGGATGCTACAATACAGTTCAGAATATAGGATATACATTCATTCAATTAACAGTTTCAGTTCAGAAAGCAGTTCAATTAAATAGTCAGAAATATTCACAGTTGAACATATCTTTACACAATTGTTACTCACGGAGTTCTGGGCTACAGTAAGCTAGAGCGTCTCCTCAGAAAGCCAACCCTACACAGTTTACAGAACAAACACACACTAAGCTATACAGTTGGGAAAGATAATAACTTAATCCCTAATTTGCCTCGGTGTGGTTCTACTTCTATATCCTCATTAAGATGTCTAAAACTAGGCCTAAGAATGCCTAGGATAGGATGAGGATGCAAAGATGCACTTTAAAAGCATTTTTCAGAATTTTCAGAAAACAGGGGTCTCGCTCGAGCGTGGCTTTCCTTCGCTTGAGTGAGCTTGTCAAAACAGTGGGGTTGCTCGAGCGTGGACTTCCTCGCTCGAGCGGTCTGTAAAAATGCAAAAAGTGCTGGATGTTGGAAATCTCCGCTCGATGCTCGCTCGACACCCGCTCGAGCGTAAGACACAGTCCTCGCTCGAGCGTAGGTTCTCTCGCTCGAGCGTGCGTCTGCGTGCACCAAGAATCTGAGAGCTTGCAATTTACGCTCGAGCCACCATTTCTTCGCTCGAGCGGAGCTCAGAATAAACGATGGTCGCTCGAGCGTGGAATCCTTCGCTTGAGCGAAGAAGCCAAATTCTGGAATTTCCAAATTTGCCTCCCAAGCTCAAACCAAGCATTTCTTAGCTCAAAACTCGACCTCTTGGGCCCAATTTCTGGAAAACACATCTAAACTCACTATACAACAAGTTTCAAAGCTCAATTTGAGAAATCAAAGCCCAAGGGTGAGTTAATTAAATCCAATTTCAACCCAATTTATGAACAAGATGAACATGCAAACATGCATGAATTTAAACCATTTTAAAGCTTCAATGCTTGCTCAAATGAGCTCAAATCTATTCAAAACAAGATGAAATCATGGTCTACTCTCAAAACATGGACATGCATGTGAGGAATCATGAACTACAACCTCAAAACTTCAATATATATACATGCATGCAACAATTAAGCCCTAATTCAACACTATTGAACCAATTCAAGCCTTAGGTCACTAAAGACCCATTAATCATGCAAGAATAAACTCAAATACACAATGAAGAAGGTTAATGATCTACCTTGGGTCTCTAATTATGAGTCAATGATGCTATCAATCTTCAATTCTTCCAAGATTCAAGCCAATTCTACAAGTTAAGCTCAATTCTGACACTCTCTCTCTCTATGGTCAGGTTATAACAAGAATTTGGCTGATAAAAGTGTTTTGTTGAATGAATGCTAAGGCTCACATGTGTCTAGGTAGTGGCCCACTAAGGGTTAGTTTGGTAAATAAGTCCAATACTTGCAATTTATCAATATATAACCTAATTTAATCATACCAAATCAATTTCAGATAATTACACCATAAAATCACATAAATTATGACGATCATAAAACACTAATCGATTTCCGGTTCGGCCGCCGATAAGGCTTTCAATTAGCAATTTAAACATAAGGACATGAACAGATAATTTGGCAGCAAACAGATAGAATGCAATTTATCTAACATATACTCAATCAATCAGTTTCATATTTCAGTCAGTCAGTTCAGTATTTTGATTACTTCAGTTATCAATCATAATCAGTCTCGGTTTAACAGTAATCAGTGGTCATTCGGTAAACAGTGGTGGAGGGTTATTACAGTCTCCCCTCCTTAAAAAGAGTTAGTCCTCTAAACTCGAGTTACCTCGTTTTGGAAGAAAACAGGATTCAGTGGGAACAGTTCATGGTATCTTTTGGCCATGTCGTCTTCCCTTTCCCAAGTGGCATACACGCCACCATGGTTTTGCCAGTCAACCTTCACTAACGGGATCTCTTTGTTTCTCAACTTCTTGATCCGTCTGTTTACAACCTGAATAGGCCGTTCCTCATAAGTGTAGTCATCACTTAGTACTACATGAGTCGGCTCAATCACATGGAAAGGATCCCGGAGGTAATCCCTCAACATAGAGATGTGGAAGACGTTGTGCATGTGTTCCATTTCAGGAGGAAGCGCAACTTGATACGCCACCGGATTGATTTTCTCAATAATTTCATACGGTCCGACATACCTCGGCGCTAACTTGCCTTTGACTCCAAAACGAGTCTGGCCTTTCATCGGTGTCACCTTGACAAATACGTGATCACCCACTTCATATTCTCTATCTCGTCTTCTGACATCTGTATAACTTTTCTATCGGCTCTGTGCAGTTTTTAGTCTCTGTTGTATCAGTTTCACTTTTTTAGTCGTTTCATATACAATCTCGGGCCCAAGCAAAGGCCCATCTCCAACTTCTGCCCAGCAAATCGGAGATCTACATTTTCTGCCATACAATGCCTCGAAAGGCGCCATACCAATACTTGAATGATAGCTGTTGTTGTAGGCGAATTCAGCTAATGGCAAATGGCTTTCCCAGTTTCCTTGAAAATCAAGGACACACATTCTCAGTAAATCCTCCAGAGTTTGGATGGTTCTTTCTGACTGACCATCTGTCTGAGGATGATAGGCACTACTCAGTCTCAGTTCAGTACCCAATGCAGTCTGTAAGCTTTGCCAAAATCTCGATGTAAATTTCGAATCTCTGTCAGAAACAATGGAGACAGGCACTCCATGCAGTCTAACAATTTCATCAATATAAATCACAGCCAATTTGTCCGTATTATAAATTGTTTTGACAGGTAAGAAGTGAGCAGATTTAGTCAGTCTATCAACAATAACCCAAATTGAGTCCATACCTTTATTGGAGCGAGGCAATCCCACAATAAAATCCATGGTGATATGTTCCCATTTCCACTCCGGTATTGGTAAGGGCTGCAGTAAGCCTGCGGGTCGTTGATGTTCGGCTTTAACTTGTTGGCAATGAAGACATTTTGATACAAAATCAGCAATTTCTTTCTTCATTCTCGACCACCAGAAATTCAATGTCAAATCTTGGTACATTTTCGTATTCCCTGGGTGGATAGAAAATTTTGAATTGTGGCCCTCTTGCAGAACTCTTCTTTTCAGTTCAGAATCATTTGGTACGCACAGTCTTTCTTGAAATTTCAGTACATTATTCTCAAATTTGAAGTTCGGCCTCGGTTTAGATTCTCGTTCATTGATGATCTTCTTCAAGAAGCCGTCCTGTTGCTGTTTCTCTTTAATTTCTTCAATCAATGCCGGTTGAGCCGAAATAGCAGCCATTGTTCCACCTTGTTCTCGCAAAACGATTTCAATTTCAGATTTTTCAAGGTCACAAAGCAATTCTTTCTGCCCGTGAGTAAACAAGCTAAGTTCCCGATTGATTTCCGACTCAATGCATCGGCAACGGTGTTGGCTTTTCCCGGATGGTACAAAATCTATAAGTCGTAGTCTTTAATCAATTCTAGCCACCTCCGTTGTCTCATGTTCAGTTCTTTCTATGTGAAGAAATATTTCAAGCTCTTGTGGTCGGTATATACTTCACATGTCGCCCCCATATAGGTAGTGACGCCAGATTTTTAATGTAAATACCACTGCAGCAAGTTCCAAGTCATGGGTCGGGTAGTTCTTTTCATGCGGTCTCAGCTGTCGGGAAGCATAAGCAATAACTCTCCCATTCTGCATTAAAACACATCCCAAACCCTTATGAGAAGCATCACTAAATACAGTATAACCATCCGTACCTGAAGGTAAGGTAAGAACTGGTGCAGTCACTAGTCGAGTTTTCAACTCTTGGAAAGCGGATTCCCTTTGGTCAATCCAGTCAAATGATATCCCCTTTTGTGTCAGTTGAGTCAATGGTAAGGCAATTTTGGAGAAATCTTTGACAAATCTCCTGTAATACCCGGCTAGTCTCAAAAGCTTCGGACTTCTGTCACATTTGTCGGTCTAGGCCAGTTCACTACAGCTTCAATTTTCTGCGGATCAACAGAAATTCCATCTTTGCTAACAACATGCCCCAAAAACATAACATGATCAAGCCAAAACTCACATTTAGACAGTTTAGCGTAAAGTTTCTGTTCTCTTAGGGTTTGTAGGGCAAGTCTCAGATGATGTTCATGTTCGTCTATACTTTTGGAATAAATCAGAATGTCATCTATGAATACGACAATAAAGTCATCAAGGTATGGTTTAAAGATTCTGTTCATGAGGTCCATAAATGCAGCAGGTGCATTGGTAACTCCGAAAGGCATAACTAAAAATTCGTAATGTCCATACCTCGTTCGAAAAGCAGTTTTATCAATGTCTTCTGGTTTAACTTTCAGTTGGTGATATCCGAATCTGAGATCAATCTTAGAAAATACCTAAGCACCTTGTAACTGATCAAACAAGTCATCAATACGAGGCAACGGGTATTTATTTTTCACAGTTACCTTGTTCAGTTCACGGTAGTCAATACACAGTCTCAGCGAGCCGTCTTTCTTTTTCACAAACAAAACAGGTGCGCCCCACGGTGAAGTACTAGGCCTGATGAACTTTTTATCTAACAGTTCCTGCAATTGCACTTTCAATTCTTTCAATTTAGTCGGAGCCATTCGGTAAGGAGCTCTAGATACTGGCTGTGTTCCCGGAATCACATCAACGGTAAATTCAATCTCCCTGTCAATCAAATCCCCTGGCTGATTATCTGGAAAAACATCTGGGAACTCTCTGACTATGGGAATACTGTTCACATTAGCATTATCATCAGTAGATACAGTCAATACAGAACACAGATACCCTTTACACCCCTTTCTAATCAATTTATCAGCTTTCACAGATGAAATCAAATACGGAGGAGGTACTACTCCACTTCCATTAAACACAAATTCAGGCAAATCAGGTGGACGAAAAACTACTTGTTTCGTTACACAGTCTATGGTGGCATGATATTTCGTTAACCAGTCCATCCCCAATATTACATCAAAATGATCAATGTTCAGAGGCAGTAAGTCAATAAACAAATGTGCATCTCCAACAATAATTTCACAAGCAGGGTACATGTATGCACAAGTCATGGATCCCCCAATGGGTGATGATACGGCTAACAAGTAATTCATGGGTTCTAATGGTCTATTCAGTTTCCGCGAAAAAGCATGCGATACATATGAATGTGTAGACCCCGAATCAATCAGAATATATGCATTTTGAGTACAAATAGAGAGGATACCTGACACAACAGTCTCAGTATTCTGTACATCTCCCGGTACTAGGGCGAACACTCGGCCCTGCCTCATAGGCTCTTTCCCGGTAGCCTTGGGGTTAGGTTTTAGTGCTAAGGTTGATGCTGCTACGCTTGGTGCAGCTTTACTATTGCCTTGAGCAGTGGAAGGGCAATCTTTGACCATGTGGCCCACCTTGCCACACCTGTAACAAGCACCAGAAATTTTATAACAAACTCCCTTATGGTTCTTACCACATTCAGAACAGGGCGGTATAGACTGGTTCCCTTGACTAGAAGTAGTCGTTGACCCTGTATTTTGCCTTTTGTTCAACGGGTTGTTTTTGCCTTTCTTGAATTTAAAGCCCTGCCTTTTTCCACGCCATTCAGACGCTGGTGTTTCAGTTTTCAGTGCCTCGATGTTTGATTCAGCCATCAAGCTCGGTCAAGAACATTGACATAGTTCGGTACCTTCAAAACATTAATTCTGTCGAGTATTGCAACATTAAGGCCGCCTTCAAACTTTCTGGCCTTCTTGTAATCAGTGTCCACCATGTGCGGTGCATATCTAGCAAGCTCGGTGAACTTTGTTTCATACTCAGCAACGGACATGCTACTCTGTCTCAGCTGTTCAAATTCTGTTACTTTTTTGTCTCTGACACACTGTGGGAAATATTTTTCAAAGAAGGCTCTTTTGAATTGAGCCCAAGTCATTACAGTGTTGTCCTCATGGATAAGCATCCACCACCTTCTAGCTTCTTCTTGCAGAGTAAAGGTGGCCAATAGTACTTTATGTGCTTCAGAGCACGGAAAAACCTCAAACAAATTTTCTGTTTCAAGAACCCATGCTTCAGCTTTTAACGGTTCAAGGCCTCCCTGAAAGGATGGCGGTTTCATTTTGCTAAACTTATGGGTGAGAGCAATTATGTCCTCGTCATTAACATTGACATTCTGTTCCGGCTGTACCGGAGGAGGAGGTGGGGGTTGTTGATTCTGTTGTTGATCCAATCTTTCAATTATTAATTCCATCATTCTTTCAAGTCTTGCCATTCTTGCCTCAGAGGATGAGGATTCAGATTCATTTGCAGTTCTTGCATTATCCATTTCACTATAAGCAGTTATAGCAATTATCAACATAAGCAGTTGCATAC
Organism: Camellia granthamiana; assembly: GCA_036172215.1. Taxonomy (NCBI): domain Eukaryota; kingdom Viridiplantae; phylum Streptophyta; class Magnoliopsida; order Ericales; family Theaceae; genus Camellia; species Camellia granthamiana. The sequence goes on from CM069907.1 coordinate 120,204,078, forward strand.
TTAAACAGTTTATCACGTTAGCACATATTCAGTCATGTCATAGTCACACACTTATCATGCTCATGCATGCCCTAATCACTTTTCTAGGACACCCTATAGCTCATTTGGACACGTGTGCGCGGTATAACTCGTGGTAAGTATCGCTCTGATACCACTCTGTCACGACCCAAACCCGCCCCTATGGGTTTAGCACCGTAACCGGCTAGTAATCCGAGATTACTGAAGGCCTGCTTAACAGTAATACAGTAAAACAGAGTACAGGGGCTGGCGAAAGCCAAAACAGTAAATAAACAATGTCCAATGAGCTATGACAATCTGTATGCAAAAAGACTTTTCACACATATATACAGTCAGTGGCAGAACAGTATGTACATTATATACAATCATTCAGAGCAGGGACCTAATCCCTATTAAACAGTACGGTACGGTCTACAGTTATTACAAAACAGATACAGAGACAGACAGGGAATTAAAACACCCCTAAGCCAAAGCTTGACAGGTTCGGAACCTCGCGGTGAGGCACATAGGTTGGCTTGACAAAACTGGAGTTTACCTCAACGCTTCTAGCCGCGGTCTGGTGCCTGTACACCTACATATATATATGAGCAGTGAGCTAAAACCCAGTGAATAACATAATGCGTAAAGAGGTTAAGAATGAATGTCCTTACAGTATTGAAAACAGTCAATTGATTCAGTATATCAGTTGTTCAGTCATAATAGTCATATGTGATACATCCGTTAGCATAGTAGTACAGTAAACAGTAGATCTTAAAGACCGAATAGTAAATGATGGCCATCAATCAGTAAACAGTAGTGGTTCCAACAAGGGAACCGACAGAGATCTCTGTAACAGTAACAGTCAGTAATAGTAGTTGCTAAGGATGCCACAATACAGTTCAGAATATAGGACATACATTCATTCAATTAACAGTTTCAGTTCAGAAAGCAGTTCAGTTAAACAGTCAGAAATATTCACAGTTGAACATATCTTTACACAATTGTTACTCACGGAGTTCTGGGCTACAGTAAGCTAGAGCGTCTCCTCAGAAAGCCAACCCTACACAGTTTACAGAACAAACACACACTAAGCTATATAGTTGGGAAAGATAATAACTTAATCCCTAATTTGTCTCGGTGTGGTTCTACTTCTATATCCTCATTAAGATGTCTAAAACTAGGCCTAAGAATGCCTAGGATGGGATGAGGATGCAAAGATGCACTTTAAAAGCATTTTTCAGAATTTTCAGAAAACAAGGGTCTCGCTCGAGCGTGGCTTTCTTCGCTCGAGCGAGTTTGTCAAAATAGTGGGGTCACTCAAGCGTGGACTTCCTCACTCGAGCAGTCTGTAAAAATGCAAAAAGTGCTGGATGTTGGAAATCTCCGCTCGATGCTCGCTCGACGCCTGCTCGAGCGTAAGACACAGTCCTCGCTCGAGCTTAGGTTCTCTCGCTCGAGCGTGCGTCTGCGTGCACCAAGAATCTGAGAGCTTGCAATTTACGCTCGAGCCACCATTCCTTCGCTCGAGCGGAGCTCAGAATAAACGATGGTCGCTCGAGCGTGGAATCCTTCGCTCGAGCAAAGAAGCCAAATTCTGAAATTTCCAGATTTGCCTCCCAAGCTCAAATCAAGCATTCCTTAGCTCAAAACTTGACCTCTTAGGCCCAATTTCTGGAAAACACATCTAAACTCACTATACAACAAGTTTCAAAGCTCAATTTGAGAAATCAAAGCCCAAGGGTGAGTTAATTAAATCCAATTTCAACCCAATTTTATGAACAAGATGAACATGCAAACATGCATGAATTTAAACCATTTTAAAGCTTCAATGCTTGCTCAAATGAGCTCAAATCTTTTCAAAACAAGATGAACTCATGGTCTACTCTCAAAACATGGACATGCATGTGAGGAATCATGAACTACAACCTCAAAACTTCAATATATATACATGCATGCAACAATGAAGCCCTAATTCAACACTATCGAACCAATTCAAGCCTTAGGTCACTAAAGACCCATTAATCATGCAAGAATAAACTCAAATACACAATGAAGAAGGTTAATGATCTACCTTGGATCTCCAATTATGAGTCAATGATGCTATCAATCTTCAATTCTTCCAAGATTCAAGCCAATTCTACAAGTTGAGCTCAATTCTCACTCTCTCTCTCTATGGTCGGTTAGAACAAGAATTTGGCTGATAAAAGTGTTTTGTTGAATGAATGCTAAGGCTTACATGTGTCTAGGTAGTGGCCCACTAAGGGTTAGTTTGGTAAATAAGTCCAATACTTGCAATTTATCAATATATAACCTAATTTAATTATACCAAATCAATTTTCAGATAATTACACCATAAAATCACATAAATTATGACGATCATAAAACACTAATCGATTTCCAGTTCGGCCGCTGATAAGGCCTTCAATTAGCAATTTAAACATAAGGACATGAACAGATAATTTGGCAGCAAACAGATAGAATGCAATTTATCTAACATATACTCAATCAATCAGTTTCAGATTTCAGTCAGTCAGTTCAGTATTTCGATTACTTCAGTTATCAATCATAATCAGTCTCGGTTTAACAGTAATCAGTGGTCATTCGGTAAACAGTGGTGAGGGTTATTACAGTAATTAACCTCCGAAGAGATTAAACCATTAAACATGGATTTCTTTCTTATGCTTGAACGACAACCTTTTATTAAACACAACTCTTTGATCAAAAAAACAAAGAATGAGGGGTGGTTGCAAAGATGATTATGAAAAGTTGATTATTACAAAAGTGAGACTCTTTTCAAGAAAACTAAGTAAATAAAGCTATCAACTCGAATGACTCGATGTCTAAGGCCTAAACCACTGAAGACATGAAGACTTACAACACAACAAGTAAGGTATTCAAAGCATACACTATTTAAATGAATTAAAACTGTCCTAAAATGTAAAAAAACAGGAGCTAAAACCATGTTTAAGAGAGCACAAAAGATAGCTTAAAACAATGAGATACAAAGCTAGTAAGCAAGACTAAGAAGGTGTGGCTAATCCCTCCACTTTTGGGACTTCTAAACCATATTTTCCAGCCCTTTTGAACTCTGAAAATCAGTATGTAAACACAAGAAAAGAGTGGTAAAACAAAGGGGATGAGCTATGGGATATGGGATAAGGTGCAAGAAAAAGTGTTAAGCCTCTTCACCTTTGATAGCTCTCTAACCCCCAAGTTTCAACATTTGGAAATGATCCAAAACAGTATGAAAAAGATAGAAAAAGATTGAAATGAAAGCAAGGAAAAAGGTGACAAGCTTATACCTCTTGAAGAGATAAAGCTTTGGTTATAAACCAAACTTGATCCTAAAGCATTCTTAAGGTTGAATTACGGTTTTAAAGTCTCATCCAAGGCTAAAAGCTTAAGCTCTAATGGTGTATATGGTTCAAGGATGATATAAGACCACAAAGTTAGCTTGCAAGGGAAGAAGGAGCTCTCAAAGGTGTTTTTGGTTCTTTGAAATTTTTCTAACCCTCAACACAGAGGCATCGGCTCGTATTTATAGAATTTGAGCCAAATATGACATAAATATCTTCAAAAATAGAAAATTGACGGATTCTCGCCCATAATAGTGTTTCTCGCCCGAAAGGCACGGCCAGGCTCTAATGGCCACGGCCGGGCCCAAATGAGGCACGGCCGGTCCCCAGTGTGGCTCCCCTGTTCCTCAACTTCAAGTTCAATGTAGGCTGGCACAATGTTCAAAAATGGTTTTCTGAGGCAAAAACAGTATGGGTATGGAAAGTTGGGATTGCTTGGTGCTCAAATTCGGATTCCTTCGTTGAGAATTCAAACTATTTACACAATGTAACTTTCGTCATCGAGTGCTCAGAATAAAATGCCCAAGTCTTGCGGGCTGTCAAAAGTAGGGTGTCTACAATATGTTATTTTTTAACATGATCACCATATTAATATCAAATGTTAAAATGCTATGATAGGTTTTCATGTCTATATTATATATATAATCAAATGTAGTTAATGTGCTCTTAGGCTTCCAAATCTCTATTCTTAATTTCATTCAAAATCTAAATTTAAAAAATTATATAGCATTTAAGTTTCAAACTCACTCATCTCCCATCACTTCCATTTAAAATAAAAAATTATTTTCTTTAATAATTTAATAATATATGCTCTTAGAATAATAGTTAACCGAATTAGGGATGGTCATTTTAATCCAATTCGCAGAGGCCCGCCCATATATGCTAGAATGGGGTGGATTTTGCTCGACTCGACGCTTATGTGGGGCAAGTATTGAATATATTTTGGTCACCCATAACGGGGGTGGGCCGTGGTGAGTATTGCCTCCCCTAATCCAAACCCGACCCGTTATAATTAATAATATATAATATAACTAGAAAAACGAAAGAAATATTAAAATTCTGTGGTTTTGTTTAAATATAAATAAATAATAATCATAAAAGTCTCATTGTTTATATATATGGAAACAAGAAAAATTATTTAGTGTCCTAAGAATTTAAATGGTTTTCAATTTTTTCGGCTATTTGAAATATGGTCGGGTATCCGCGGGGGTGGGGTTGTGGTTGAAAAATTCCACCTGTAATGGGGGTGGGGTTTGTTTGCCGGGGCGGGGGCAGGGAATGGTAAACCCTCCCCAAATCGTCCCATGACCATCCCTAATCCGAATACAAACTTATCAAAAAAATTGAAAATCTATATAAAGATAATCTATATCTATCAACAAATTTCAAAAGAAAAATGATTGGGACCTCTAATTTAGAGGTACCACTAGTGATGTGGCAGTGGGTCCCCCACTGCCACAGCCAATCAGGTGCCTTGAATTTTTTTTTTTTTTTTTTTTTTTGCTTTTCCACCTCATTAGAGGTGGTTTAGTGATGCTATTTTAGAGGTCTCTAGCATAGTTGATTTCAAAATAAAGATAATTTAAATTTGAATTTGAATATATAATAATTATATAAACACATACAAAACTATTATGTTACTCTTTTTCTTTCCTCCTCTCTCTTTCTCTCTCTCTATATAATTTTATATTGTTATAGGTATGACTGAAATGCTTTACACATTTGTATTTTTCCTATTTCTTTCTCTCTATATATAATTTTATGTTGTTATAAGTATGGCTGAAATGTTCCACATATTTGCATTTTTTTTGTCTAAATTTGAATTTTGTTGCAGGTGACATCATAAATATAATACTAAACTTACGGCTAGATTTTATTGCATCCATGTTGAATATTATGTACCAAAATTGCAACCAAAAAAAAAAAAATGTGTAAGAAAATTATTTGTGTGTATCATTCTCATAATGAATTTCCCACCAAACTATTTTCTATTTGAGAATTTCAGAGTAATTTAACTTGGCCATTGAGTGTCCATTATTTTTTTTGCTTAAAATTTTATCTTTTGAGGATATTTTGGTGATGGGTTCACATAGTTTTGTAATTTATATGTTTTTATGTAATATTTAATTTTGCTCTTTTACATTTGATATTAAATTTATTTTTTTAATAAGAAACTTGAATAATTGAGTCTTTTATTTTGTTTTGTTTGTGAGTTGGCAGTAGAATATTATTTTTATCATAGCAAAACATAGTTCTCAATTATATGATACTTATTGTTGTTTCACTGCAGTTGTTTTATTTATTTATTTATTTGTTTAATTGAATTACTTTTTATGTTTTTGGTTATCAGAATTTCATCGAAAATAAATAATAAAAAACAATCAGTGCGGATGATATTAAACCTAAAATCATAACACATCATATGTTTTGCAATTCTATTTTTAAATCATTCATTTTACGTCATATACACTCATGAATCGCACGGGATATCACCAGTATATATCTAATTAAATGTTTTCACAAAGTCTTTAAATTAAATTTCTAATTAAAAAATGTACTCAAATAATTAATATATATAAATATTTCAATTCATTAGTTTAATTCAAACTTTCACTAAAATAAATTAATTAAAACTTATTTGAGGTTGAAAGATAAACATATTTTGAAATTTGCTTTAAATCAAGTTTAAACTATCTAATTCTTGAACTTATTTGAGGTTGAAAGATAAACATATTTTGAAATTTGCTTTAAATCAAGTTTAAACTATCTAATACTTGATTCTACTTAATTCATTTACAGCCTACTCACCAATCAAGTAAGCCATCACTCCAAAACACTTTGGTGGACTGGGGCTGGCCAATCTGAGTCTCTTTTGGCTTAAATTTTCTAAAGCACATGGTAGTTGAATTGTTTGCAAGTGATTCTATTTACATCTAATTGGTAATTTAACTCAGTAGGCTTAATTAAATTTTTGAAAATTTTATTTTTATTATATTTTAATATAAATTTATTAATAAGAACAATATACATTAATCATAAAATAAAATATTATTTTTTCTCATGATACACTCTAATTATTTATACGTATTCAATTGAAAGGCTTTTAAAGTTCATGGAAGAATTGTGTTTTAGGGCTAAGAAATTTCAAAACTCGAAGAACAAGTAAGTCCCTTCTCTTTTGGCTAAAATTTTAATCAGTATCTTATTTAATCTGTAAAACTTTACACCGTATAAGATGTATTATTATTAGAGTTTTTTCACCAACCCACCACAATCTCTATGTCATTGAAATCCAACCCTTTTCATCATCATCATCATCATCATCATCACTTGAAACTATTCCAAGTCAACACTCATTTCCAGTGACTTACTTCATAAAGATTTAAATAAGTTAATTAATGCTGTGTTTAATTGAAGGATTTTGGGAGGGATTTGGAAAGAGAAAGAGAAAAGGTGTGTGAAACTAGGTGAAATGTAGGTATATTTTATTCACATTTCATTAAATTTTTTCTTTTTCCTTTTCAAATTCCTCTTCAAATTCTCCAACTAATCATAGCGTAAGAGAATAAAAGGCATTTGATCACCTTTAGAGCCACGGCAAACAATTGCTAGATGCAGAGCATTTTCTCAAAGAAAAAACAGAGACGAAAACATGTTTATCACGATTGGGTTTCGTACGTATTATAGAAAAAGAATCAAAAAATAAAAAGTAAACAGCTGAGAAATAATCTTTACAATAAACCCTGAACTCTCAATCCTAAATCTTAAAACTACAAAAATTTGATTCAATCCAAATAGGAAACGGTATTTGCTGTTAAATGCTATGTGAGGCTTTTTTTTTATTGATCTTCAAGCTTGTGTGGTACCCAATGTTAATTTGTTTAATATTTAATTGTATCACAAATTATGATTTTATATTAAAAGGTAGTTTGTGAAAAAATATAAAATGTATTGAGAATAAATTATAATCTTAAATAATTTAATAAAGAGGATTAATAAATTAGATATACTGAATGATTTTTTAGGTACAGATAGAATCTCATTGTTTGCTGAAGGATTGAAGTGGGCTTAGATTCAGTGATGTTTTACGGGCCAGAATATGGCCCGAAATCTGGTATTGGACTTTCCAGCAATAGAAGTGGACTCATATGGGTATTTCCAATGACAAAGTTATATGGGAGATTCTATTTGCATCCAAAATATTATTTAGTATGTCTAATTTCTTAGTAATTCCTATTAAAATATTTAGGATTATAATTTACTTTTAATATACTTTACGATTTTTTTATATATTACCTTTCAAAATAAAATTATAATTTTTGGTACACCCAAATAATGAATAACCAAATGCAGCAGTATTATTCTTCTCGTTGGTGTGAATCCCGTTTGGTATTAGGCCGTCCACTTTTTTAAGAAGAAAGTAGCGTAGCCTGGTTGGGAAAGTTGGCTATTTTAAATGGTTATTTTAGTTTTTAATTATTTTAGTATGTTAAAAGAAGAGTTGATTTTTTTCTTCCGACCACCATACTGGCTACTTGTCGATTTCTTTTTCATTTAATGTTGATTCATTAATTCTTCTAGCTTTGTCTTCTTTGCAAACAATTTAGGGTGAGTTTTGGAGAGATAGATTGGAGTTTTTGAGTGAGAGAGAAGATTAAGAGAAAATAATTTAAATTTGGAAAAGAAGATGAACACTTGAATATTAATAATACATTTAAGTGATTAGAGTGTACCATGGAATGAGAAAAAAAATTATATTTTATTTTAAGTTTTAATGTGTGTAAATTTATATTAGAATATAATAAGAACTAAAATTTTAAAATTTCAATTAAGTTTAATGAGTTGCTATTTGGGGTCTTTTGGAAAGTGGGTTATAATCCACTTCCCAGATTATAACCCACTTTCCTCTCTCACAAAAAGTTGATTATAATCAGCTTTTATTCAAAAAAACTGATTATAACCATCTTCCCAAAATAGCCCGGATATAAATAGAATCACTCCAAGTTATAATTGGATTCTCTTCGATCTATGTGGATTTGATAGGATGATTCAGTGTGAACATTGGGCTTATCCTAGGTCTTACAGTAATGTTAGGTATCATGAAAATAATCATGAAAGTATTGTGACCCTTAGATTACACTTAGAATAAATCACCACACACTAATCAAGGTAATCTAAGGATCATGACTCTTTCATGATCATTTTCATAAATTTTTTTTTATGATCCCTAACTTTTCTCTAGGTCTTATTTCAATTTGTTCAATTCATTTTTTACGTCTTGGTATGTAAATTATTTATAAATAAAAAAACCATATTAAAATCATATTGATTTAATAATCCTAACCAAATCATTTTGTTAGTGTTCAAAAATCTGAGCAAATAAATCTACTTGAGCAAATTACAGGGTTCAACAAGTGAAATATACAATGTAATAAAATTTTGCCCAATTTTGTTTTCAAAAAACCTAGTAATGTTAGATGTTGATTATCTTCAAATTTTATAGATTCGTCTCCTCTAATTTTATTTTATTTTTATTTTTTATTTTTTATTTTTTTTGGTGAAAAGTCCAATTTAAAGAGGGTATAAAGTATTAGATTCAAGGTAAAATCTTATTTGGTGATAAGGACATGCCAAAAAAGTCCCTGAAAATTTTTGCAAGCACTAAAAAATTAACAGAAAAAGTCGCCAGCGGTGGCAACAAGTAATGGTGATGAGGTAGAGAAATGTGTGATATTCAATAGATAGGGCGTTAAATGAGTGACATGTGTTACATTTTAACAGATAAGTAGTTTGGTGAATTTGAATAGATAGAAAAATAGGCTTGATAAATTTCAACAAATAGATAAATTGAGTGATTTGAAGAGATAGACATATATGATGATTTCAACAAGCAGCAATTCTTTTAGATAAATTGTGCCGTTCTGGCCCAAAGAGATTAGAGTTTGGACTTAATGACTCAAAAGATTAAAAATAGATTTATGACGTGAGTGTCGATTTTATTTTATTTTTAATATAAAAAATTAAGTGACCATCCCCTTTAATTTTTTGAAAAATTTAAGTTTGTCACCCTCCACATTTATAAACATGTGGGTCAAAAGATTAGTTTTCCATAGTATTGAGTACAAGTAGAAGAAGAAGGTGAAAGAGGAGTCAGTAACTTATTTGAACACATTTATTGAGAAATATTATTTTAAGGGATTAATGTTGATTCTATCCTAGTTGCTTTAATGATATGAGAGAACATCGAATTCAAAATAATATCTCATTTTAATAGATAAACTATCTTACCATTTGTATTTTGTAACACAATGAGTATAAAAAAAAATAGTTATCTATTATATATGATTTCATCTTATAAATGAGGTTATTAATGATTTTATCAAAAAATGAGTGTAGTGTCTAATTATAACAAATTAATAAACTTAAACAAAAACTTGTATTTTGAATAATTTAGACAATTTAGGCTCAGTCCAAGTTTAATTTTTTGTGCTCAAGTTGAGCATAGATAGATAATTTGAATCGAAAATTAGGCTCGAAAAACTCTCAATAAAACTCAAATTAAATTTCAACAATCTCCGAATTAAATCCAACACACTTTTTTTTGTTACAGGAAAATCTTTCCTATCCTCCCGCAGGTCCAAGGCAGCGCTCCTTGCAGAAATCACCAGGGTAACTAACTGTGCCTCGCTCAGAAGATTAGCCTAGGGAGAGGAAAATTAAACCTGTAACCTTGGGATTTAAACCCCAAGCCTTAACCACAATACCACTCATCCCTGGTTAATCCAACACACTTGAGTTGCACTCAAATGTGCAATAATAATAGTAACACGCTGATGACAATTTTTAGATGGTGGAATTGCAACATTATTGTACTTGATGATAATCAGTAAATAGTGAGTTTACAAGAACAGTTGGATCCGTAGTACTATTGAAGCGACTAATTGGTTTGGGGTCCTGCTTCGTCGGACCTACAGACAAGCTTTTGAGAATTTACTCGGTCATAAATGACCCGGACTCCCTCAAAAATGTGACCCTGGCAACTCTCATGTCCTGTGATTGGTCAGATTTTTTTTTTTTTTTTTTTATATTTTTCTTCTCCTCCAATCACCGATTCTTACGTGTGTGAGATGATAGGAGTTAGTGATTAAGAGGGTCTCAATCACTTCTCTTTACTCGTGGGTGTCTTTCTCAAAGAGAAATTATTAAATATTTTTGAAATATTACATGTCTTCCTTAATCCATCATCATTTAATATATATTTTTATATTTTTTAATTACTCAATATAATATCTCATTTATTTATATTATCTATCAATTATAATATTATAAAATGTCACATGTACATATTTCAAAATTACTAAATAATTACCCCCTCTTCAAGAGCCTTTGATGCTTAAGTTAATTATCTAGATGTAGAGAGTTGAAAGGGAGGAATCTGAGAGGTGAAGAAGATGCACCTTTGATGTATATGTTCATTGATATATCATACATATATATATATATATAGGGTGTTTGGCAAAGGTTTTTTTTTATTTTTTAGATTAAACTTCATAAAATGACAAAATAAATTAAAATAATTAATAAAATAAAATATCATATTAAATTCATAATCATTTTATCTTTTTTTTTCTCATAAACATTATATTAAATCATAAAAAAATCTAATTATCTTTTTAAATATAAAAATTTTAACCTCCTACAATAATAATTTCCCACGCACATAGAAAACCCTTGACTTGTAAAGTAGGGGTTTGTGTCTGAAGTCCCTTTACCCTCTCGTGGGTCGTCGCATGCCATACGTCCCCTGATGCGCACAACAATACTTGAGTTGTAGGTGATCGGCTAAGGGACAATTTGGAAACTTGATAAAAAAAATTAATTTTTTAGTTTTCTATCAAGTTTTTTTTAAAAAGTCACAAAAAAATTAATTTTTTGACTAAAAAAGACACAAAAAGTCAAAAAATTAACTTTTTATTAACTTCTCAAAACACCCCTAAGTGTAATTAGTCGATATCCGCTCTGTTGATTGGATTAGGTGAGCATGTTGTTGAAATAGGGGCAATTTGGAAATTTGGTAAAAAATCAGTTTTTTGGCTTTTTAATTTTTTTACACAAAAAAGTCACACAAAAAAAAACTTACAAAAATGCTAGTTTTTTTTAGCCAAAAAGTTACCAAAAAAGCCAAAAATTTAATTTTTTACCAACTTTTCAAAACACTACAGTAGCGTTTGATAATGTTTACGTTTTTTGTTTATGTTTACAAAAATTTTATAAATTGTTTTTGTTTATTTTTAGAAAAATATAAACTACAAATGCGTTTGGTTTGAACAAAATATTTGAAATTTTTTAAAAACATAAACTAAAAAATATGTTTGTTCAGGCTTAAAATATTTATATTTATTTTTTATTATTCATGACAATGGAATCATATACATTATAATTGAAAAAAAAATTAATTGAAAAAAAATAATTTAAAAAATATTAATTGAAAAAAATTTTGTTAGTCAAATTTTTAAATTTATGTTTAAAAACCAACGTAAACTCATTTGAGTTTACGTTTTTTTTCTCAAATTTATAAACTGAGACAACTATTTATAAACAAAAAAAATTATCAAACAAATTTTTAAATTTTTATAAATATAAAGTGAAAATTAAAAATGAAATAGTTACCAAACAAGCCTTACATACTTGGAGATCAAGCATTCTTCTTGGGTCTTGTGCTTGAATCCAGTTGGATTCGCGACTTAAGGCTCATCTGTATTCATCGGTACACATCATTATTGATAATTTTTCCAAAAGAAGAAAGTTGAAGAGTAGTAACCAGGAAAACGGAGATACTACTGATACAAACAAGAGACTAATAAAATTTCAGAATAACAATAAGAAATAGAGAATGTATATAAAGCAAAAGGATAAACTTTTTTTTTCAACTTTTATTGATAAAGAAATAGCCTATAAATAGGCTAATACATAACTGATAGCAACATGAAAATAGGTACTATCCATAACTGAAAGTAACATGAAAATAGGCACTATCCCACGTTAACAACAAACTCTTATGACTAGATAAACAGCTAAACAAGCTCCCTAAAGACTAGGACAACCATGTGCAAAATATTAAATTTTCTCAACAATCCCTCCCTTAAACTGATGTTCCAGACATAACATCCATTTTAAGAGTTAAACTTTGAAACTCCATCCTTCAAATTGAAACATTTGAAGTACAAACACCAAGTAGCTTCTTGAGCTTCTGAAATGCAGGAAACTTGAGAGGCTTGGTTAGAATATCAGCGATCTGGTCTTCACTTCTGCAGTAAATGAGATTAATGACTCCATCATTCGTGAGATCCCTCAAGAAATGATACTTCACGTCTATATGTTTGCTTCGACCATAGTAAAACCTGGATTTTTTGAAAAGTTTTATTGCTGAACTGGTTGTCCACATTAAATCTGAGTAGGTCCATCCTCCCTGAAATGCAGCTCTTTAATGATTTTCTTTAGCCAAATAGCTTGATAAGCACAAGCAGTTGCAGCAACAAATTCAGCTTTAGTGGATGATAATGTGACAATAGGTTGCTTCTTTGATGACCATGAAACAGCTCCTGTCCCCATCATGAAAACATTACCCCAGATGTGCTTTTCCCGATCATCTGAATCACTATCTGTAAAGCCAAATAGAGCTGACTTTTCTCCTTTCTTGTAGAACAGCCCAAACTCCATGGTACCTTGCAAGTATCAGAAAAAAAATTTTTGCAGCCAAGAGATGAATCTCTGTAGGACATTCCATGTACCTACTAATCACACTTACAGCATGCATTATATCAGTCTTCTTTGCCGTCAAATACATTAAACTCTCCTCACTATTTGTTTGTAAAGAGTGTCGTCAACCTTCTTTCCTCCATAATCTTTGTTTAGCTTTGTACCAATCTCAGATGGTGTATTTATAGGATTACAATCCTTCATCTGAAACCTGTCCAAGATTTCTCGCACATACTTCTTTTGAGAAATAAAAATTCCAGTAGAAGACTGCACCACTTCAATGCCAAGAAAATAATTGCATCATGCCAAGATCAAACATCTCTCAAATTCAGCCATCATGGATTTCTTAAAACTTCCAAACATGGTTGATTATTTCCAGTGCAGATTAAATCATCTACATAAAAGCAAACAATGAGCATTTTCCCTCCATTCTTCTCGACTTTTATGAAAAGTGTATGTTCATAAGGACATTTTTGAAATCCTTCCTTCAAAAAAATAAGTTTCTATACGATTATACCAAGCCCGTGGGCTTGGTTGTTTAATCCCATATAGAGCCTTCTTTAGTCTATACACTTTATGCTCATTTCCAGATTTCACATAACCAGAAGGTTGATCGATAAATACCAGTTCCTTCAAGTCTCCACGGAGAAACGCTGACTTCACGTCCAGCTGGAAGATAGGCCATGAGTTCTGAGCTACCAATGCAATTACCAATCTGATTGTGTCATGCCTTGCAACCGGGGGGAAAGACTTCTTTATAATCAACACTGAACTCTTGCTTATAACCTTTGGCCACCAAGCGTGCCTTGTACTTGTCAACTTCCACCATTCTCTTTCAGCTTTTTCTTGTAAACCCACTTCACACCAATTGTTTTGTGCCCTTTTGGTAGATCAGATAATTCCCAAGTGTCATTCTTTTCGATGGCTGCAATTTCAGCATCCATAGCTTTCCGCCATTTTGATTCTTTGACAGCACTTTCAAACACTGTAGGATCACAGTCTGAAAATAGAGCAAAATGAGTAAGTGGGTCTTCAAATTGATCAATTCTGGTTACCTCATAATCTGACATCCATGCTGGGCTCCTTCGAACATGATGAGAAATTGATTTAGCTGCTGCTTCTGGTGCGGTTGGAGTGACTTCAGAGGCTACAAGAGTTCCATTTTGAGGATTCTCAAGTGCATCAGTTGCTGGAGCAAGTTGTTGATACGGCTGGTTTGCTTCATCACCATCTTCTCCATCAAAACTAGGTGGAATTGGCTCTCAAACTACTTTTTTGTTCACTTCCCAGATTTGATCTTTTCATCAAAAACAACGTCTCGACTAATAAGTATATTCTTAGTGTTAGGATTGTAAAGCTTATAAGCTTTTGACTGATTACTAACACCAAGAAAAATGCATTTTTCTCCTCCTTGTCATCCAGCTTCTTCCTCTTCTGATCTGGAATATGGGCATATGCAACACACCCAAAAATCCGAAAATGATCTACAGCAGGTTTTCTTCCGTTCCATGCTTCCTCCGGTGTCATATTTTGAATAGCAAGTGTGGGACTTCTGTTCAATATATGAATGCTCCAATTAACTGCTTCAAGCCAGAAACTTTTTTGAATGCCACTTGTTGTCAAAAGGCTTCGCCACCATATTCATAATAGTGCGGTTCTTTCCTCTCGCATACACCATTCTGTTGGGGTGTATAAGCTGCTGTAAGTTGTCTCTTGATTCCATGGTTCTCAACAAAAAATTGCAAATTCATGTGAGTTATATTCTCCACGGCGATCCGTGCGAAGAACTTTTATTAGGTTGCCAACTTCTTTCTCAACAAGTGCTTTATAGCTTTTAAAAACTTCAAAGGCTTCAGATTTTTCTTGCAAAAAATAAACCCATATCTTACGACTATAATCATCAATGAAGGTAATTATATATCTTTTACCTCCATTTGAATGTGGTGTTATTGGCCCACAAATGTCGGAATGAACAAGTTCCAATGCCTTCTTTGCTCTCCAAGATTTTCCTTGTGGGAATTGATTATGGTGTTGTTTGCTAACAACACATTCTTCACAAACTTGAGAATAAACTATAATTTGAGGAAGCCCTGTCACCATGTTTTTTTGTTGTAGTGTTTTCAATCTGCCAAAATTCAGATGCCCATAATGAAAGTGCCATAGCCATGCCTTATCTTTTAATTTTGCTGAGAAGCACGAATGAGCGGTATTGTGGAGATAAAGTGGGAACATACGATTCGCCGTCATGTTAACTTGAGCAATTAAGCCCAACTTTGCATCTTGAATTTGACATACTCCATCTTTGATAAAAATCTCGTATCCTTTTTCTTGTAACTGACCCCACACTAAGCAAGTTGGTCTTAAATCTGGCACAAAAAGAACATTAGCGATAGTGTGGGGTGGAATTTCCTTTGATTTGGATTGTTACATTTCCTTTTCCCATAACAGAAATTTTGGAGTTGTCACCAAACTTAACAGAGCTGCGAAAGGATTCATCCAAGTCAGAGAATGCCTCATTCTCTCCACACATGTGGTTGCTGCAGCCAGTGTCTAAATACCACATGTTTTGTTGAGTTTCTTCCTTCATATGACATACCATCAAAAGAGACAACTCTCTTGCTTCCTTTTCCTGCAAAGTTAGTTTGATGTCCACTTTGTTTATTTCAAATCAGTTTGACATTCTGATTTATAATGGCCATACCTATGACATCTGTAACATTCAACATTGGACTTATCTGCTGACTTTGATCTGTAAGTTGTTGAGTAGTAGCCACCACGTCCTCTGTCCTCTTCCTTGAAATTGACTCTCTTGATGGTTCCCATGATCATTGTTGTATTTGCCTCCTCTACCCTCGACCTCTGTTTCTTTCTTGTCCTCATCCTTTATCAGCTCTACTGGGTGTAGAGTGATTTTCTGATAAGGCCTTCAATGCTTGTTCTTCTTTTTCCTGTTGGTTGATTTTTTTCTCATGAACCAACAAAGAACTTTGTAATTCATCAATTGACAGTAAACTAACATCATTAGCTTCTTCTATAGAACAGATAACAAAATTAGATTTTGGTGTCAACGATCGAAGAATCTTCTCAACAATGAGAACATCCTCTATCTTGTCGCCATGGATCCGTATCTTGTTAACGATTGCCATCGTTCTTGAAAAATAGTCTGTAACTAATTCTCCTGAATTCATTCGAAGCATTTCGAAGTTCGAACAGAAGTGCTTGAAGCTCCTGCCTCTTAGCCCTTACTGTACCTTAGTACTTCTTCTTCATGGAATCCCAAATATGCTAGGTGGTGTCCTTGCAAAGAATGGTCTCCAAGATTGAGCGATTAATAGCTTGGAAGAGATAATTCTTTGCTTTAAGATCCCTTTAACTTCAGCCCTTCAAGCTCTGTCTTTTTGCTCATCTGTTAGCACAACACCTCCCTGCTGGTTCTGCTACTCCAGAAAACAACAACTGTCCAACATTCTTTGGACCTCAAGAAGTTCTCCATGAGCATGCTCCAATGGTCATAGTGACCATCAAAGCGTGGAATGACTGGCTGTACAAAAACTTTCGGAAGTCATCAATTTTCTTTTTACTTTCCTCGGAACCTGAAACCAAGCTCTGATACCACTAATACAAACAAGAGACTAATAAAATTTCAGAATAACAATAAGAAACAGAGGATGTATATAAAGCAAAAGGATAAACTTTTTTTTTCAACTTTTATTGATAAAGAAACGGCCTATAAATAGGCTAATACATAACTGATAGCAACATGAAAATAGACACTATCTATAACTGAAAGTAACATGAACATAGGCACTATCCCACGTTAACAACAAACTCCTATGACTAGATAAACAGTTAAACAAGCTCCCTAAAGACTAGGACAACCCATGTGCAAAATATTAAATTTCCTCAACAACTACTATGTTGTTTTGGATATATATATATATATATATTTTTGATAATCTGAACCGTTAATAATATAGAGTTCGTTAAGAATATTATTCATAAAAAAATCAAGTTAATCGGATATTCATAACCTTATGATTAGTTCCTAATTTTTTAAAAAAATTTGTGAAAGTTATATTAACCGTTAATTTTTATAAAAACAAATGTACTTTGGTTATAGAGTTACAGATATTCATTCAATTTGATTTTTTGTATGGATAATCTACTTGACAAACCTTATAATATAAACAGTTCAAATCATCGAAAAACACTCGGGACGACCTTCTACAAAGAACACACACAACATAATACTCGTTTCTAATAACAAGTAGCTAATTTGTATGATATGAATTATTTTTTTTATAGAAAAAATTGTAAATAAGTGGAACAGTCATATAATAATTACATTATAGATGAATTTTTTTTTTTTTTATGCGACTCTAGAACACAAGAAAAAACATACACCATACATATATGAGACTTAGGGGTGGTTTGAGATGTTATAAATAAATATATTTTTTGATTTTTTATATAAAAAAAATGTGTAGAAAAATAAAAAAAATATGATAAATGTTGATAGATGATTGATGTGACTCAAATAAATATATGTATATAAAAAAAATTATACTTTTTTAATACATGCCAAACACCTCCTTACGTCATCATAAAAATAAAATTAATTCTCTACTGTTGCACTGAAGTTATGTTTTTTTTTGCCAGAGAGAGTGAGAGCTTTCGCTCTCCAGTCTCCTATCTACTCCTGTCTATAGTATGCCCGAATTACATTGCATTATTTGAGTGCATTTAATGTGGAAAATTTACTACATTGGGACCTACCTTTTAATTGTATGCAGAAAAATTCACTACCGACATTTCTAGTATGCTAAAAATTTCAGAGACTTACCAGTCGGTCATTCATTATACTTCACTCGTCTTCTTCACAAGGAATCCAATGATATACACAACCCCACACATTCGCACCAGTTACATAATCATGCTTTATTGTTACTCAATAGATAAATTACATCTACATTCTTTATAGTTGAGAAAAATACTATATAAATCTCATAATTTGTGTTATGTACCTTCTCGTTAACTAAAAAAAATATATATATATATTATATTGACTTGTCCTAAAGTATAGAGAAATACAAGTAGTTTTACCGTTTTAAGATAATTACATTGATGTCCCCTCTAATCAGACTAAAACGACTGAAACTAATACAAAAAATATAAAATCACATTGATAAATAAGAAATGATATACATTTCAATATAAAAAATATGACATCATTATTTTACCATCTATTTGACTAATGAAATATTAATGAAAATGACGTAAATTGTCATGTAAATTAAAACTTTAAGAAAGTCCGATTTAATTATATTGAGGCTATGTTTGGCATGAAGTTTTGAGTTGGGTTGGGTCTATTTTAACCACAAAAAGACAAAATAAGTTTTTTAATCCAATAAGATAAAATGTCACATCCAAACTATAATCATTTCATTTTTTTTCTGACAAAAGTCAAAAAAATTAAAATGTTTACCCCAAACAAAGTTTTTTAGCCCTATAGGCTGAAAAAATCAAAAAGTTAAAAAGCCAAAAAACTAACACATTTCAAACGAAGGCTAAAACTGTGAAATTTGCTAATTTATCCAGAATAAAAATAAAAGAAAGAGAGAAAAAATTCACTTCAGGGGGAGAAGACATCCAATTGATCTATACATTGAAGAGAACTAGACACCTATAATTTTCAATGGAGGACTTCTGAAATAAACAACATCCTGTTCCATTCATTATTGTTGTTTTATACAAGAAATAGTTACCTAATCAATTATCCATGTCATGTGAAATAAATAATTATCTAGTCTCACCACCCATCACTTCTACCGCTATTAATAACTAAAAGGCACATAATTTTTTAGAAAAAAATCAAAATATAACACATAATTATATTGACTTCTTCTTTAGTAAAATAAAATAAGCTTAACCAATGTATATAATATAGAGACACATTCATTATAATCGAGAATAAAATATATAATTCAATATAAAAAAAAGGAAAATATTATTTTATATTCATATTAGTAACAATATGTGAATGAAAAAAAAGATCCGGTCAACAAAATGTTTATAATCCCAATATACTTTCTATATATCTTAAAATATTTTTACACATTTTAATATATATATTTTTACATATTTTATCGATACTGACAATAACTTTAATGACTGTATTCAGCTTCTTTTTTTTTTTCTTTTTTCTTTTTTGTCTATTACAAATCACATGTACACTTTAGGAAGGTGGACAAAGATTTGATAGCCAACATATCATGGGTAAGTTTAAGTTTAATTGGATTGGGATCCTTGGGAAATTGCAATGACAAAGGCATCTTATGGCTCTGTCACTTTTAACATTTGTCATCCTTTATCATGACATATATATCAACAAATTTGCATCACTAAGCAATAATTGATCTCTTAAAACTTATTACTGAAGTCTCACAAGAGTGAAAATTTTGGAGAATTTCTCTAATAATTGGTGTTAAAATCACAAGCTTCAAATCAAATTTTGTCTTCTTATATATTTTAAGAGAAATTACATATCAGTGTATTTCTAAAAAATTAACAACATATCAAAGATAAATTTTATCAATATTAATAATAAAAATCATAAATTTGTCAATAAATCTGTAATTATTTGTTTAAAAGTATACCGAATAATATATATTTAAAATATTTTTTTTTACTAAGAGTTTGTATGAAAAGTGATTTTTTAATAATTTTTTGATTTTTTGGCTAAAATATGAGATGAAAAAAATTAAAATATTTGAGGATAATTTTCTGTCTTTTTACAAAATAATGTGAAAAATAAAAATAATCTTTTCCTTTTTTTTAATAATATATATATTAATTTTTTAATAACTTTTTAACTAATTTAACCTATTGTTAAATGACTTCTAAGTTAAACCTTGAGGGTGTCTCTTGAATAGTTATGGGTGCACTCCCCACATAATTATTCAAGTTTCAATTCTTGAGATCAGGATGTGATGTAGTAATTTTTACTAAGAAATTATTTGGAATGATCTAAATAAATACACTTTTTATCTTTTTACGAAAAAAATATCCAGAAAAATAGAGAGGTGATTTGATGAAAAAAAGGTAAAAAGATGGATTATTAAAGGGACGCCAAACCACCCCTAAATTTCCTAATCCGGCCTGCTAAAGCAAATGCTTAAAAACAAGCATTAACTTGTGATACTCATTGACAATTCTTAAAGATGTCATTGACAATATATATATTTTTAAGTTACTTTTTAATTGTTAATGAGACGTCTTTTGTAAGAAATAATGAATAATTACACAAATTTGACCCTACACACAAGCAGTCCTCTTCACGGGCTGTCTTTTGTCACTTCCATTAATGGTAGTAATAAACACATCACCAAAGCTATCCCTTTATCTATGGATCATGGAGGAGCCTCTTCCTCTGCCTCTCTGCAATGAATTTATATCATTCACACCACACCACACTCACACACACACTCTCTCTCCATACATAATATGTATATATAAGTTATAACTTGAGTGAGACAAAAGAGAGACGAGTTCAAGTATGGGTGGTATCCAAAGCAAGGAGGACAAGAACAAGAACAAGAACAACAACCCATGTGAGAAACACATTGTGAAAGGCTTAAGAGAGAAAGTGAGGCATCTTGAAAAGGAAGTGAATGAAGTAAAGTCCATGAGAGAGAATGAGAGCCAAGCTTATGAGAAAGAGATGGTGGTTCATGCATTTAAGGAGGCAGAGTGGAAGAGAGAGAGGAAGAGGTTGAGGGAGGAGGTGAAGAAGCTGAGGAAGAAGTTGGAGGAGAGAGAAGAAGAAGAAGAAGAAGAGCAGATAAGGGTTAGATTAGGAGGAGGAATGGGAGATGATGGTGGTAGGGTGCTGGTGTTGGGAGGAGAGAGAGCTGAGAAAGATCACTACTACTTGGATTGGCTGCCGCCGCCGCCACAACCACCGTTGGTGGCCGCGGGGACGGCGGCAAGTTACTTGGTGGAGAAAATGAGGGAGGAGAGAGCAAGTAGAGATGAGGCGGTGGAGAAGTGGAAGAAGCTGTACCTTGCCATCAAGATTGAGCTTGATGACCTTATTCAAAGGACACACCAAGGTACAAAACCTCTCTCTCATTTTTAATTTTTTTTTTTCCACTACCATCACCATTGAATTGTCATTTCTTTTATTTTTATTGAAATCAATCGTAAAACTGACACAATCTTCAATTGAGACTCATATCATGTGAAGTGATTGTGTTTGAATAATTATCAAACAAAATGATTCAATGAAGTGCCAAACTTCGATAACATTATAAATGGAACCACTAGAGGGGCCACTCTGCTGTAAACTCATATGATGTAGGTTTGACTTTTGTTATTGTTGTTTCTCATTATAATTTATGAGTGATTGTATGTATTCGAATTTTGCAAGAATAGGTGTAAACTTGAGCGAATCATATATTTTGAAAGTTTTTTTTTTTTTTCAAATTTTTAACAGCGAAAAAGAGCCAAATAGGGAATATGAACGGACAAAGCTATCAAAAAGCCAAATAGGGAATTAATATATCTTGAGAAAGTTACTCATTACTTATATAAAGAATAATTGTAATATTAAATGATAATAGGACTATGAGTTTGAAACTTTGAGGAAGAGATGGGTAATTATTTTATTCTGGAGTATAGATAGGTTATTTCATAGTATTATGGTTGGTGGAGAAGGTGGGTAGGTGGAGTATTGTGTTGAGTGATTAGAGAACATAAGAGACATATTGAATGATAATTAGTTAGGGAGTACAGACACGTAGTATTATGGGAATATTGAATAATTTCCCGGAACGGACTAAGGAATTTGAAACTAGTCTACGTTTTATGTAGTTTCATCACTTAGATCAAGCGCCTTGCTGCACATATAATTACTTTTCTCCATAACATTCGTTCTTTGGATAGAGTGTTCAAGCTAGAGGTGACAAACGGATAGGTTGGGAGGGGTTAATGGGTTATGCATGTCAATAATTTATTTTGAATTCGTCTATTTAATATACAGATTTAGTTGAATTGGATATGAATTAGAAAAATAATCTGTTTTACTTTATTGAACTATTTTTTCAAATGGGTGGTGGCAGTGGTGGTGAAGGATTCCTTACTTTTTTGCTTGTTTTTATCCAAACCCAATTGGTGCTCATGTCTAACCGATTTAAGTTCGCAAGACGTAATCCATTTAAAACCCAATTATGAATTTGGATGGGTTTGTATAGGTTTCAAACAGATGAAATTGAGGGGGTTCATGGTTTTGGGTTAAATTTGTCACCTCTAGTTCAAACCCTAATGCGAATAGAGATTAAGATTTAGTCTAATGGATAAAATACACTCTTACAAGGGGTTATGTTTAAATTCAAGTCTCACCTTTCACTATTTTCCCTTCACTTAAAATACAAGAAAAAGAAAAAGAAGAACAGACAATACACTTTCAAATTCATCAAGGACAAGATAATACATTATATGATATTTAGAGCTCAGTAAGTATATTAGATAAGATAAAAAAGTAGAATAGCATAAAGTTTGCATTACTCTGAATTTGACAAGCAGGGATAATTTTCTTTTCTTTTCTTCTTTTTTTTCTTTTTTTATTATAAAATCTGAAGCAGAGAGAGATGAAACTCATGAACTAGAAATAGCAGCAGAGCATTTGTAAGGGCTGTTTGTTTGTTTATTTATTTTGGTTGAAAACTTGAATAAAAAATTATTTGATAATGCTTTTTAGAGTTTAGATATTTTTTTAGTGATATACAATAGAAGATTGATTACCAAACTGACCGTTGGCATGAATCCGGCCAATTAAAGCTCGACACAATTAGTCATTTCAAGCCAAGTACTTGACACAATCAGTCGGATTCAAGCCAACTATCAACTTGAAATAGTATGCCATGAACAGGAAGGTAAATTATTAAGACAACCTATGTTATATGAATTTAAGTAGAAGTATTGGGTAAGTGTGAGTATCTAAGCGTGAGATAATCCTAAACATAAATTTTAAAATATTGGAATAAGCATTTCAAAGTTGCGTATGGTTAGGAGGATACATCTCAAACATATACATATTGCATAAGATGTAAATTATTTAGAAATCTTCTCCAAATTAAACGGAATTTAAGGAAAATACAAAATTTATGTCTCTTATTTGTATGTGAAGTTAGAAATATTTCTTTACCAACAAATGTGAGTACCTTCTTCAATCATTGTATTAAAGTAGAGGATCTAAATGTCTAAATTAGGTATGGATGTCAGACACAAATCTCATAGTCGTATCTTTATCATATTTAGTTGATACGAATTTACATAAAAAAAAAATAAAAGAGTCGATATAACACAAAAGAAGACGATGACCTTTATAAGTCATGCCAAGTTTCTAAGTAATCAGTACAAGAGAAATGGGATATCAAATCAACGCTTTATATCTAGGGTAGTACAGCTTTATAAGTGGGGGAGGAATAAAATGCTCACTTTGTTGCATATATTCTGCTTTTTTGGACTCCCACTCTCCCCATAAAAGGTTGAAAATCAAAACAAAAGAAGAATAGTTTGATATGACTCTCCAATCAGTCTCCCTACAATTATTTCAAGTGGCAGAAACAAAGTTAGTACATTCTCTGTCTTTGGCTTCATTTCCAATTATTGTGAACATGAATTCTTTGATCATTTCGATTCTATAATTGAACTAATGTTATTAAATTGGGTGTACTTTTTTTTGTTGTTTGTATTTTATTATGTTTTGTAGGAGAAAGATTGTATTGGAGAGAGGAAGAAGAAGATTTAATGGAGAAATTACAGCGAGAATTGAAAATCAAGGAAGAAACTATTGAGCTTCTGAAAGCACGATTAGCGTTGATGGAGCAAGAAGAATCCAATAGGGAGCGAGAGGTGGACATTCTAAGGCAGAGTTTGAAAATCATGAGCTACAAGAAGAAATCGACAGTGTTTTGCCAAGAGCCTCCCAAGAAGCTTGCATTTGTAAAACGCGCACATATGCGAGGAATTTAATTTGCTCGGTACATTGTAAATTACTAATATAAATTAAACATAATTCTGTATGCTTAACATTTTCCTATAAATAATATAATGCAATATAGAATCTGCTTGTAAGGCTCAAACAAAATTTACTGTCTGCTTTGATACTATTTAGATTATTGACTACTAAATCAATCTAAAAACCCTAAAAACAATAGGAGCAAAATGATCAAACATTGTCACCAGATAAAAAGGGACAGGGCAGTGGCATTAGATGTAGAAACATATCAAAAAAATGAGCAAATACTGTTGAATATTTGCAGTAAATTTGCACTGTTGTTGAGCTTTTTATTACATACTATTAGACTTCTGTTAATGCAAATCACATATTATTGAACAATTTCACCATCTACCCATTAGGCAGAATCAAAATTCTAATAAAACCCTAAAAACCAAAATTAATATAATATCACTTCACATTAGCAATCTCTGCAACGTTGCTAAAGCTAATAATAGCTTTTATTACATCTGATCATAAGAGTTTTCTTATAATAGAAAAATCTCACAATCATCATTAAATAACTCTCTTCACTTGCACCCATTATATGTATTACATATGGGTTGGAAGGTAGACCCCTACCAAAACCTAAAATGGAAAGCTCACACACCATGTTTGATTTGAGAGATGGGATGGTATTTGTTTTCACTTCTTTTCATGTTCATTGATTCCAAGTGTGTTCTTCATGCCATCTATAGCACCTTGGGCCATGTTCGCCATTTTCTCTCCAGTCTGTAAGATATAACAAATTTGCATTGTGAATCTTCTAATCAAAAAGCATAATCAACATGAAGTAAGTAGACATATGAACACAATAAAAAAAAAAAAAAAGAAGAAGAAAAGACATTGTTTGATTCGCTGGAATGATTTTGGGTATGAAACAATAATTATTTTTTGGCCTTCCAAGGAAATGGCCATTTCCTAAATTAGTGAATGGTAATTTCTTTCTTTTTTATCAAACCAACATGGAAATAAGTATTATAAAGAAATGATCATCTCATTCCAGTAAAGGAAACATTGTATTATTACATTGCCAAAAGGGGCATGGGATTGGAAATAGGAAATCTAAAGAACACTTTGGACTAGTGAATACCAGATAATAAAAAGGTTTCTAATGCTGTTTTGACAACGTAACATTCCGTGTAGAAGTTCAATTTTGCTACAGATTCTAGCTAAATTATAGAAAATATTATCAGTCATTACCAATGATTGATAATATTTCCTATAATTTAGTCGGAAACTATATCTTTTCTAGCATAAGTTCGTGCGGAATCCTATGTCTATCATTCCTCTATTCTAAAAGTCTTCTTATTCACATCCCTCAATATCAAAGGTGGATTCTTACAAAACCCTTAGCTGGTGTGAACCAAATTTGAATTTTTTTCACTCTATTCTCATTAATGAATCAATCAGATAGAGGGAAAATAAAAAAAAAATTAAAAAATGAGTTAAGTGGTATAGTTACAAATAAGTTTAAAAGTTTAAAAATAATGGAATGTTAAACGGAGTAGAAGAAAGAAAGTGGACCAATTTAGTAAATATACAGGAATGTTGAAGGAGTACAGAAAGAAATTATAGAAGAGTAGAATAATTATGTAGTAGAAACAGTTCACATGCAAGATTATTAATTTCAAAAAGAATAGAGAACGAAGGAACTCGAAAGATAATCATAATCACCTTCACCTGCTTCTAGAGGAATCATCTAATAAACGAGTCATTTTGAATGTATTCAAATAAAAAGCTAACATACATTTTTTTTTTGATAACCGAGTGTCTGGGCCAGCTTATGCGCACCTCGACTAATCTCAGGGCCCTGAAGTTAACATACATAGTATGGATAGATTTTTTTTTCCTTTCCACAACAATTTAAAAGAGAAGAGTAAAATAATTATTTGATTAAGGACATCTTACATACGTGCGCGAGCGCGCGCACAAAAAAAAAAAAAAAAGACTTAAGTTTCAAAAAGTTGAGTCCTTTATATAAGGGTTATTTGGAATGATCTAAATAAGTATATTTTTTGACTTTGTACGAAAAAATATATAGAAAAATAAAGAGGTGATAAGTGCACTTATTTAGTTTGTACCAAATAGTATCATAATAATACATGGCTGATGGGTTAGTACAGAACCTGTTGAAGGAATCCAGCACTCTCTTCCTTTCCATGTTGGGCCGATTCCTTAGAATCTGCCATCTTGTCACAGGTTTTGTTTGCTGTATTTTGGGCAGATTGAACCCACTCCTCCGTCTTGGCCTGCCCACAATACATGAACAATTTACAATAATTTCAACAACGTAAGGGTAAAATGGTCATAAGAGAATGTATAAACCAACTAATTAGTGAATATTACCTGAGCCTGACCATGGGTTTGGCCTGCATTGAGCTGAGCACTTGACATATTTTCTTCAAAAATTTATAAATATAGGGCTCTGTATAAATATATTTGTTTGCTTGTTTTTCTAATTTCAAATTGTTATACAAAACTTGTGATCTAATTGAATATACTTGTGAACTTGGCCTATTTATAAATAGTGTCTATGAGTGTATATATAGAATAGCGAGATGTGGTGATGAGAAGTTAACCACTTTGTGGACACCAATGGATTGGAATGAAGATGTTGAGCATGAATTGCTAATTTTGACTTGGTTTTGGCCCACTCAATTGCGAGGAATAGGTATCTCCAATAATTATAATATAGAATAAAATATTTATTTCCTTGTATTGTGTTTATTTTTTTTAAATTTTAATTTGATCAGTTTATTCATACTATTTTAATTTGAGTGAAAGTAGTCATTTTAATAAATTATTTAAATGATTAACAAAATGATGATAAAATATATGTCCGGTTATTGAAGCACACATTGTGTCACTTCTTTTTGAACAATAAGAGAAAATTTAACATGGTGGAAGTCCTACAGCAAGCATGTAAGATGTGCAAAGAATCAGATTCAACAATCCAAATTATTCTACTTTGCATTGTGTTGTGTGTTGCTTTTGGCTCATCTTTTTTAAGTTTCAATTTGATCTAAATGAAGAAAACCCAAAAATATATCCCTACAATTTTTAAGAATAAAATTGATCTTTTAAAAATTAAAATGATATAATGCTTTAGTGACTATAAAAGTATATTGTATTATAATAATACTATGACAACTACTTTATCAAAAGTAAATCAGTTTGTGTGTGTGTGTGTGTTACCATTATTATCGTCTACTGAGGAGGCAGTTCTTCTCTAGTTTACAAAGTAACCTGAATGATGTTGTTTGGACTTGTAGGACTTATCAAGAGTATCATTTTAATGATTTGAATAGTTCATTTTGTTAGACATTTCGTGTATTTCATTCACAAAAAGAAAAAAGAAAAAAAAGGTCTATCTAATAAAATATCCTATTCAATATATCGCATTTGTCACAAAATATATATATATACACCAATTGTGTTTTGAAAAATAACGACAATTGTGTTTTGAAAAA
Source organism: Camellia granthamiana (assembly GCA_036172215.1). Taxonomy (NCBI): domain Eukaryota; kingdom Viridiplantae; phylum Streptophyta; class Magnoliopsida; order Ericales; family Theaceae; genus Camellia; species Camellia granthamiana. The sequence continues at coordinate 120,231,722 of CM069907.1, forward strand.
TACACTATTCATTTTTTTTTGTGTGACAAATGCAATAAATTGAATATGTTACTATTATCGGATTGATTTAATTTTTTATTTTGATAAAATACACAAAGTATCTTGATAAAATAAATAATTTAAATTATTAAAACATAACAATGGTGGTCCACGAGCCCAAACAGTGAAATCGTTCTCTTCTAAAACATGGGTAGATGTTATATAATTGTTGGCTATATATATTTTGTATGAACCAATCACAGTTTAACACGTGGCATGAAAAAGGAGAATTTGGGGAGTTAATACAAGTCTCCAACCAACGACAGACACATGGCGATTCATATTGGTAATAATGGATCTGCGTAGCACTGGAACATCTAGAAGGCACAAGATGACGTGGCCCAATGGTTACTTACAAATACAAATTCAAATTCAAATTCAGGAAGGAAGCCTAACTGCAAGAATGGCGTAGTGGGATTAACTGTGAAAGAGCGTGATCAGTAATCATGGGAAGACATTTTGACGGTTAGAAACCCACTTCGACGGTTACCATTAGAGAATATGAATAGAAGAAAAGGCCCCAGAATGAAGAACCCAAACTAAGATTCAGAAATCAGTCATTTACTTCATATTTCTTTCCAGTTCTTTACATTTTCAGCACTTCAATTCTTGTGCTGCACTTCATTTCCTAGGAGTAGTTTTAAGTAGTCATTGCTGTAAACCTTTTCAAGGTTAGGTCATTTCATTGCAAGTTCCTATTTACTTAATGAAATTCAGTTTCTAAACTAATTTGTATTTGTTATTTCTTATAAACTTCTCCTAAAACAAGCCACTAGTAAAAGTTCTCTTCATTGAGGCTGAAAGAATTTCAACACAATCGTCTGATAATTGGTTAACAATTAAAATTCTGTAAGAATTGATTGATCCTTACTGGCATGCTTAAATTTATACTATTAACCCTCGAAAGCCAAAAAATCCAACATATATTTTTGGCACGCCCGGTGGGACTTTAAAATGGCTAAACGTAAAGCAAGAGGAGAAAATGAACGCCTGGAAGAGTGTATGGAAGGACATGTAGAAATACCTAACCCAGAGGAGAATGTAATGGATGAACCTATCCCATCAAATCCTCCACAAATGGTCGAACAGACCAGCACTTCGGAATATACAACGCATGTCTAACATACTAGACAGGGCCATGAAACTAGACCTTCAACTATCCTTTCTACCCAACCAATAAATCCATAGGGAGGTTTAGTAGATGCTATGGGATATCAACTAATGTATGCAATAGAAAGATGGGCAACATCCTTTTTGAATTGAATGAACTCTCATCAACCAGCTGTTGTAAGATAGGCTGAAGAGAACGAAAATTCCCTTCAGCATAGATTGGTTCGAGACAAATAGCCTATGCAAAATAATGGACAAACTAATGGTCAAACTAGTAATCAAAACTATGAGAAAATGTCACCTGCGCCTCAGTCATGGTATGAAGCTCCTTTAAGACCACTAGCAAACCAAAATATACCATTGCCCACCAGCGAAACCATACAAATTGGTGGATCTGGGCCAGCACAAAGGAATTGTATGAGGATGTTTCCAAATCCTACGTTTGAAACCATAGCTGGCACATAGGGTTTCACTAATCTTGTGTTTGAATTTGCACCCGGGGAGTTGGAAGGATGTCCTGTGGTTGGAAGAGAAACAACACTTGTTCCTCCTCCTGTAGCACCTTTCGTAGGGCCTTTTCCAAGACAGATTCCAAGAGGTCAGCCATACCTCCAACAACAACCAGTACAACAAGGACAGCTAGCCTTGAATATACCTGTATATGGACAAAGAGGCCCTCAAGTACATGGAGTTCCTCCAAATCCTGTGTTTGTTCCTTCAGTAGTGGTTCAACTAGCACAAAATATGGTTCCAAGGGACCAAATTGCTGATATAATTAGAGAAATGTATAGACCTATGGCTCGGGGGGTCTAGACACCAGTGTACAGAAAACCTTACCCAGAGTGGGTGGATAGGGTACATGAGTATCCAAGGGGGTTTGGAATACCAGATTTTACCCTCTTTTATGGGAATGGAAACCAGTTAACGGTGGAACACATTGCTAGGTTTACAGGCCAGTGTGGCGAGTTCACCAATAATGACTACATGAAACTGAGACTTTTTCCAAACTCTTTAACTAGAGCAGCCTTCATATGGTATATAAACCTTACACCTGGCTCTATCCAAACTTGGCAACAAATGGAGGAGGTTTTTCATGCCCAATTTTTCCGAACAGAACCTGAGGTTTCCATGGCAGACTTAGCAAGATTGAGCCAAAGGCCTGATGATAAGGCTACTCAGTTTATTGTCAGATTTAAAAGGGCACGAAACAAATGTAAGGCCATGCTACTCGAGCTTGAATTTGTGAGATTAGCTCAAAATGGGTTGAAGTTTAGGCTTCGAAAGAAGTTTCATTCAACTGAGTTTCAAGACTTAGTAGAATTAACCTATAAGGTGTCCAGATATGAAACTTTATTTGAGGAGAAACAAGATCGAAGTAATGCATCATATAAGACCTACTATAGGGGCCCTAACTATGAAATTGATTCAGTAGAGATCGTAGGAAAAGAACTTATGACCTGTGAAACATTAATTTAGAAAGACAGTACAATAAACCAGTAGTTTAAAAAGAAAGACCTTCATAGGAAGTATTCTTTTGATTTAATAAAAAAAAAATGACATTTTTGATCATTTGCTTGCAGCAAATTTCTTAAAGTTACCAAAGGGAGTTAAGATCCCTACCCCTGAAGAACTTAAAAGGAAAACTATACTGTAAATGTGTCACGACCCAAACCCGCCCCTATGGGTTTAGCACCGTAATCGGCCAGTTATCTGAGATTACCGAAGGCCTGCTTAACAATAAGACAGTAAAACAGAGTACTGGGGCTGGCGGAAGCCAATACAGTAAGTAAACAATGTCCAATGAGCTGTGACAGTCTGTATGCAAAAAGACTTCTCATACATATATACAGTCAGTGATGAAACAGTATGTACATTATATACAATCATTCAGAGCAGGGACTTAATCCCTATTAAGCAGTACAGTACAGTTTATCAGTCTAAGCGGTCATTACAAAACATTTACAGAGACAGACGGGGGAAATTAAAACACCCCTAAGCCAAAGCTTGACAGGTTCGGAACCTCGCAGTGAGGCACGGTGGTTGGCTTGACAAAAAGGGAAATCTACCCCACGCTCTTAGCTCCGGTCTGGTGCCTGTACACCTACATATATATGAGCAGTGAGCTAAAGCCCAGTGAATAACACAATGCGTAAAGAGGTTTAGAATGAATGTCCTTACAGTAATGAAAACAGTTCATTTAAACAGTATTTCAGTCATTCAGTCATATGTGGTACATCCATTAGCATAGCAGTACAGTAAACAGTAGATCTTAAAAGACCGGATAGTAAATGATGGCCATCAATCAGTAAACGGTAGTGGTTCCAACAAGGGAACCGACAGAGATCTTTGTAACAGTAACAGTCAGTAACAGTAGTTGCTGAGGATGCCACAATACAGTTCAGAATATAGGACATACATTCATTCAATTAACAGTTTCAGTTCAAAAAGGAGTTCAGTTAAACAGTCAGAAATATTTACAGTTGAACATATCTTTACACAATTGTTACTCACAGAGTTCTGGGCTACAGTAAGCTAGAGCGTGTCTCCGGAAGCCAACCCTACACAGTTACAGATTGAACACACACTAAGCTATGCAGTTGGGAAAGATAAAAACTTAATCCCTAATTTGCCTCGGTGTGTTCTACATCTAATCCTCATTAAGATGCTTTAAACTAGGCCTAAGAATGCCTAGGATGGAATGAGGATGCAAAGATGCACTTTTTAAAAGCATTTTCAGTGAAACAGGGTCCCGCTCGAGCGTAAATCACTCCACTCGAGCGGTCATGCAGACAAAGGTTCCCGCTCGAGCGTCACTTACCCCGCTCGAGCGGTCTGCAAAACATGTCAAAAGTACTGGATGGGTGAAAATCACGCTCGATAGGGCGCTCGATAGCTGCTCGAGCGTAAGACACAAGGTCCCACTCGAGCGTCTAATACCCCGCTCGAGCGGACATCAAAACAGTGCAAAGTACTGGGTGCTCGAATTCCCCGCTCGAGCGCCACTTTCCCCGCTCGAGCGGGAGTGCAAAATCTGGAAAACCCAGATTGCACCTCCAAGCTCAAATTCAAGCACAAATGCATCAAAATCAATTCCTTTGGGCCCATTTCTTGGAAAACACTTGTAGATACATAGAATAACATGATTCAAAGCTCAATTTGTAAAATCAAGACCCAAGGGAAGATCAATTGAACTCATTTTCAAACCAAATTTCATGAACAATCTTCAAACATGGCGTGCATGAATTCAAACCAATTTAAAGCCTCAATACATGCTCTAATGAGCCAATAACTTCAAATACAAGATGAAATCATGGACTTAAACATAACCATGGGCATGCATGCAACATTTTTCCATGAAAACAACTTAAAACTCAATAATACAACCATGCATGCAAGGAATGAGCTCTAATTCAACATGTTTGAACCAAAACATGACTTAGCTCTTCAATTTGACATGAATCATGCAAGAATCAACTTAAAGACACAATCAAAAGGATGAAATTCATATCTAGGTTCCTTGATTACAAGTATGGAAGCTCAATTGCCCAAATCCTCTACAATTTCTTCAAGTCACCAAGTAAAACTATCAAGAACAACTCAATTCTCTCACACTCTCCCTCTCATCTCTCTTGGTTGGCTATAACAAGGAATGTGGCTGAGGAAATGTGTTATGAGATCAAGTGTAGGCTCAAATATGTTATAATAAAGGGCCCACTAACAATGGCAAAGTTGTAAATAAACCTAACTCAATGGTTTAGCTTATTTTAATCTAATTAAAACATACCAAATCAATTTTCAGATAATTACACCATAAAATCACATAAATTATGACGATCATAAAACACTAATCAATTTCCGGTTCGGCCGCCGATAAGGCCTTCAATTAGCGATTTAAACACAAAGACATGAACAGATCAATTAACAATCAATAGATAGAAAATGCATTTAAACAGATACAGTCAATCAATCAGTTTCAGATTTCAGTCAGTCAGTTCAGTATTTTAATCAGTTCAATTACTTCTCATAATCAGTCTCAATTTAGCGGTAATCAGTAATTAATCGGTACGCAGTGACGAGGGTTATTACAAAATGACACAATTCTTAGTCTCATTCAACTAAAAACTGTATTGTTTTCCGAGACAGGATCCAAGAACAAATTTAAAAGGGGAGGCTGAAGTTTCTAGCCAAGACTGAGAAAGCTATGGAAATTGACACCAACCCGTTTCCAGAGATTAGGGAGGCTGCAGCCAATGTTGGCATGCTAGATTTTCAACACTTATCCTTGAAGGAATTGGAGTGTAGTGGCCCGGATTTTAATACTTATCGGATTGGTGTAAAGTGGTGCTCGTCACCTTAAAACTTGTGTGGTTGTCGGACTCTTGGTATTGATGGGTTGGCAAATGAACATTAAATATTATAATTGAGGACTCTTGGGTCATGTTTGGAACCTTGATTGAAGCATTAACAAAGTGTTTAGTCAAGTTTAGATCAAAAGTCCCAAATTTGAGTTTTTGTTTTTGACCAGCCTTCACTATTTTACCCTTTTCTCTTTCTATACTTTGAATTTGGATGTGAGGCTAGAACCATTGGAAAGCTTGTTTCCAGGGCTTCGATTTGGACACAAGAACGACCTAAAACGGAGTCCGAACGAGAGAGTTATACCTATTTGAATTCTTAGTGCCTCTGCTGATTTTCTATAGGGTCGACACCAGTCTGGGAAGGGTTAACCCTCTTATGTTGCTGAATTTTTGTGTTGGTTGCTGGAAAATAGGGTCGACCCCCTCTTGTCTAAGGGTCGACCCCCCTTGTTTGTGCCAGATTGTTTTTTCTACCTAAAGGGTCGACCCCCTTGCCCGATGGGTCGACCCCTGCATGGTTTTTTTTTTTTTTTTTTTTTTTTTTTTTTTTTTTTTTTTTTTTTGGGTTTAGATGGGTCCTACCTTTGGGGGGTTTTGGGCCTATTATTTTATTGACCTTAGGGCTACTTCTCTACCACTATAAATAGGCCCCAAGCATGGTTTCATTTCATTTTTCTCCTCATTCCTCTCTCTTAAACCGTGAGCCTCTCTCATCTCTCTCTATACCCAACTTTTTCCCACTTTGATTGCTAGATCTACACATCTAGAAGCATCATCTCACCTAGGTCCCTTGAGGAAGGTTGTAGAGCATGCCAAGGGCTTTCAATCCATCCAAGCAGATCGTGTTTTCGTGAAGTCAAAACTTCAGGTTTCTCTCTCTCCTTACTTAAGGTAGGAATTCTCCTTGTTTCTCTTCAATATTGTCTTGTGGATAGATGGGTGATACTTTTTATTGCATAAAATCCTCCTTTTGAGGAGATTTTTAGAAATAACATGTGAAGGGAGCTAGGGTTTTTGATTTATGGAATTTGAATTGATGATTTAAGTGGAATACATGATGTTTGGGTCATGAGAATGTGGTTTTGTGTTAAATAGCAAAAAGCCCTAATTTATGTTTAACCCTAGTTATGGAATCTATGTTGGGAATAAAGAAAGCTTCAATTGACATTTGATTTAGGGAATTGAGCTCATGTTTTGTAGAAGATGAGAATAAATTATGATGAATAATGGTTAGAAAATAACTATTGTAAAGAAAGGTTATTTTGAAGAAATTAAGATGAGTAATTAAATTAATTAATTGGTGATAACTTATGGTGATTATTGTGTTATGAAATTGAGTATGAAGATTTGATAATTTTGTGGAAAAGTTAAAAGACCTTTGAAATATAAGAATTGAGAATGCTTCTAAAAATGTGTCAAAAGCTCTTAGTGGATGTGTTATTGGATGAATTTTGTGATAAAAATAATGAATGTTATTATTGGTTTTGTTGGGATTGTAACAATGAATGACTTGATGAATACTAGAGAATGGTGGAAAATAATGAGTACGTGTTCTTGAGCTAATAAGTAATGGAAATGATGAATGAATGTGTTGGCTTTGCCCACAATTCATAATGAGCAATGACTTAAGAAATTGATGGATTGTAATGTTGCCTTGGGGTCCGTTTCCTACCGTATTTGAGCCGGCAAAGCGTGGCGCTTAATAAAGGTTCCGCCTTCCTTCCGGAGTAGCTCTTAGTAAAGCGTGTGGGTTGATGAAATGTGTAAAGGTTCCGCGTTCCTTCCAGTTTGTGACCGGTAAAGCGTGAGGTTCCGCGTTCTTTCTGGCTTGTGACCGATAAAGCGTGAGATTCCGCATTCCTTCTGGCTTGTGACCGGTAAAGCATGTGGTATGATGTTAAGGCTTGGTAATGGAGCCGGTGTCCAATGTGGACTGTGTGGAATGATTATAATAAGATTTGTACATGGGTTTGAGATAATGGAAAGTGAGTAATCTTGATTGGGTTCTTTTATGTGGATTATAATGGGTTATAATGTGTTGTGACATATAGGAGTATGACTCGTTGCTATGTTTATAATTCTAGATAAAGTTAGCAAGGAACTCTTGAAAAGACCCTTTTTTTTTAAACATATATTTGACTGATATAGAAACAAATGAAAGGGTTTTCTTTGAAAAGTTTTAATGAATTTCCTTTATGAGAATGGTGTTACCTATACGTATTGTAATTTGAGTATATTAAAGAGCACAAAGAATTTATGTTTACATCACTCTTTAGCACTTGATGATCTCATGTATTTAAGGACTATATTGTTTAGAATCAGGGAAGATTCCTACTGGACTTCGTGTTTATCCCAATTATTTTAACCATTTTTCAGGAGCAAAGTTTGGAACGCCGGATTGAGGATTGAAGAGTTTATTTTCTATTATTTTGGTCATAGTGTAGATGAGAGATGCTTGTTGTAAATGAGAGATTTATGTGTATTTCAATGTGAATTTTGTACATGTATTATTGTTGTATTATTCGAGAGAGAACAATGTTGTTGTCACCCCATGTAATGCGTGTTTGTAATAATAACTATAGTTAATTAAATGAACTTATATTAAAGGTTTTGGTTATAATTTCGAGTAATAAAACTTGGGGCGTGACATGGAGGAAGTCACTGTGCAAATGCATTTGGCTAGCCAGGCTGCCTTCAAGAAGGACTCCAGAAATTCATCAGCAAGTGGACAAAACTCTGCAAGCCAAAGGGATGGCTCTAGTAAAGAGATATTGGATGATGACTCTCTCGAGGCAACTGTAGCATAGAGGATCTGTCCTAGATGTAGGATGAGTTACAAATGGCTGAAAGGGCTTCTAATTGATGGAAATCAATATTATAAAGATGTACAGAAGGATCAAAAACCAGCCAGCATCTACAACAGAAGGCCATATCCAATTGGTCCTAGACACCATTCATCTTTGGCTGGTCCACCAAACACCAAGATGTAATCAAAGGGTAAGAGGCCTCTGTATGAAACTAGGCCACTCAATTATTACAGGGTAGATAACCAACCTAAAAGGAAGCATGAATTCAGTGCAAGACATGGGACCAGGACTGATGATTGGCCCCAAGGACTGCTTCAAAGATTGCTTCAAAGAATGGAACAACAGATCCAACAGCCAAACCAGTGGGCTTATGGGTCCCGGGGGTTCCAGATTAGTTTGTCATGTAGAAAAAACTTAAGGAAATGCCTACTCAAAGAAAGGTTTTTGAAGACCAGGAAAGAATGATCAAACCTTCCTTGGTGGCTCTAAACAATTGGGTGTTATTAAAGAACCCAAAAACAAGGGAGTCAGATGTGGTTCCTATGATTTCCAAGTCTCAAAGGAGGAAGATCCAACGAAGATACATCCAATATCAGAGGGATTTGAAAGAAAGTAGAGAGAGCACTTCCATGGCACAAGCAAAAGACCAGATAGATGAGGGGATAGGTTCGAAGCCTGCTCTTAAGGTCAAGAGGAGTGCCAGCATGGGGAAATTGGCTAAAGTTCATATTGAACAGAGAGCCAAAGAAAAATCCAGTTTAGCAGGCCTCGAGAAGACCTTAATCGAAAGTGACGTTGAGATAAATGAAGGGACTAAGCTAGGCCAAGAGAGAACATTGGTTGAAGATGAAATGTTTGGGGCCTTCATGGTTGAACATACCTTTCTGGTTGACAAGCCAACAGAAATAGATCACCAACAGGCTGCTTCAAAGGAACCTGTTAGCACAGAGGTACCAAAATGCAGCATGGAAGATGCTTCTGAAACAACAGAACAAGTTACGTTGGAAGGGAAACAAGTACAGCCAGTGGTTCAGTTTGGCTCATTCCCTCCAGTGCAAGTGAATATGGTATATGTGTTGCCACAGGAATTTCAGGTTGACCAAAAAGGTCAGAAAGATAACCCCATTCCAGTTTCTAGTGAAGATTCACAGGCTAGCATGGTTCAAGAGGAGTCAGAAGTGGCCAAGCCAATGGAAACTAATGAAGAAAGCGAGGAGGTGAGCATTAACCTCTCATACTCCTTCGAGTACCCCACAATATCTATGACGCAGCGCGTTAAGCCCCTGTACATCAAGGCTTACTTTGATGGGATACAAATGAACAGGGTGTTAGTGGACAATGGTGCAGCATTAAATTTGCTTCCAAGGTCCTCGTTGAAGAAGTTGGGAAAGAGAAACCCTAGGTTAATCCCTATCAGCATAACCATTGTTGGTTTTACTAGGGATAAACAAATGGCTCGGGGCATTTTGCCCATTAACCTGAGTGTGGAAACCAGAGGTTGCATGACAGCATTCTTTGTTATAGATAGTAATGTCAAATATAATGCTTTGCTTGGCAAGGATTGGATATACACCAACAAGTGTGTGCCTTCCTCTCTATATCAGAAGATGATGATAGCTCTGTGCAATGGGGAAACAGAGGAAATCAATGTAGATTTGCAGCCTTTTATTGCTTGTGCTGATTTTGTTGAAGCCAAGCTCTACACTGAAGGGGTTGTACCACTTAGTGTGCTAAGGAAGCCTGATGGAATAGCCGAAGTGATGACTGATGAGGAAATAGCACACTTGAAGCATTTAGTGCAAGAGAGTGCTGATGAAGAGTTCGTTACCAAAGATGACAATGATACCTGGTTGTAAGCAAGAAGATAAGGACCAAGAAGCCAGATCCTTGGCCTTAATCAAGTTTTCAGCATTGGACGTTGTAGACACCCCATTTTTGACCGTCCTCAAGACTTGGACGTCACCGTTTGAACACTCGGTGATTATCCATGTTTGTGTTCGTTTGGAGTTCCCGGAGTTCTCGGCTACGCGCCTTGCCTCAGGATCTCCGAACTCGATGGTTTTGTGTTTGGTTTTGCACCAAACACTTATGTTCTGCCTTGGAGGGGCAGGGAGTGCCTTTTGAGGCATCCCCACACACCACCGGCAGTGGCTAGAGGCCACCGGCTGGTTGTTGTTGCCATCGGCACTATATTGTGCCGGTCGGCACTCTTTTGTGCCGGTCGGCAGTCAATTTTGTCAAAATGACATTTTTGCCCAGTCGGCTACTGTTCAGCTGCTTTTGGAGATATTTTCAGACAGCTGTCTGGCATTGACTCCCCCTCCATACACGTGTATGGAGGGATGCCCCTCTTGGTTGCTTAACTTGTAAGCATTACAAGTTTGGCTCCTCTATAAGAGGAGGCCTTCCCCCTTGGCTTTAGGGTTGGCTTTTTGGAGAGAAAACAGACAGAGAGAAGCTCTGGTTCTAGGTTAGAAGTTTTGTATCTATCCTATCTCTCTTCTTCCCTCTTATTTGTACACTAGGTGTTTGTGACTTACTATTGCTCATCAACACCTAGTGTTTCACCTTCCTTGGTTTCTGAGGTTCCAAGAGGTTGTCTTGGAGGTTTTTGGCTGGATTTGAGTTCAAGGAAGCAACAACATCAACCTTTGTGAAGGTGGTCAACAAGGGTGAGAAACTCCCCCTTTTTATCCCATTTTTGCACTCCATTTTTGCATAGCTTAGAACTTTTTTTGTGCTTAGTGATTAACACATAAAAGTTCTGTTTTTTAGTCCTCTTTATTGTTTATTAAGAGTGTTTTGTGCTTTGGGGAGGTTTGACCACCCTTAGGCCTTGAAAAGGCCTCATTTTGTGCTATTTTGTTGAGATCTGGGATTTTGGTGTTTGGGTCTCTTCACCACTGAAATCTTGAGGGATTTCAGTGGTGAAGATGATGCCTTAAAGTCCTAAGAAGGAGGGGGGCACCCCCTCTCCTTGATGTCCTTGAAAATGGCAAGTTTTGCCTCTTGAGGGAACATTGTGCTTGAGTGTGTGTTGAGCATATATGGACTGTTATTCGTGCTTAGGATATCATGATTTAACATTGCTATGTGTTGGTTTTGGTCCCTTATGCATGCTTAGCATAGTTGCCATGTAATGCCTTGTATTGCCTTAACATGCCTTAGGTTGTTAGCCCTAATTTGAGCATGTTTTAGGCTTAGATTTGTGAATGTTTTGTGCTTATTTTGACATGTTTTAGCTCTGTCCATAGTCATTTGGGTTGATCTTGGCATGCATTATATAGCCCCTTTGCATTTTAGGCTTGCTAGCCTTTGAGCATGCATGTGTAGCATGTGTTGCTTACCTCATTTTGATGGTTTGGAACCATCTAGCATGTCATTTCAGTCCCTTTGGTGTGCTTGTATGCTTGCCTTAGTTGCCTCTTTAATGCTTTAAAAGCATGTATTGAATGCTCCATGTTTTGGTCATTGTGCATGCCTTTGGTTTCAAGCCTCTTAGATGCCATCTAAGTAGCCTCTTGGCTTTGTTTTAACATGCTAAAAACCTGTTTTTAGTTGTTTAATGCATGCCATAATTGTCTTGCATAAGTATAGTTCAATGCCTCATTGACTTGCTTTGAGTCTTGGACCATTTGCATGCCTTGTTTGGTCTATTTTGAGTTGGTTTAGCACCACACTTGACATGATTTTAGAGCTCATGTTGCATGCTAATCATCCATGTAATCTCCTTTCAAGTGTGCTTGAGAGTGGTTTGTTTAAATGCCTAAGTTGTGTGCCTTAACATGTGTATGTGTGCATGTGTGCTTAGCTCTCATACTTAGCATTTTGGCTACTGATTTTAGGCCTAGTTAGAGTTGCCTAGATCATGTTTAAGTCCACCTTTTATTTGGTTTGCATGCTTGCCTTACATGTTTGCTTGTATGCTTACATAAGTGCCTCGCATTGTCCATGTTGCATGTTAGCTAACATGTTTAGGATTGCATTACATCAATGCGCATGCTTGGCCTCTTGAGATGAGCATGATGGAGGTTTGGCACCCTTTTATGTTTATTTGGTTTGCATGCATTTGAAATTAAAGTTGCATACTTGGTTCCTTGGGCCATCATGCATGGAAATGCGTGATTGGTGGTCCGAGAATCGAGACACATCCTCCTTTGAGTCATTAACATGATAAGGAATGTGTTTGATGCATAAATTGCTTGAATTGCATTGCCATGCAAGATTTTGCCCTCTGCTGCTGTGAGTTGCAGGTTCTGCAGACATTCAGTGCCGGCCGGCAGTATTTAGTGCCGACCGGCAGTTTAGTGATGGCCGATGAGTTCATTTTGTGCCGGTGGCCATATACTTCAGCCGGTGGTGTTTCCCCTCAGTCGGTGGTATCCCCCAGTGCCTTGAGAAGTAGTTCTGAGACTTTGGCAGTTTTCAGAAAGGCAGAGCAGGGAAAACAGAGGCAGTTTAGGCATGGCAGTGCAATTCCGAGCAAGTCCCGAGCATGCGTTGCATCCGGCCCTCATCTCGAGGCGGTTTACTGCTTTAATTAGATTAATTAATTTATTTGGTTAATTTAGTTAATTTGTAATATTTAATTAGCTTGTGTAGTTAATTAATTTGTATCATTTATTCGGTCCCTCCGAGTGAGGGCAAATATGTAATAAGTGTGGGTGAGTGCTTCGTATGTCTTCCAACCCCCACTTCTTTCTCCCTTTTATTTACCTGCTTTGATGGTTAGTATTAGGGCACGTTTATTTTAGCATACCTTATGCTATGCATGCGTGCATCCATGCATTTGTTTACATGCACCGGGCTCGGTACATCATACAAACTGCATTGTATTTTCAATTTCTAAATTGAATACGTGCATCAACTGATTGCACCTTATATGCCATTTTAGGGTTAGCCGAGCCTACTCTAAATCACATCCTTGCTTGTGATGCATTAGTCATTCTAACATGAACTAGGTCATGCATGATTACTAACCAGTTTCTGTTTTGGCTTGGAGTACTAGGTGAGCTTTTATGCTTTAGCATCTCGCACGCGTGTGAATGTTGACATGACAGTATGCTTACCATGCGGCTAAGTGCTTACATGAGATAAACTGTTTGAACGCCTGTGGGTGGAGGTTGGATTGCTTGAGTTGGAAAACTCATTGAAATCCGTATTTTAGCCTACTTGCGAGTAGCAAATTCCAAAGTATTTTCGAAACAAACGGATATGCAATACTTATTTCCAAATTAGGCAATCTAGTCTATACTTGTTTGCCGTGCGCATAACATAGTAATTCTAGGTTAATAATTGGAATAAGAACATGTAATGTTTTCAAAATCGGATATCACGGTTAGTAGAGGCCGGTCTTCGGACCGGGCGAGAGGGGGTGCTCATAGCTGACCTTCCCCGATCGTACCCAAGCTCCCGAGCCAAGATCACTTTGGTGATGACGGACACGTGGCCTTCGGCACCGAGTCAGGGTTTCCTAAATTTCTCCATTTTAAAATATTTAGGTGGCGACTCTGTAAACTGGCAAAGCAGTCCATGTTTGGCACTTCTTTTTCAAAAAATCTGTTTTTTTCTCAAAACGATTTGCCAGAGTTGGACTCTTTGGTTCATATTAAGATCCGTGACACAAATCGAGTCCGAGCTGTAGCGAGGTCCCCCGCGGACGTACTACAGTTTCTGGCGACTCTGCTGGGGATTTTAGAGAGCTTGACTCGAACTCGTGATATCCTGTTTTGACCACACTTATGTGTTTCTTTGCATTGCATGTGCATGGGTGCGCCTAGGACACCGTGTTGGCCATCTGCTATTCCTGAGCGGTTTGCTGGAGGCTTGTCTTGTCAAGGCATGACCATAAGGCTGACCGGTTGCGGGCTCTGCTAGTATGGGAACACAAACCCCGGTTTTACCGGGGCACCCCTTTTTGACCATTCGACCTAGTGCATATCGAAATCCATAGTGACCATTCCAAACTAGGACAGGTTGCTTACCCGATATAGGTTGTTTGAGACCGCTGCGTGCGTAGTGAAACCCTAGCTCCTGACAAAATAGGACAGGGAAACCCTACCCCAACATAGGGGTGTATTGGCTCTCATTTACTTGCTATATGCTTTTAGAGTATACCTCTGCAGGGGAACGCATATATCAGTTTGCAAAGTTTGAGCATCAGGCCTGAGGGCACTAGTATCAGTGTTGTTGAGAATCGGTTATGTCTGCGCGTATCAGTTCAGTTTTGAATAGTAATTCTGGGGGGAACAGTGATCAGTGGTAGAGTACGGTTGTCCGGCTACACCCGTGTTTGATCTGTTTGGGGCTGAAATACTGCTTGTTTCCCGTTTCAGTTCAGAAAATCAGAGAGTTGATCCAGGATAGCTAGTGTCTCAGCATGACGCAGAATTCAGAAGAGATTGTGGTCATGGCGGCCGCGTTGGATCAGGGAATCACCCTACACAGCGAAACTACTGTTGATATGCCGCATCCACCCAGATCGCCGGTTGCGCACCCGGTCTGGGCCCCTCAGCTATATCAGGCTCGTGAGCCTACTACTTTTGAACTAATGGGGATGATAGGAGATCTCCAGAGGTCTGTGGCGGATCTCGCCTATGGGATGTCAGCTTCACCGCCAGTCGCACCATATGCCGGGAGCTTTGTACCTCAGGAGCCCCCGCTGTTGGGGTGAATTGTGATTGAACTGGGTCAACTGGAGATGGCCTCCAACCATGGCAATGATGCACCAATATCCACCCAAACCCTCAACCAGGCCGAGACCAGAGATAAAGGCAAGATGAAGACAGATGCCGACCCCATCGAACAACTGCTGTGGGCAGTAGAGGCTTTGAAAGCCGGGGGAATGAACAAGCAACAGGTATCCGCAGTTATGTCAAAAGCTGTGGAGGATGCTTTCCCCACTCCGCCCGAGGGCAATTCCAGTCAATCAGAGAATCGGGATAGGCCCCCGTCATGCCATAACAGTTCTTCCCCCTCCTAGCCTTGTATCTGGGAAGGATCAGAAATCCAAAGCCGCACCCGCCGATCCGTTCGCTAGTGCATCTAGCAAAAGTGCTCAGGCTTCAAAGTACCTGCCTCGAGGGCGCCGAGTCTTCCATCCCCTCTACATGCCTTTATCCAAGGCACTTTCGATTTTGGCTAAAAAGGGGCATCTTACACCCCTAGAGCCTCGGCCTCTCCCGAAGAATCTCCCCGCTACGCATGACGCTACACTGTACTGTGCGTACCATCAACAGACCGGTCATGCTACTGATAATTGCTTCCGCCTCCGTCATGAGGTACAGGATTTGATTGACAACAAGGTTATCCTCCCGCCTACCTCGGCCAAATCAGTCACTACAGAATTCTTGGATTGTGAGGACACAGATACCGAGGACACAGATACCGCGAGTATGTAATTAGAAGGTGAATCGCCTGCGGGCAGTGTTTGGAGCATTTTTTGGATGTAGCGTTTGGCACGCATTTTTGAGCAGCGACCAATACTAGTTTTGTAAATTCTGACTTGGGTGTCGAGTCAGTCTGTTGCTTTGTTTTGAGTCTGTCTCTCTGTATTGAGTCAGTCTTTTTGCTTACAGGGTCTGTCCTGTTGTAATGAGTCAGCCCCTTTTGTATAGAATACTAGATAATTCCGGGGTTGTTGCCTCGAGCACCGCTTTACCTTGTAATTACTTGTTTTGTTTTCCTTTTGAGTCTGTCTCAGTTAAGGAGCCGGTTGCAATCAGGGTTTTGGAATGAAACCGCTGCGGCTATCCCGTTTTCGTGCTTGCTTTCAGTTCGAGCTAATTGTGCCGGAAGATGTGAATGGAATGACAGTACATTCTACCTACTCTCTTGTGCCTTGAACTCGTTGTAGTGACCTAAGTTTTTCAAAACCTTCTTTGAACACTGCGGTGATAAAAACGAAGAGGAAGGAATTCCTCGGGTTTTTGCAAAACTTTGATCGAAATTGAGAGAAAGAGAAGCACGTTGAGCTTTTAATGAATGAAATCGTGCTTGTCGGCGTGAGTACTGAGAAGGATCCTGGTTTGATCCAGACTGGTTCCACACTATCTTCTGCGCGAGCGGTTTGTCGCTTTCTTAAAAACTTTCAAAAACAAAATGTTTTGCGCAGTCTGGTGAAGACTTGTGTGGATTTGCTCTCGAGATCGTGCAGCCCAGGATCGCTCTCAGCCTCAAGATTCAATTTATCTGTTGCAAACTGGAATCCGTTCAAAACATTCAACAGTGCCATGAAACGCCTGTGTGGCCCATTTTGAGGCAGCCCTCGAGCAAGAGGCGTCAAAGTCAGATCAAGGAGATCAGATCCCACCAAGCAAAGCTCAAAAAGCAACCGTGATGGACTTTTCCTGCAAATCAATACAACAGTCGCTCTCTTGGATACGGAGAGGCTTCAGTCTCAAAACCATTTGGCATGGACAAAGCTACACTTTTACCCTTTGAGAGGCTCGCTGGGCCGAAAGCCCGGAAGGGCGGCCCAGGCAAAAGTTAGAGCAAAGAAAAAAAGAAAAGAAAAGAAAGCAAAAAATACAAAATACAAAAAATGCAAAAGAAAAAATGCAAAAAAAAAAGAAAAGAAAAAATCAAAAAAAATTGAAAAGAAAAGAAAACATAGCTCGCAAGGTCGAAAACCTGCAACAGGCGCCTTGGCAAAAATTAGAGCCTAAAAAGTGAAGGTTAAAATACCCGAGTGTACCTTAACCGGAACTACGTAAGGCTTGATTCCCATGTTTGGGATACGTAGGCAACTTCATCTTGAAGTCCAGCCCCCAACGCTTTCATAGCGTCTCGGTCCATGCAATGGTTTTGGTCACCTTCGCCTCCTCTGAATTCGATAGTTCGGTTGTGACAATCGAAATTATGCAGCCAGCTTCCTCTTGAAGTCCAACCACCAACACCTTCCAGGTGACTGTGTCCATATATTGGTTCAAACCGTCTTCGTCTCCTCCGTGTCCGAGGGTCCGATCGTCATCAACAAGGACTGACTTACAACATGCTGCGGCATCATCCAAACAAGGGGCAACTTTCCGTTGCCACACAGTGCCATAAGTTGCCCTGAGTTGCTGTCCAAACTAGGGGCAACTTTCCGTTGCCTTGCCCCTCCTTTATGCAAGGGGCAATTTTCCATTGCCTCCGATCCGAGGTTGCGCATCTCGAGGGTGAGTTCGTGCTCGTTGAGCACCGATTGTTTGCCAAAAATAGTTTTTGAAAATTTTCACTGAAGTTGACTTATTTTCTCGAAAACTGTTTTATTTTCAAAATTGGACCATGTTTGGAGCCAAAAAGGAAAATTTTCAGTGCTCATAGCCTGACTTGCATGATTTCAAATCAAAAATCGAACAAGCATGTTAATCTAACTCTCACGTTGGTCAAAATTGTTTTAATAGAAAACAAAAATAAAAAATGGTCAAAATGACGAAATAGGGGCGCGATTGAGTCAGGTCTTCTGTCTTTCCCCCGCTAACATGCTTGTCAACAAGGCGCTCTATTCACCAGAAGGAATAGTCGTGAGCTAACAGTGTTGGGCGTGAATCTGCGATTTCCTATTCATCCATTAATCATCCTGGGGAGGGATTGAAAAATGAGGGATTAAAGAATAGAGAGGAGCAAGTGGAGAGAAAAGTGAAGAAAAGGGTTTTGAGAGGAAAAAAAAAAAACCGAGCTTGAGGACCGAGTGATGTGAGTATCACAAATCAGAAAGGGTGGGAATAATACCCGGAGGAACTGGCTTCTCGAGATTTGAGGTCGTGTGGTAAACACGTCTGTGTGTCGTGTCTTTTGATTTGTCGACCTTAATTTTGGCTTTGAGTCTTTTCCAAGCATGTCTCATTATTTCAGGTCGTGTGCCTTTTGCTTCCTTGTTTGAGTCTGTCTCGCCATGTTCTGTGGTAGGCTCGATACCCCGGTCGTGAAACTCTTTTTCAAAACCGCTTGTGCTCAGGGTATTGTGCCACCCTCTACATCTATGCAAAGCTAGAGAAAGAGAAAAGAAAAAAATTGGGACATCCAAGTGTGTTTCAACTTCAACTGTTCCAGCTTTCGGGGTCCGTCTTGTCAAATTGGGCTGTTTGTTCAGAATTTGTTGTATGCAGAATGGGCCGAATGCTGCGTTCCGGGTTGCGCACAGATCAATCCCCAGCAGATTAGTCCATAGTGGAGTGCGGGCTATGTGTCCAGTTTTAAGCAGTGATTCGTATGTGTTGCGTTGTTGTTTAGTTGGTTGGTTATCTGATTATTACAGTGCAAGTGTTCAATTGTCAGACAACAAATAATTTTCATTTACATTTGAGGTGTAACATGATGCAACGCGGTGCAAAGTATGAAATATGCAGATATATACAAATGTAACACTTTTTCAGACAAAAAGTTTGTTCCATTTCATATCCTCTGTTTCAAGTACATAGTTTTGGAAACAAAAATCTGCTCGTGGCAGTACAAGGTAATCTAACTACCAAAAGAAAAGAGAAGAAAAGAAAAGCAGCAAAATAAAAAAAATCTGCAACAGCATCGATGGCCTCGTGCCTAAGGATCCGTCCTCGCCCTCTTCCTGGGCAGAGGCCCAGGAGCATCATCAGGAGCATCACTGTCTGAGTCTGAGCCCGAGCTGTCCCCGGTCTCCTCCGACGACGACCCCGCCTCCGCCTCCGTCTCTGCCTCAGACTCATCATCTGGAACTGGAGCCTGTGAGCTGCTCCCGACGTAAGTGCGCCCCCCTTTGGTGCGGGGGAATACTCTGCCATCCCGAGTAGAAACGGGAGGTCCAGCTGGAGCACCACCTACTGGGGGAATCTGGAAGGGAGGTTGAAAAGTACAAAAGGCAAATACATCAGAATGCCGTGAGCAGTTTATCAGTGTAGAATGCAGTGTATAAGTACAGAATGCCGTGAGCAGTTAATCAGTGCAGAATGCAGTGTATGAGTACAGTATATACGTGCCGTGAGCAGTGAATCAGTGCAGAATGCAGTGTATGAGTACAGTGTATGGGTGCCGTGAGCAGTTTATCAGTGCAGAAGGCAGTGTATGAGTACAGTATATGCATGCCATGAACAGTGTATCAGATGTGGTGTTGTGCATCGGATTATGTAAAGCAGATTGTGTATGGATTGAGACTGCGATCAGAAAGAACATACCGGAATGCTGTAAAAGGCTAAGAGGTCGAAGGTCTGCTGCAGCATCCCCGTCATGGAGGCATTCATCTCCAGTAACTGCCGGGTGTATCCGGAAGACGCCTGCAAGGAAATCAGATGCATCAGTATTCTGTGGAATATCAAAAAAAACTGAAATGAAATGACTGTACAGAAATGCAGTAATACATACCGGAGGCAAGTCTGGGACACCGACGAACTCATGATCAGCCGGCGGAGGGGCAAAGGGGATCTGATAGGTCGCCCCACCCTGCCCTCGGAAAGTCAATGAAGCGGGCAGAGCAGGCTAACCTGTCCCTCGCCCCCGCTGAACTCCGCCCCTGCCGCGGACTCGAGCCCTCCTCGGCGCTCCTCCTCCTACTCCTGCTCCGGCCGCTGGCGTCGCAGGTCTCTCTCTCTCAGCTCGGCGACCACCGCTCAGAGGTCGCCAAGGGTGTAGTCCGCCATCTGATCGGCGGTGAATCTCTCGGTGTCCCGCATGTGCTCGGGAGGATGCACCGGGACTATCTGCTCAGGTAAGCCCAGGGTCTGACGCAAGAAGCGCTCGCCCAGGTACCAAGCCCGACAGACCGGGCCCTCCAGCAAAATCTGGTAGCGCGAGGTCTCCTCAGCACCGGCAAATCGATCCTGGATCGCCGCTGGCACTGCAGCCCATGGCCGCCAGGTAATCTGGATTTGAAATACAGTTGGTTATCTACTGTTATCGAAATATACAGTGCAAGACAAAGCTTAAATGAACTGCAAGTAAAACATACCTCGGCAGGGGTGATAGTGTCGAAGTAGCGGCGGAAGAAACTGAACGTCTCCCACGGCCGCCGTGCGCACCTCCCGTCATAGCGGCGTAAAAAGGGGATGACTAGAGGAGTCTCCGTCTCCGGCACTGGCTCCAGCCTGGGAAAGTAGGCATAGACCCACAACTGCAAGACAGATGTCAGTATGATTATCAGATAAAGCAGAAATGCAGAATAAAGCAGAAATAACA
Organism: Camellia granthamiana; assembly: GCA_036172215.1. Lineage (NCBI taxonomy): Eukaryota > Viridiplantae > Streptophyta > Magnoliopsida > Ericales > Theaceae > Camellia > Camellia granthamiana. The sequence goes on from CM069907.1 coordinate 120,252,162, forward strand.
AGAGCCGTGTATTGTGCAGTGTATTTTGCAGAGTGTACAGTATGAGCAGTGTACAGTCAGTGTGAAGCAGAGTATGTGCGTGCCGTGTGTACAGTATACAGTCCGTGTGAAACAGACTACAGTGTGTGTAGTGTGCAGAATACAGAAAGTATAGAGCAGAAATGTAAAGCAGAGGAGAAGACGTACCTCCCAAGCTCGCCAATAGCCTTCGAGCAACTGCCCGCTGCCCCGGGAGACCAAGCTCATGTACCCGTAAAGAGTGGCCAGAGCGGCGCCACCCCAGTCATAATGCAAGATGTGTCGGACGTCCACCAGTGCGCTGAGTAGGCAGAGAGGCACGGTGTTCGCCCGGTCGGCGAAGAGGGTGGTCCCTAGCAAAAACATCAAAAAGCCGCGCGCGTACTGCTCTACGGCCGCCTCGGTCATCGGAGCCACCGCCACCAACGCAGGCTGCACTCTGAACTGCACCTCGAACTAGGAGTAGCGGACAAAGCCTGGACGAGCAAGAGGTGGCGCCTCGCCAAGCAAATAGACCTGAGCGGTGGTCCACTCGTCCATATTGGTGTCAAAGGGGATCGGATCACCCCCCACCCCGATGCCTGTGAGCATCGAGAAGTCGTAGGGAGTCATCGTCATGTCTCCCGCCACGGATAAGTAGAACGAATCGGTGGTGTCCCACCACCTCTCTGCCAGGGCAGCTAGAAGAGGCCTGCAGGCAGTAAGTCGGGTCAGCCCCCTGCAGAAAGCGCCGAAGCCGGCATGGTCCACGATACGTCGAACCGCCTCGGGAAGCTCTGCGTACCAATCTCGAGCAGCGACGTTCCCATACCCGCGGATGGTATGGGAGTCTCCCTGTTTTCAAACAAATAGTTGCGAAGCAATATGAAATGTACAGTTCTGAGGAAACATGTTAAAGTCGATACAAATCTAGCATGCGTGCAAGTTTTTCAGATTCAAACAGATACTGGGTGCCGGTGCGCCTACGGTGGACTACGGTGTTTGATGCGTCAGCGTGTTTTGAGTAAGTGCAATGTAAACATGGTGCACGTGTGCACATTTTTCAGACCCAAGTAGATACCAGGTTTCAGTGTACTACGGTGGACTACGGCCTGTGATGTGTCAGTGTGTTTGTGAGGATCAGCATACAGATATGGTGCATGTGTGCACATGTTTTAGATTCAAGCAGATATCGGGTTATGGTGTGCTAGTAGGTGAACTACAACGTATGATGTGTCAGCGTGTTTTGTGTGGTTCAGTGTAAATACAGCATACAACATGTTTTCAGATTCAAATAAGTACCGGGTGTCGGTGAGTTCGCAGTAAAGTACAGGGTGTGCCGTGTGTTTGGGTGGTTAAGGCTAGTGCAGTGTGTGTGCATGTGTCCGTCTCAAACAGATATCAGTTGCAAATATGATTGCGATCAACTACAATGTACAGCATATCAGAGCTAAGCAGTTAAAGAACAGATTCAGCTATGGCAGTTAACAGTTCTACATTGCAGAAAGTAAAACAGAGAAAAAAATGTTACCTCGGAAGCGCCGAAGGATAGGTGAGAGGTCGGCTCGCGCAGGAGAAGCTCTGGGTCCAGCGCTCAGTCAAAGCCGCGAAAATGGCGAAGACCATCCGGAGGTAGGACGTAGATCGCCGGGCGGTAGGTCACCGGGTCGAAAGGACGCTCGCTCAACGGGAGGAGCTCGACCCCGGGATCCATCTCGTGATCCGGGGGAGTCCCGACGTGTGGAACATCGTCAGCCATGGCAATGGTGGTGAGAAAATGGCCGGAAAAGCCGGAATGCGAAGGGTCAACCGAAAGGTCAACCCCGAGAGGGTCGGGAATGGCCGGAAGGGTCGAAATGTGAAAAGGCACCGAAATGAAGAGAAAATCGAGGGGAACAAGTCCCAAAAAGGTGAAAATGGCAAAAGATGCTCCGAAATGAAATTTCGATCGGTCGAAAATGTGCGAAACGCGAAGGTATTCGCGAATCGAACGACGAAACCGAGCCTAAAACGCGAGAGAATGCGAGGATCGAAGGCCAAAAATACTCTAGAGAGAAGGGGGAGGGATTTTCGGCGCAAGGGAAGTGATAGAATAGGGTTTAAAACCCTATTTTAAAAGGCCCAACGTGAAATGTCAAAACTGTCCCCGATCAGCAACTTTTGGCCGGTCGGCACTATCATGTGCCGGTCGGCACAATATTGTGCCGGTGGAGTAATTCTGCAGCCGGTGGCCACCTAGTCCAGCCGGTGATGTACCCACAGTCTTGTTTAGGCCATGTGGGCAGTTTCTGGTCTTCATAGCTCAAAAAAGTGCAAGAAAGTGCATCTCCGATGCTCAACCGGCCTCCGTTTTGACCTCGGACCGTGTCTTCTGTGCGTGGCACTCAGATTCAAGCAAAGATTGTATCCTTTTGTATCCTTTTGTCTTTTACAAGATTCAAAAGTTGCCCCGTGTGCGTTGCACGCATGCATCACATTGTCCGGCGTGTCGCATCGCACCGTCTTGCACGTCCCTTGGGACTTGCACCGTTTTGCATTTTCGTGTGGCATGCGTGTCATACTTGCATTTCATTTTCCATTCAAATGAGGTATGCGTGCCTCATTTTACATTTCATCGCATCTCGAGGTACGCGTGCCTCGTTTTTCATTTCATTTTCCATTCAAATGAGGTATGCGTGCCTCTTTTTACATTTCATCGCATCTCGAGGTACGCGTGCCTCGTTTTGCATTTCATTTTCCATTCAAATGAGGTATGCGTGCCTCATTTTACATTTCATCGCATCTCGAGGTACGCGTGCCTCGTTTTGCATTTCATTTTCCATTCAAATGAGGTATGCGTGCCTCATTTTGCATTTCATCGCATCTTGAGGTATGCGTGCCTCATTTTGCATTTCATTGCATCTCGAGGTACGCGTGCCTCGTTTTGCATTTCATTTTGCATTTCATTACATCTCGAGGTACGCGTGCCTCGTTTTGCATTTCATTTTACATTTCATTTTCCATTCAAATGAGGTATGCGTGCCTCATTTTGCATTTCATTGCATCTTGAGGTACGCGTGCCTCGTTTTGCATTTCGTTTTGCATTTTATTGCATCTCGAGGTACACGTGCCTCGTTTTGCATTTCATTTTGCATTTCATTGCATCTCGAGGTACGCGTGCCTCGTTTTGCATTGCATTTTACATTTCATTTTCCATTCAAATGAGGTATGCGTGCCTCATTTTGCATTTCATTGCATCTCGAGGTACGCGTGCCTCGTTTTGCATTTCATTTTACATTTCATTTTCCATTCAAATGAGGTATGCGTGCCTCATTTTGCATTTCATTGCATCTTGAGGTACGCGTGCCTCGTTTTGCATTTCATTTTGCATTTCATTGCATCTTGAGGTACGCGTGCCTCGTTTTGCATTTCATTTTACATTTCATCGCATCTCGAGGTACGCGTGCCTCGTTTTGCGCCTCATTTTACACCTCATTGCATCTCGAGGTACGCGTGCCTCGTTTTGCATTTCATTTTACATTTCATTGCATCTCGAGGTACGCATGCTTCGTTTTGCATTTCATTTTCCGTCTAATGAGGTATGCGTGCCTCATGTCCATTTCAGTTTTGCATCTTGAGGTACGCGTGCCTCACTTTGCATTTCATTTGCATTTCATTTTGCATTTTGCATCCATGAGGTATGCGTGCCTCATCTTGCATCCCATATTGGTACTTCATCGCGCTATTTTGCGCATCTCCTTGTTTCCAAACACGCACGGGTCTGGCGAGACCTTAAACTTGCACGGTCTAGGAGACCTTAAAATCCTCGGGAGGTGCAAGACCTTCGGTGCATTAAGGTGCACACCTCATTGCATTTGGCATGCATTCCATTGCACTATTTTGTGCACTCGCGTTGTCTAACGCATCGCGCTATCTTGCGCATCGCACTGTTTTGTGCACTCGCGTTGTCTAACGCATCGCGCTGTTTTGCGCAGCGCACTATCTTGTGCATTACATGTCGTTCGCGCTATTTTGCGCATCGCGCCGTTTTGCGCACCGCACTTGCATTGTCATGCATACACCGAAAACACGCACGGTCTGGCGAGACCTTAAACACGCATAGTCTAGGAGACCTTAAATCCTCGGGAGGCGCAAGACCTTCGGTGCATTAAGGTGCACCTCATTGCATTTGGCATGCATTTCATCGCGCTATTTCGCGCACCTCGCTGTCTTGTGCACCGCATCTCAATTCATGCATTGCCCCAAACCGGGTCTGGCGAGACCTTAAACACGCACGGTCTAGGAGACCTTAAATCCTTAGAGGGTGCAAAACCTTCACATGCACATGTCATGCATCATTTGTATATACTGCATATGTCATGCATTTCAAAAATAAAAAAAAAAACAAAAAAAACACATGCATATGTCATGCATTCCATTGTAATATAGTGCATATATCATGCATTTATTTTTTGTAAACATCCATCTAGATTGCATTATAGTTCGCATGCACTCACCGCATTATCCCCCCGCATTGTTGTGCATTCTTCACATGCGTTGACGCGCACGTTCCGCTTCCACCTGCATTGTTGTGCATTCTTCACGTGCATTGACGCGCACGTTTCGCTTCCACCCGCACCGTCGTGCATTCTTCACTTGCGTCGATGCGCATGTTTCGCCTTTACTTATCCATTGCATATGCATCCCATTGCATTTTCCCCAGCAGATCGCATCACTTGCATCATTTATCCATTGTAAATATCCATTCCATTGCATATTGCATTTTAGTTGCATGCATCCACTGCATCACCTTCCGTCCATGGCTTGCGCCTTTCCTTGTTGAGCTTGGTCTGGTATGTGCTCATACTTTTCACGTTGAAGCACAGTTCTGCATGTGTACGCACCTATTCCACGTTGGTATGTTGGTTTGAGGGTTGCGGCACCTTTTCTGTGTTAGACATGGCTTGTACGTGTACATGCTTTTCCTAGGCAAGACTTGGTTTGGCCCGCATGCCATATCCATTGTATCATTTATCCATTTCTATTAAATTGTAGTGTAATTGTTGCATCCGGCATTAGGATCATTATTCTTTCCTCAGCGGGTCGTTACCCCACCTATGTCAATCCACCCAATACTTGTCCTTGTGTCCGTCTACATCACTCATAGTTCTGCATGTGTATCGCGCCTACTCCACGCTGGTATGTTGGTTTGAGGTTGCGGCACCTTTTCTATGGTAGACGGACTTGTTACTTCCATCAACATATTTGGCATTTGTGTGGTTTCGAATCGCTCACGATTGAATCGTGATTCAATTGCTTTGCATGTAGTTTACATAGTTTCAATCGCATTGCATTATCATTTGCATTATTCATACATCATTTTGTATATATTGCATATCATTTTGCATTCATTTTGCATGACATGCGTATTGCTAACAATATTGTACCTGTTAAGTTTACTTTCTTTGCAGGCACGATATTGTATGTACGGCTCATTTGAGGCCGGTGCAACCGGACGAACCGCACAGGTATTGTATCTCCCGAGTGAGACGTATTGAGGATTGCATAATTCTCTTACACCCTTTCTGCATTGTAGTGTAGTTTGGCGTATCTAGCTTAAAACCATTACATGCGTGCTTCATTACAGCGTTCTTCGCATGATCATAAGTTATGCTCGGCTTCTTGCATTTGTCTTGCATTTTGCCCCTGCCTTCGGGCGCATACCTTGTTTGTCTTGCATGTTTGTCCAAGTCTTCGGCCTTGTCAAAAATGGGTCGTCTCTAGGCTTTGACATTCACTCCCGTCATTGTTATGACTTTCGAGTTCTGTCAAAGAAGGGCAACTGTAGACGCCCCATTTTTGACCGTCCTCAAGAGTTGGACGTCACCGTTTGAACACTCGGTGATTATCCATGTTTGTGTTCGTTTGGAGTTCCCGGAGTTCTCGGCTACGCGTCTTGCCTCAGGATCTCCGAACTCGATGGTTTTGTGTTTGGTTTTGCACCAAACACTTATGTTCTGCCTTGGAGGGGCAGGGAGTGCCTTTTGAGGCATCCCCACACACCACCGGCAGTAGCTAGAGGCCACCGACTGGTTGTTGTTGCCATCGGCACTATATTGTGCCGGTCGGCACTCTTTTGTGCCGGTCGGCAGTCAATTTTGTCAAAATGACATTTTTGCCCAGTCGGCTACTGTTCAGCTGCTTTTGGAGATATTTTCAGACAGCTGTCTGGCATTGACTCCCCCTCCATACACGTGTATGGAGGGATGCCCCTCTTGGTTGCTTAACTTGTAAGCATTACAAGTTTGGCTCCTCTATAAGAGGAGGCCTTCCCCCTTGGCTTTAGGGTTGGCTTTTTGGAGAGAAAACAGACAAAGAGAAGCTCTGGTTCTAGGTTAGAAGTTTTGTATCTATCCTATCTCTCTTCTTCCCTCTTATTTGTACACTAGGTGTTTGTGACTTACTATTGCTCATCAACACCTAGTGTTTCACCTTCCTTGGTTTCTGAGGTTCCAAGAGGTTGTCTTGGAGGTTTTTGGCTGGATTTGAGTTCAAAGAAGCAACAACATCAACCTTTGTGAAGGTGGTCAACAAGGGTGAGAAACTCCCCCTTTTTACCCCATTTTTGCACTCCATTTTTGCATAGCTTAGAACTTTTTTTGTGCTTAGTGATTAACACATAAAAGTTCTGTTTTTTAGTCCTCTTTATTGTTTATTAAGAGTGTTTTGTGCTTTGGGGAGGTTTGACCACCCTTAGGCCTTGAAAAGGCCTCATTTTGTGCTATTTTGTTGAGATCTGGGATTTTGGTGTTTGGGTCTCTTCACCACTGAAATCTTGAGGGATTTCAGTGGTGAAGATGATGCCTTAAAGTCCTAAGAAGGAGGGGGGCACCCCCTCTCCTTGATGTCCTTGAAAATGGCAAGTTTTGCCTCTTGAGGGAACATTGTGCTTGAGTGTGTGTTGAGCATATATGGACTGTTATTCGTGCTTAGGATATCATGATTTAACATTGCTATGTGTTGGTTTTGGTCCCTTATGCATGCTTAGCATAGTTGCCATGTAATGCCTTGTATTGCCTTAACATGCCTTAGGTTGTTAGCCCTAATTTGAGCATGTTTTAGGCTTAGATTTGTGAATGTTTTGTGCTTATTTTGACATGTTTTAGCTCTGTCCATAGTCATTTGGGTTGATCTTGGCATGCATTATATAGCCCCTTTGCATTTTAGGCTTGCTAGCCTTTGAGCATGCATGTGTAGCATGTGTTGCTTACCTCATTTTGATGGTTTGGAACCATCTAGCATGTCATTTCAGTCCCTTTGGTGTGCTTGTATGCTTGCCTTAGTTGCCTCTTTAATGCTTTAAAAGCATGTATTGAATGCTCCATGTTTTGGTCATTGTGCATGCCTTTGGTTTCAAGCCTCTTAGATGCCATCTAAGTAGCCTCTTGGCTTTGTTTTAACATGCTAAAAACCTGTTTTTAGTTGTTTAATGCATGCCATAATTGTCTTGCATAAGTATAGTTCAATGCCTCATTGACTTGCTTTGAGTCTTGGACCATTTGCATGCCTTGTTTGGTCTATTTTGAGTTGGTTTAGCACCACACTTGACATGATTTTAGAGCTCATGTTGCATGCTAATCATCCATGTAATCTCCTTTCAAGTGTGCTTGAGAGTGGTTTGTTTAAATGCCTAAGTTGTGTGCCTTAACATGTGTATGTGCATGTGTGCATGTGTGCTTAGCTCTCATACTTAGCATTTTGGCTACTGATTTTAGGCCTAGTTAGAGTTGCCTAGATCATGTTTAAGTCCACCTTTTATTTGGTTTGCATGCTTGCCTTACATGTTTGCTTGTATGCTTACATAAGTGCCTCGCATTGTCCATGTTGCATGTTAGCTAACATGTTTAGGATTGCATTACATCAATGCGCATGCTTGGCCTCTTGAGATGAGCATGATGGAGGTTTGGCACCCTTTTATGTTTATTTGGTTTGCATGCATTTGAAATTAAAGTTGCATACTTGGTTCCTTGGGCCATCATGCATGGAAATGCGTGATTGGTGGTCCGAGAATCGAGACACATCCTCCTTTGAGTCATTAACATGATAAGGAATGTGTTTGATGCATAAATTGCTTGAATTGCATTGCCATGCAAGATTTTGCCCTCTGCTGCTGTGAGTTGCAGGTTCTGCAGACATTCAGTGCCGGCCGGCAGTATTTAGTGCCGACCGGCAGTTTAGTGATGGCCGATGAGTTCATTTTGTGCCGGTGGCCATATACTTCAGCCGGTGGTGTTTCCCCTCAGTCGGTGGTATCCCCCAGTGCCTTGAGAAGTAGTTCTGAGACTTTGGCAGTTTTCAGAAAGGCAGAGCAGGGAAAACAGAGGCAGTTTAGGCATGGCAGTGCAATTCCGAGCAAGTCCCGAGCATGCGTTGCATCCGGCCCTCATCTCGAGGCGGTTTACTGCTTTAATTAGATTAATTAATTTATTTGGTTAATTTAGTTAATTTGTAATATTTAATTAGCTTGTGTAGTTAATTAATTTGTATCATTTATTCGGTCCCTCCGAGTGAGGGCAAATATGTAATAAGTGTGGGTGAGTGCTTCGTATGTCTTCCAACCCCCACTTCTTTCTCCCTTTTATTTACCTGCTTTGATGGTTAGTATTAGGGCACGTTTATTTTAGCATACCTTATGCTATGCATGCGTGCATCCATGCATTTGTTTACATGCACCGGGCTCGGTACATCATACAAACTGCATTGTATTTTCAATTTCTAAATTGAATACGTGCATCAACTGATTGCACCTTATATGCCATTTTAGGGTTAGCCGAGCCTACTCTAAATCACATCCTTGCTTGTGATGCATTAGTCATTCTAACATGAACTAGGTCATGCATGATTACTAACCAGTTTCTGTTTTGGCTTGGAGTACTAGGTGAGCTTTTATGCTTTAGCATCTCGCACGCGTGTGAATGTTGACATGACAGTATGCTTACCATGCGGCTAAGTGCTTACATGAGATAAACTGTTTGAACGCCTGTGGGTGGAGGTTGGATTGCTTGAGTTGGAAAACTCATTGAAATCCGTATTTTAGCCTACTTGCGAGTAGCAAATTCCAAAGTATTTTCGAAACAAACGGATATGCAATACTTATTTCCAAATTAGGCAATCTAGTCTATACTTGTTTGCCGTGCGCATAACATAGTAATTCTAGGTTAATAATTGGAATAAGAACATGTAATGTTTTCAAAATCGGATATCACGGTTAGTAGAGGCCGGTCTTCGGACCGGGCGAGAGGGGGTGCTCATAGCTGACCTTCCCCGATCGTACCCAAGCTCCCGAGCCAAGATCACTTTGGTGATGACGGACACGTGGCCTTCGGCACCGAGTCAGGGTTTCCTAAATTTCTCCATTTTAAAATATTTAGGTGGCGACTCTGTAAACTGGCAAAGCAGTCCATGTTTGGCACTTCTTTTTCAAAAAATCTGTTTTTTTCTCAAAACGATTTGCCAGAGTTGGACTCTTTGGTTCATATTAAGATCCGTGACACAAATCGAGTCCGAGCTGTAGCGAGGTCCCCCGCGGACGTACTACAGTTTCTGGCGACTCTGCTGGGGATTTTAGAGAGCTTGACTCGAACTCGTGATATCCTGTTTTGACCACACTTATGTGTTTCTTTGCATTGCATGTGCATGGGTGCGCCTAGGACACCGTGTTGGCCATCTGCTATTCCTGAGCGGTTTGCTGGAGGCTTGTCTTGTCAAGGCATGACCATAAGGCTGACCGGTTGCGGGCTCTGCTAGTATGGGAACACAAACCCCGGTTTTACCGGGGCACCCCTTTTTGACCATTCGACCTAGTGCATATCGAAATCCATAGTGACCATTCCAAACTAGGACAGGTTGCTTACCCGATATAGGTTGTTTGAGACCGCTGCGTGCGTAGTGAAACCCTAGCTCCTGACAAAATAGGACAGGGAAACCCTACCCCAACATAGGGGTGTATTGGCTCTCATTTACTTGCTATATGCTTTTAGAGTATACCTCTGCAGGGGAACGCATATATCAGTTTGCAAAGTTTGAGCATCAGGCCTGAGGGCACTAGTATCAGTGTTGTTGAGAATCGGTTATGTCTGCGCGTATCAGTTCAGTTTTGAATAGTAATTCTGGGGGGAACAGTGATCAGTGGTAGAGTACGGTTGTCCGGCTACACCCGTGTTTGATCTGTTTGGGGCTGAAATACTGCTTGTTTCCCGTTTCAGTTCAGAAAATCAGAGAGTTGATCCAGGATAGCTAGTGTCTCAGCATGACGCAGAATTCAGAAGAGATTGTGGTCATGGCGGCCGCGTTGGATCAGGGAATCACCCTACACAGCGAAACTACTGTTGATATGCCGCATCCACCCAGATCGCCGGTTGCGCACCCGGTCTGGGCCCCTCAGCTATATCAGGCTCGTGAGCCTACTACTTTTGAACTAATGGGGATGATAGGAGATCTCCAGAGGTCTGTGGCGGATCTCGCCTATGGGATGTCAGCTTCACCGCCAGTCGCACCATATGCCGGGAGCTTTGTACCTCAGGAGCCCCCGCTGTTGGGGTGAATTGTGATTGAACTGGGTCAACTGGAGATGGCCTCCAACCATGGCAATGATGCACCAATATCCACCCAAACCCTCAACCAGGCCGAGACCAGAGATAAAGGCAAGATGAAGACAGATGCCGACCCCATCGAACAACTGCTGTGGGCAGTAGAGGCTTTGAAAGCCGGGGGAATGAACAAGCAACAGGTATCCGCAGTTATGTCAAAAGCTGTGGAGGATGCTTTCCCCACTCCGCCCGAGGGCAATTCCAGTCAATCAGAGAATCGGGATAGGCCCCGTCATGCCATAACAGTTCTTCCCCCTCCTAGCCTTGTATCTGGGAAGGATCAGAAATCCAAAGCCGCACCCGCCGATCCGTTCGCTAGTGCATCTAGCAAAAGTGCTCAGGCTTCAAAGTACCTGCCTCGAGGGCGCCGAGTCTTCCATCCCCTCTACATGCCTTTATCCAAGGCACTTTCGATTTTGGCTAAAAAGGGGCATCTTACACCCCTAGAGCCTCGGCCTCTCCCGAAGAATCTCCCCGCTACGCATGACGCTACACTGTACTGTGCGTACCATCAACAGACCGGTCATGCTACTGATAATTGCTTCCGCCTCCGTCATGAGGTACAGGATTTGATTGACAACAAGGTTATCCTCCCGCCTACCTCGGCCAAATCAGTCACTACAGAATTCTTGGATTGTGAGGACACAGATACCGAGGACACAGATACCGCGAGTATGTAATTAGAAGGTGAATCGCCTGCGGGCAGTGTTTGGAGCATTTTTTGGATGTAGCGTTTGGCACGCATTTTTGAGCAGCGACCAATACTAGTTTTGTAAATTCTGACTTGGGTGTCGAGTCAGTCTGTTGCTTTGTTTTGAGTCTGTCTCTCTGTATTGAGTCAGTCTTTTTGCTTACAGGGTCTGTCCTGTTGTAATGAGTCAGCCCCTTTTGTATAGAATACTAGATAATTCCGGGGTTGTTGCCTCGAGCACCGCTTTACCTTGTAATTACTTGTTTTGTTTTCCTTTTGAGTCTGTCTCAGTTAAGGAGCCGGTTGCAATCAGGGTTTTGGAATGAAACCGCTGCGGCTATCCCGTTTTCGTGCTTGCTTTCAGTTCGAGCTAATTGTGCCGGAAGATGTGAATGGAATGACAGTACATTCTACCTACTCTCTTGTGCCTTGAACTCGTTGTAGTGACCTAAGTTTTTCAAAACCTTCTTTGAACACTGCGGTGATAAAAACGAAGAGGAAGGAATTCCTCGGGTTTTTGCAAAACTTTGATCGAAATTGAGAGAAAGAGAAGCACGTTGAGCTTTTAATGAATGAAATCGTGCTTGTCGGCGTGAGTACTGAGAAGGATCCTGGTTTGATCCAGACTGGTTCCACACTATCTTCTGCGCGAGCGGTTTGTCGCTTTCTTAAAAACTTTCAAAAACAAAATGTTTTGCGCAGTCTGGTGAAGACTTGTGTGGATTTGCTCTCGAGATCGTGCAGCCCAGGATCGCTCTCAGCCTCAAGATTCAATTTATCTGTTGCAAACTGGAATCCGTTCAAAACATTCAACAGTGCCATGAAACGCCTGTGTGGCCCATTTTGAGGCAGCCCTCGAGCAAGAGGCGTCAAAGTCAGATCAAGGAGATCAGATCCCACCAAGCAAAGCTCAAAAAGCAACCGTGATGGACTTTTCCTGCAAATCAATACAACAGTCGCTCTCTTGGATACGGAGAGGCTTCAGTCTCAAAACCATTTGGCATGGACAAAGCTACACTTTTACCCTTTGAGAGGCTCGCTGGGCCGAAAGCCCGGAAGGGCGGCCCAGGCAAAAGTTAGAGCAAAGAAAAAAAGAAAAGAAAAGAAAGCAAAAAATACAAAATACAAAAAATGCAAAAGAAAAAATGCAAAAAAAAAAGAAAAGAAAAAATCAAAAAAAATTGAAAAGAAAAGAAAACATAGCTCGCAAGGTCGAAAACCTGCAACAGGCGCCTTGGCAAAAATTAGAGCCTAAAAAGTGAAGGTTAAAATACCCGAGTGTACCTTAACCGGAACTACGTAAGGCTTGATTCCCATGTTTGGGATACGTAGGCAACTTCATCTTGAAGTCCAGCCCCCAACGCTTTCATAGCGTCTCGGTCCATGCAATGGTTTTGGTCACCTTCGCCTCCTCTGAATTCGATAGTTCGGTTGTGACAATCGAAATTATGCAGCCAGCTTCCTCTTGAAGTCCAACCACCAACACCTTCCAGGTGACTGTGTCCATATATTGGTTCAAACCGTCTTCGTCTCCTCCGTGTCCGAGGGTCCGATCGTCATCAACAAGGACTGACTTACAACATGCTGCGGCATCATCCAAACAAGGGGCAACTTTCCGTTGCCACACAGTGCCATAAGTTGCCCTGAGTTGCTGTCCAAACTAGGGGTAACTTTCCGTTGCCTTGCCCCTCCTTTATGCAAGGGGCAATTTTCCATTGCCTCCGATCCGAGGTTGCGCATCTCGAGGGTGAGTTCGTGCTCGTTGAGCACCGATTGTTTGCCAAAAATAGTTTTTGAAAATTTTCACTGAAGTTGACTTATTTTCTCGAAAACTGTTTTATTTTCAAAATTGGACCATGTTTGGAGCCAAAAAGGAAAATTTTCAGTGCTCATAGCCTGACTTGCATGATTTCAAATCAAAAATCGAACAAGCATGTTAATCTAACTCTCACGTTGGTCAAAATTGTTTTAATAGAAAACAAAAATAAAAAATGGTCAAAATGACGAAATAGGGGCGCGATTGAGTCAGGTCTTCTGTCTTTCCCCCGCTAACATGCTTGTCAACAAGGCGCTCTATTCACCAGAAGGAATAGTCGTGAGCTAACAGTGTTGGGCGTGAATCTGCGATTTCCTATTCATCCATTAATCATCCTGGGGAGGGATTGAAAAATGAGGGATTAAAGAATAGAGAGGAGCAAGTGGAGAGAAAAGTGAAGAAAAGGGTTTTGAGAGGAAAAAAAAAAAACCGAGCTTGAGGACCGAGTGATGTGAGTATCACAAATCAGAAAGGGTGGGAATAATACCCGGAGGAACTGGCTTCTCGAGATTTGAGGTCGTGTGGTAAACACGTCTGTGTGTCGTGTCTTTTGATTTGTCGACCTTAATTTTGGCTTTGAGTCTTTTCCAAGCATGTCTCATTATTTCAGGTCGTGTGCCTTTTGCTTCCTTGTTTGAGTCTGTCTCGCCATGTTCTGTGGTAGGCTCGATACCCCGGTCGTGAAACTCTTTTTCAAAACCGCTTGTGCTCAGGGTATTGTGCCACCCTCTACATCTATGCAAAGCTAGAGAAAGAGAAAAGAAAAAAATTGGGACATCCAAGTGTGTTTCAACTTCAACTGTTCCAGCTTTCGGGGTCCGTCTTGTCAAATTGGGCTGTTTGTTCAGAATTTGTTGTATGCAGAATGGGCCGAATGCTGCGTTCCGGGTTGCGCACAGATCAATCCCCAGCAGATTAGTCCATAGTGGAGTGCGGGCTATGTGTCCAGTTTTAAGCAGTGATTCGTATGTGTTGCGTTGTTGTTTAGTTGGTTGGTTATCTGATTATTACAGTGCAAGTGTTCAATTGTCAGACAACAAATCATTTTCATTTACATTTGAGGTGTAACATGATGCAACGCGGTGCAAAGTATGAAATATGCAGATATATACAAATGTAACACTTTTTCAGACAAAAAGTTTGTTCCATTTCATATCCTCTGTTTCAAGTACATAGTTTTGGAAACAAAAATCTGCTCGTGGCAGTACAAGGTAATCTAACTACCAAAAGAAAAGAGAAGAAAAGAAAAGCAGCAAAATAAAAAAAATCTGCAACAGCATCGATGGCCTCGTGCCTAAGGATCCGTCCTCGCCCTCTTCCTGGGCAGAGGCCCAGGAGCATCATCAGGAGCATCACTGTCTGAGTCTGAGCCCGAGCTGTCCCCGGTCTCCTCCGACGACGACCCCGCCTCCGCCTCCGTATCTGCCTCAGACTCATCATCTGGAACTGGAGCCTGTGAGCTGCTCCCGACGTAAGTGCGCCCCCCTTTGGTGCGGGGGAATACTCTGCCATCCCGAGTAGAAACGGGAGGTCCAGCTGGAGCACCACCTACTGGGGGAATCTGGAAGGGAGGTTGAAAAGTACAAAAGGCAAATACATCAGAATGCCGTGAGCAGTTTATCAGTGTAGAATGCAGTGTATAAGTACAGAATGCCGTGAGCAGTTAATCAGTGCAGAATGCAGTGTATGAGTACAGTATATACGTGCCGTGAGCAGTGAATCAGTGCAGAATGCAGTGTATGAGTACAGTGTATGGGTGCCGTGAGCAGTTTATCAGTGCAGAAGGCAGTGTATGAGTACAGTATATGCATGCCATGAACAGTGTATCAGATGTGGTGTTGTGCATCGGATTATGTAAAGCAGATTGTGTATGGATTGAGACTGCGATCAGAAAGAACATACCGGAATGCTGTAAAAGGCTAAGAGGTCGAAGGTCTGCTGCAGCATCCCCGTCATGGAGGCATTCATCTCCAGTAACTGCCGGGTGTATCCGGAAGACGCCTGCAAGGAAATCAGATGCATCAGTATTCTGTGGAATATCAAAAAAAACTGAAATGAAATGACTGTACAGAAATGCAGTAATACATACCGGAGGCAAGTCTGGGACACCGACGAACTCATGATCAGCCGGCGGAGGGGCAAAGGGGATCTGATAGGTCGCCCCACCCTGCCCTCGGAAAGTCAATGAAGCGGGCAGAGCAGGCTAACCTGTCCCTCGCCCCCGCTGAACTCTGCCCCTGCCGCGGACTCGAGCCCTCCTCGGCGCTCCTCCTCCTACTCCTGCTCCGGCCGCTGGCGTCGCAGGTCTCTCTCTCTCAGCTCGGCGACCACCGCTCAGAGGTCGCCAAGGGTGTAGTCCGCCATCTGATCGGCGGTGAATCTCTCGGTGTCCCGCATGTGCTCGGGAGGATGCACCGGGACTATCTGCTCAGGTAAGCCCAGGGTCTGACGCAAGAAGCGCTCGCCCAGGTACCAAGCCCGACAGACCGGGCCCTCCAGCAAAATCTGGTAGCGCGAGGTCTCCTCAGCACCGGCAAATCGATCCTGGATCGCCGCTGGCACTGCAGCCCATGGCCGCCAGGTAATCTGGATTTGAAATACAGTTGGTTATCTACTGTTATCGAAATATACAGTGCAAGACAAAGCTTAAATGAACTGCAAGTAAAACATACCTCGGCAGGGGTGATAGTGTCGAAGTAGCGGCGGAAGAAACTGAACGTCTCCCACGGCCGCCGTGCGCACCTCCCGTCATAGCGGCGTAAAAAGGGGATGACTAGAGGAGTCTCCGTCTCCGGCACTGGCTCCAGCCTGGGAAAGTAGGCATAGACCCACAACTGCAAGACAGATGTCAGTATGATTATCAGATAAAGCAGAAATGCAGAATAAAGCAGAAATAACAAGAGCCGTGTATTGTGCAGTGTATTTTGCAGAGTGTACAGTATGAGCAGTGTACAGTCAGTGTGAAACAGAGTATGTGCGTGCCGTGTGTACAGTATACAGTCCGTGTGAAACAGACTACAGTGTGTGTAGTGTGCAGAATACAGAAAGTATAGAGCAGAAATGTAAAGCAGAGGAGAAGACGTACCTCCCAAGCTCGCCAATAGCCTTCGAGCAACTGCCCGCTGCCCCGGGAGACCAAGCTCATGTACCCGTAAAGAGTGGCCAGAGCGGCGCCACCCCAGTCATAATGCAAGATGTGTCGGACGTCCACCAGTGCGCTGAGTAGGCAGAGAGGCACGGTGTTCGCCCGGTCGGCGAAGAGGGTGGTCCCTAGCAAAAACATCAAAAAGCCGCGCGCGTACTGCTCTACGGCCGCCTCGGTCATCGGAGCCACCGCCACCAACGCAGGCTGCACTCTGAACTGCACCTCGAACTAGGAGTAGCGGACAAAGCCTGGACGAGCAAGAGGTGGCGCCTCGCCAAGCAAATAGACCTGAGCGGTGGTCCACTCGTCCATATCGGTGTCAAAGGGGATCGGATCACCCCCCACCCCGATGCCTGTGAGCATCGAGAAGTCGTAGGGAGTCATCGTCATGTCTCCCGCCACGGATAAGTAGAACGAATCGGTGGTGTCCCACCACCTCTCTGCCAGGGCAGCTAGAAGAGGCCTGCAGGCAGTAAGTCGGGTCAGCCCCCTGCAGAAAGCGCCGAAGCCGGCATGGTCCACGATACGTCGAACCGCCTCGGGAAGCTCTGCGTACCAATCTCGAGCAGCGACGTTCCCATACCCGCGGATGGTATGGGAGTCTCCCTGTTTTCAAACAAATAGTTGCGAAGCAATATGAAATGTACAGTTCTGAGGAAACATGTTAAAGTCGATACAAATCTAGCATGCGTGCAAGTTTTTCAGATTCAAACAGATACTGGGTGCCGGTGCGCCTACGGTGGACTACGGTGTTTGATGCGTCAGCGTGTTTTGAGTAAGTGCAATGTAAACATGGTGCACGTGTGCACATTTTTCAGACCCAAGTAGATACCAGGTTTCAGTGTACTACGGTGGACTACGGCCTGTGATGTGTCAGTGTGTTTGTGAGGATCAGCATACAGATATGGTGCATGTGTGCACATGTTTTAGATTCAAGCAGATATCGGGTTATGGTGTGCTAGTAGGTGAACTACAACGTATGATGTGTCAGCGTGTTTTGTGTGGTTCAGTGTAAATACAGCATACAACATGTTTTCAGATTCAAATAAGTACCGGGTGTCGGTGAGTTCGCAGTAAAGTACAGGGTGTGCCGTGTGTTTGGGTGGTTAAGGCTAGTGCAGTGTGTGTGCATGTGTCCGTCTCAAACAGATATCAGTTGCAAATATGATTGCGATCAACTACAATGTACAGCATATCAGAGCTAAGCAGTTAAAGAACAGATTCAGCTATGGCAGTTAACAGTTCTACATTGCAGAAAGTAAAACAGAGAAAAAAATGTTACCTCGGAAGCGCCGAAGGATAGGTGAGAGGTCGGCTCGCGCAGGAGAAGCTCTGGGTCCAGCGCTCAGTCAAAGCCGCGAAAATGGCGAAGACCATCCGGAGGTAGGACGTAGATCGCCGGGCGGTAGGTCACCGGGTCGAAAGGACGCTCGCTCAACGGGAGGAGCTCGACCCCGGGATCCATCTCGTGATCCGGGGGAGTCCCGACGTGTGGAACATCGTCAGCCATGGCAATGGTGGTGAGAAAATGGCCGGAAAAGCCGGAATGCGAAGGGTCAACCGAAAGGTCAACCCCGAGAGGGTCGGGAATGGCCGGAAGGGTCGAAATGTGAAAAGGCACCGAAATGAAGAGAAAATCGAGGGGAACAAGTCCCAAAAAGGTGAAAATGGCAAAAGATGCTCCGAAATGAAATTTCGATCGGTCGAAAATGTGCGAAACGCGAAGGTATTCGCGAATCGAACGACGAAACCGAGCCTAAAACGCGAGAGAATGCGAGGATCGAAGGCCAAAAATACTCTAGAGAGAAGGGGGAGGGATTTTCGGCGCAAGGGAAGTGATAGAATAGGGTTTAAAACCCTATTTTAAAAGGCCCAACGTGAAATGTCAAAACTGTCCCCGATCAGCAACTTTTGGCCGGTCGGCACTATCATGTGCCGGTCGGCACAATATTGTGCCGGTGGAGTAATTCTGCAGCCGGTGGCCACCTAGTCCAGCCGGTGATGTACCCACAGTCTTGTTTAGGCCATGTGGGCAGTTTCTGGTCTTCATAGCTCAAAAAAGTGCAAGAAAGTGCATCTCCGATGCTCAACCGGCCTCCGTTTTGACCTCGGACCGTGTCTTCTGTGCGTGGCACTCAGATTCAAGCAAAGATTGTATCCTTTTGTATCCTTTTGTCTTTTACAAGATTCAAAAGTTGCCCCGTGTGCGTTGCACGCATGCATCACATTGTCCGGCGTGTCGCATCGCACCGTCTTGCACGTCCCTTGGGACTTGCACCGTTTTGCATTTTCGTGTGGCATGCGTGTCATACTTGCATTTCATTTTCCATTCAAATGAGGTATGCGTGCCTCATTTTACATTTCATCGCATCTCGAGGTACGCGTGCCTCGTTTTTCATTTCATTTTCCATTCAAATGAGGTATGCGTGCCTCTTTTTACATTTCATCGCATCTCGAGGTACGCGTGCCTCGTTTTGCATTTCATTTTCCATTCAAATGAGGTATGCGTGCCTCATTTTACATTTCATCGCATCTCGAGGTACGCGTGCCTCGTTTTGCATTTCATTTTCCATTCAAATGAGGTATGCGTGCCTCATTTTGCATTTCATCGCATCTTGAGGTATGCGTGCCTCATTTTGCATTTCATTGCATCTCGAGGTACGCGTGCCTCGTTTTGCATTTCATTTTGCATTTCATTACATCTCGAGGTACGCGTGCCTCGTTTTGCATTTCATTTTACATTTCATTTTCCATTCAAATGAGGTATGCGTGCCTCATTTTGCATTTCATTGCATCTTGAGGTACGCGTGCCTCGTTTTGCATTTCGTTTTGCATTTTATTGCATCTCGAGGTACACGTGCCTCGTTTTGCATTTCATTTTGCATTTCATTGCATCTCGAGGTACGCGTGCCTCGTTTTGCATTGCATTTTACATTTCATTTTCCATTCAAATGAGGTATGCGTGCCTCATTTTGCATTTCATTGCATCTCGAGGTACGCGTGCCTCGTTTTGCATTTCATTTTACATTTCATTTTCCATTCAAATGAGGTATGCGTGCCTCATTTTGCATTTCATTGCATCTTGAGGTACGCGTGCCTCGTTTTGCATTTCATTTTGCATTTCATTGCATCTTGAGGTACGCGTGCCTCGTTTTGCATTTCATTTTACATTTCATCGCATCTCGAGGTACGCGTGCCTCGTTTTGCGCCTCATTTTACACCTCATTGCATCTCGAGGTACGCGTGCCTCGTTTTGCATTTCATTTTACATTTCATTGCATCTCGAGGTACGCATGCTTCGTTTTGCATTTCATTTTCCGTCTAATGAGGTATGCGTGCCTCATGTCCATTTCAGTTTTGCATCTTGAGGTACGCGTGCCTCACTTTGCATTTCATTTGCATTTCATTTTGCATTTTGCATCCATGAGGTATGCGTGCCTCATCTTGCATCCCATATTGGTACTTCATCGCGCTATTTTGCGCATCTCCTTGTTTCCAAACACGCACGGGTCTGGCGAGACCTTAAACTTGCACGGTCTAGGAGACCTTAAAATCCTCGGGAGGTGCAAGACCTTCGGTGCATTAAGGTGCACACCTCATTGCATTTGGCATGCATTCCATTGCACTATTTTGTGCACTCGCGTTGTCTAACGCATCGCGCTATCTTGCGCATCGCACTGTTTTGTGCACTCGCGTTGTCTAACGCATCGCGCTGTTTTGCGCAGCGCACTATCTTGTGCATTACATGTCGTTCGCGCTATTTTGCGCATCGCGCCGTTTTGCGCACCGCACTTGCATTGTCATGCATACACCGAAAACACGCACGGTCTGGCGAGACCTTAAACACGCATAGTCTAGGAGACCTTAAATCCTCAGGAGGCGCAAGACCTTCGGTGCATTAAGGTGCACCTCATTGCATTTGGCATGCATTTCATCGCGCTATTTCGCGCACCTCGCTGTCTTGTGCACCGCATCTCAATTCATGCATTGCCCCAAACCGGGTCTGGCGAGACCTTAAACACGCACGGTCTAGGAGACCTTAAATCCTTAGAGGGTGCAAAACCTTCACATGCACATGTCATGCATCATTTGTATATACTGCATATGTCATGCATTTCAAAAATAAAAAAAAAACAAAAAAAACACATGCATATGTCATGCATTCCATTGTAATATAGTGCATATATCATGCATTTATTTTTTGTAAACATCCATCTAGATTGCATTATAGTTCGCATGCACTCACCGCATTATCCCCCCGCATTGTTGTGCATTCTTCACATGCGTTGACGCGCACGTTCCGCTTCCACCTGCATTGTTGTGCATTCTTCACGTGCATTGACGCGCACGTTTCGCTTCCACCCGCACCGTCGTGCATTCTTCACTTGCGTCGATGCGCATGTTTCGCCTTTACTTATCCATTGCATATGCATCCCATTGCATTTTCCCCAGCAGATCGCATCACTTGCATCATTTATCCATTGTAAATATCCATTCCATTGCATATTGCATTTTAGTTGCATGCATCCACTGCATCACCTTCCGTCCATGGCTTGCGCCTTTCCTTGTTGAGCTTGGTCTGGTATGTGCTCATACTTTTCACGTTGAAGCACAGTTCTGCATGTGTACGCACCTATTCCACGTTGGTATGTTGGTTTGAGGGTTGCGGCACCTTTTCTGTGTTAGACATGGCTTGTACGTGTACATGCTTTTCCTAGGCAAGACTTGGTTTGGCCCGCATGCCATATCCATTGTATCATTTATCCATTTCTATTAAATTGTAGTGTAATTGTTGCATCCGGCATTAGGATCATTATTCTTTCCTCAGCGGGTCGTTACCCCACCTATGTCAATCCACCCAATACTTGTCCTTGTGTCCGTCTACATCACTCATAGTTCTGCATGTGTATCGCGCCTACTCCACGCTGGTATGTTGGTTTGAGGTTGCGGCACCTTTTCTATGGTAGACGGACTTGTTACTTCCATCAACATATTTGGCATTTGTGTGGTTTCGAATCGCTCACGATTGAATCGTGATTCAATTGCTTTGCATGTAGTTTACATAGTTTCAATCGCATTGCATTATCATTTGCATTATTCATACATCATTTTGTATATATTGCATATCATTTTGCATTCATTTTGCATGACATGCGTATTGCTAACAATATTGTACCTGTTAAGTTTACTTTCTTTGCAGGCACGATATTGTATGTACGGCTCATTTGAGGCCGGTGCAACCGGACGAACCGCACAGGTATTGTATCTCCCGAGTGAGACGTATTGAGGATTGCATAATTCTCTTACACCCTTTCTGCATTGTAGTGTAGTTTGGCGTATCTAGCTTAAAACCATTACATGCGTGCTTCATTACAGCGTTCTTCGCATGATCATAAGTTATGCTCGGCTTCTTGCATTTGTCTTGCATTTTGCCCCTGCCTTCGGGCGCATACCTTGTTTGTCTTGCATGTTTGTCCAAGTCTTCGGCCTTGTCAAAAATGGGTCGTCTCTAGGCTTTGACATTCACTCCCGTCATTGTTATGACTTTCGAGTTCTGTCAAAGAAGGGCAACTGTAGACACCCCATTTTTGACCGTCCTCAAGAGTTGGACGTCACCGTTTGAACACTCGGTGATTATCCATGTTTGTGTTCGTTTGGAGTTCCCGGAGTTCTCGGCTACGCGCCTTGCCTCAGGATCTCCGAACTCGATGGTTTTGTGTTTGGTTTTGCACCAAACACTTATGTTCTGCCTTGGAGGGGCAGGGAGTGCCTTTTGAGGCATCCCCACACACCACCGGCAGTAGCTAGAGGCCACCGACTGGTTGTTGTTGCCATCGGCACTATATTGTGCCGGTCGGCACTCTTTTGTGCCGGTCGGCAGTCAATTTTGTCAAAATGACATTTTTGCCCAGTCGGCTACTGTTCAGCTGCTTTTGGAGATATTTTCAGACAGCTGTCTGGCATTGACTCCCCCTCCATACACGTGTATGGAGGGATGCCCCTCTTGGTTGCTTAACTTGTAAGCATTACAAGTTTGGCTCCTCTATAAGAGGAGGCCTTCCCCCTTGGCTTTAGGGTTGGCTTTTTGGAGAGAAAACAGACAAAGAGAAGCTCTGGTTCTAGGTTAGAAGTTTTGTATCTATCCTATCTCTCTTCTTCCCTCTTATTTGTACACTAGGTGTTTGTGACTTACTATTGCTCATCAACACCTAGTGTTTCACCTTCCTTGGTTTCTGAGGTTCCAAGAGGTTGTCTTGGAGGTTTTTGGCTGGATTTGAGTTCAAAGAAGCAACAACATCAACCTTTGTGAAGGTGGTCAACAAGGGTGAGAAACTCCCCCTTTTTACCCCATTTTTGCACTCCATTTTTGCATAGCTTAGAACTTTTTTTGTGCTTAGTGATTAACACATAAAAGTTCTGTTTTTTAGTCCTCTTTATTGTTTATTAAGAGTGTTTTGTGCTTTGGGGAGGTTTGACCACCCTTAGGCCTTGAAAAGGCCTCATTTTGTGCTATTTTGTTGAGATCTGGGATTTTGGTGTTTGGGTCTCTTCACCACTGAAATCTTGAGGGATTTCAGTGGTGAAGATGATGCCTTAAAGTCCTAAGAAGGAGGGGGGCACCCCCTCTCCTTGATGTCCTTGAAAATGGCAAGTTTTGCCTCTTGAGGGAACATTGTGCTTGAGTGTGTGTTGAGCATATATGGACTGTTATTCGTGCTTAGGATATCATGATTTAACATTGCTATGTGTTGGTTTTGGTCCCTTATGCATGCTTAGCATAGTTGCCATGTAATGCCTTGTATTGCCTTAACATGCCTTAGGTTGTTAGCCCTAATTTGAGCATGTTTTAGGCTTAGATTTGTGAATGTTTTGTGCTTATTTTGACATGTTTTAGCTCTGTCCATAGTCATTTGGGTTGATCTTGGCATGCATTATATAGCCCCTTTGCATTTTAGGCTTGCTAGCCTTTGAGCATGCATGTGTAGCATGTGTTGCTTACCTCATTTTGATGGTTTGGAACCATCTAGCATGTCATTTCAGTCCCTTTGGTGTGCTTGTATGCTTGCCTTAGTTGCCTCTTTAATGCTTTAAAAGCATGTATTGAATGCTCCATGTTTTGGTCATTGTGCATGCCTTTGGTTTCAAGCCTCTTAGATGCCATCTAAGTAGCCTCTTGGCTTTGTTTTAACATGCTAAAAACCTGTTTTTAGTTGTTTAATGCATGCCATAATTGTCTTGCATAAGTATAGTTCAATGCCTCATTGACTTGCTTTGAGTCTTGGACCATTTGCATGCCTTGTTTGGTCTATTTTGAGTTGGTTTAGCACCACACTTGACATGATTTTAGAGCTCATGTTGCATGCTAATCATCCATGTAATCTCCTTTCAAGTGTGCTTGAGAGTGGTTTGTTTAAATGCCTAAGTTGTGTGCCTTAACATGTGTATGTGCATGTGTGCATGTGTGCTTAGCTCTCATACTTAGCATTTTGGCTACTGATTTTAGGCCTAGTTAGAGTTGCCTAGATCATGTTTAAGTCCACCTTTTATTTGGTTTGCATGCTTGCCTTACATGTTTGCTTGTATGCTTACATAAGTGCCTCGCATTGTCCATGTTGCATGTTAGCTAACATGTTTAGGATTGCATTACATCAATGCGCATGCTTGGCCTCTTGAGATGAGCATGATGGAGGTTTGGCACCCTTTTATGTTTATTTGGTTTGCATGCATTTGAAATTAAAGTTGCATACTTGGTTCCTTGGGCCATCATGCATGGAAATGCGTGATTGGTGGTCCGAGAATCGAGACACATCCTCCTTTGAGTCATTAACATGATAAGGAATGTGTTTGATGCATAAATTGCTTGAATTGCATTGCCATGCAAGATTTTGCCCTCTGCTGCTGTGAGTTGCAGGTTCTGCAGACATTCAGTGCCGGCCGGCAGTATTTAGTGCCGACCGGCAGTTTAGTGATGGCCGATGAGTTCATTTTGTGCCGGTGGCCATATACTTCAGCCGGTGGTGTTTCCCCTCAGTCGGTGGTATCCCCCAGTGCCTTGAGAAGTAGTTCTGAGACTTTGGCAGTTTTCAGAAAGGCAGAGCAGGGAAAACAGAGGCAGTTTAGGCATGGCAGTGCAATTCCGAGCAAGTCCCGAGCATGCGTTGCATCCGGCCCTCATCTCGAGGCGGTTTACTGCTTTAATTAGATTAATTAATTTATTTGGTTAATTTAGTTAATTTGTAATATTTAATTAGCTTGTGTAGTTAATTAATTTGTATCATTTATTCGGTCCCTCCGAGTGAGGGCAAATATGTAATAAGTGTGGGTGAGTGCTTCGTATGTCTTCCAACCCCCACTTCTTTCTCCCTTTTATTTACCTGCTTTGATGGTTAGTATTAGGGCACGTTTATTTTAGCATACCTTATGCTATGCATGCGTGCATCCATGCATTTGTTTACATGCACCGGGCTCGGTACATCATACAAACTGCATTGTATTTTCAATTTCTAAATTGAATACGTGCATCAACTGATTGCACCTTATATGCCATTTTAGGGTTAGCCGAGCCTACTCTAAATCACATCCTTGCTTGTGATGCATTAGTCATTCTAACATGAACTAGGTCATGCATGATTACTAACCAGTTTCTGTTTTGGCTTGGAGTACTAGGTGAGCTTTTATGCTTTAGCATCTCGCACGCGTGTGAATGTTGACATGACAGTATGCTTACCATGCGGCTAAGTGCTTACATGAGATAAACTGTTTGAACGCCTGTGGGTGGAGGTTGGATTGCTTGAGTTGGAAAACTCATTGAAATCCGTATTTTAGCCTACTTGCGAGTAGCAAATTCCAAAGTATTTTCGAAACAAACGGATATGCAATACTTATTTCCAAATTAGGCAATCTAGTCTATACTTGTTTGCCGTGCGCATAACATAGTAATTCTAGGTTAATAATTGGAATAAGAACATGTAATGTTTTCAAAATTGGATATCACGGTTAGTAGAGGCCGGTCTTCGGACCGGGCGAGAGGGGGTGCTCATAGCTGACCTTCCCCGATCGTACCCAAGCTCCCGAGCCAAGATCACTTTGGTGATGACGGACACGTGGCCTTCGGCACCGAGTCAGGGTTTCCTAAATTTCTCCATTTTAAAATATTTAGGTGGCGACTCTGTAAACTAGCAAAGCAGTCCATGTTTGGCACTTCTTTTTCAAAAAATCTGTTTTTTTCTCAAAACGATTTGCCAGAGTTGGACTCTTTGGTTCAGATTAAGAACCGTGACACAAATCGAGTCCGAGCTGTAGCGAGGTCCCCCGCGGACGTGCTATAGACGTAAAGTCAATAGTCCAGAGGATACAGGAACAAGAGAGGGAAGCCATGGTGATTGGCTGTAATCAGGAACAACAAAAAGCCAGGCCTTTGGCCCTTGATAAGTACTGTGCATTGGACATTGATACAAAAGTTCAGGAAATACAGGAAGAAGAAGCCTTATGGACAAATTTTGTTTATGAGGAAGAAAGCAAAGATGTTGAACCAAGGTAGGAGTATAACAAAATGAAAAAGTTGCTTCGACGATAGAAGAAGTCAAAGGGAAAGCATCAGTAAGTGCTCAAGTACAGGACCTTTTGGAAGAAGTCAACTTGGAGGAAGGTTTTACACAGCAGCCCACCTACATCAGTGCTTGGCTAAGTCCCAGTGACAGGAACCAGTTGTTGGTAGTCCTGAAGCAATATAAGGATTGTTTTGCGTAGTCTTATAATGAAACTACCTGGACTGGACAGGTCATTAGTGGAACATAGGCTCCCCATGAAGCCTAATTTCAAGCCACATAAGTAAAAACCAAGACGGATGAGCCCTGAAGTGGTTCAAAAAGTGAAAGAGATTCTTAGGCTCCTTAAAGTAGGCTTCATTAGAACAACCAGGTATATTGAATGGTTGTCTAATATTGTGCCTGTGGTTAAAAAGAATGGCAAGATGAGGGTATGCATCGATTTTAAAAATCTAAATTTGGGAACTCTAAAAGATGAATACCCCATACCTATAGTTGATTTATTGGTGGACAGTTCAATAGGGCATAGGATTTTGTCTATGATGGATGGGCATTTTGGTTACAACCAAATTTGCATTGTAGAGGAGGATGTCCACAAGACAGCATTCAGGTGTCCTGGGAATATTGGCACCTTCAAATGGGTTAAAATGCCATTTGGTTTAAAGAATGCTAGAGTAACATATCAAAGGAAAATGAACACTGTCTTTCATGATCTCATTGGAGGATACCTTGAGTGTTACATTGATGATATTGTTGTAAAGTCCTAGTTTATGGAAGAACACTTGGTTCACTTGATAGCAGCTTTGAAAAAATGAGAAAGTTCAAGTTGAAGCTTAATCCTCTCAAATGTGCTTTTAGTGTATCAGCTGGAAACTTCTTGGGGTATGTAGTGCACAAGAAGGGAATACAGATTGATCAGAATAAAGCCAAAGCCATCATTGAGGCCAAACCTCCATCAAGTAAGAAAGAATTACAAAAATTCCTTTGTCAGGTTAATTTCCTTCAAAGATTTATTTCTAATACTGCAGGGAAAACTAAAGTATTTTCTTTTTTGTTAAAACTAAAAAATGAAGAAAAGTTTGTGTGGACAGTTGAGCATTAAGGTGCTTTCGAAGGAATTAAAGCCTACTTGGCCAAGCCTTTAATGTTGATGCCACCAAGGAGGGATAAAACCTTGAAGTTATACATTGCTGCAACAGAAGATTCATTGGGAATTTTTCTGGCTCAAGACAATAAAGAAGTCAAGGAACAAGCAGTTTATTATCTTAGTAGGTTTTTAAATTCTTGTGAATGTAAATACTCAGCTGTAGAAAAGCTGTGCATAATATTGTACTTTGCAGCAATAAAATTAAGATATTATCTTTTGCTTACTATTGTCTTGGTAATTGCAACCACAGACTTGGTTAAATACATGTTATCTAGACCTATATTAAAAGGAAAAATTGACAAATGGATATTAGCTCTATCAGAATTTCATCTAGAATATGTCCCCCAAAAGGCAGTAAAAGGACAGGTTTTGGCTAACTTTTTGACAGATCATCCATGTCAAACAGAAAACCAAGAGATAATGCACCTTAGTATGGTCAACGTTGAGCCATGACAAATGTGGTTCGATGGATCAAAAGCCAATGGTCTGATTAGAATCAGTCTTGTGATTAAATCACCACAGGGGGTAGAAACTACACATAGTTTCAGAGTTGATGAAACCACTTGTTCCAATAACCAAGCTAAGTATGAAGCTTTAATAATGGGATTTGAAATACTTATTGAATTACAGGCTTATGTAGTTGATATATTTAGGAATTCTCAATTGGAAATCAACCAAGTAAAGGGAATTTTCAAATGTCAAAGTGCAAGTATGTTGTCATATTATGTTGCTGCATTACATTTGCTTTCTCAGTTTTAGATAGCCAATGTGACTTATATCCCAAGATTCATGAATCACAAGGTCAATGATGTAGCCCAGAAGGCCTCGAATTTTAGAAGAAAAGGTGATACCCAAGTGAACATAAGTTAAGCAACATATCAGAAGTTAATACCATCTTTGGCTAAAAGGGGTATCATGGTAGAAGTTAACCAGAATAACTTAGAAGAGCATGATTAGAGACATCCAAGCATTCAATATTTAATTAGCCCTTCTTCGAAGGCCAACAGAAAAATCAAATTACAGTCCATACAATATATAGTGTATGGTAATACTCTTTACAAAATAGGAGCAGATGGATTACTATTGGAATATTTAGGGCCAAAAGAAGTATTGACTACTATGGCTGAGGTGCATGAAGGTATTTGTGGTGCCCATCAGCCTGGTGTAAAGATGAGATGGTTACTTGAAAGACATTCTTACTATTGGCCAACCATCCTAAAGGATTGCATAGAGTATGCAAAATGATGTCAAGCATGCCAAAAGCATGGAATGATAAGACATGTGTCAATAGCTTATTTGCATGCAGTAGTGAAGCTATGGCTATTTAGAAGATGAGCAATGGATATGATAGGGAAAATATATCCACCCTCTTCGAAGCATCATTGTTTCATTCTAGTGGCCATAAATTACTTCACTAAATGGGTCGAAGCTAAGCCTTATAAGGCTGTGGATCAGACCGAGGTTATTGGATTTATCAGAGAATTAATCCATAGGTTTAGCATCCCTCAGACTATAACTGTAGATAATGGGACTGTGTTTGATGGAAATATGGTGAAGTTTTTCGTAGCAGAATTTTAAATTAGTCTTATCAATTCCACCCCCTATTATGCACAAGCAAATGGTTAAGCAGAATCATCCAACAAGTCCTTGAAAAAAGGAATACAAAGAGCTATGGAAGATAATCCTAGGGATTGGCACAACTTGTTGTTAGATGTATTGTGGGCTTACAGGACTTCTCCAAGATTAAGTACATGGATCACTCCTCATGCCTTAGTATATGGGCATGATACAATATTGCTTGTAGAAATTAACATTAAGTCGTTAAGGGTAAAATGCCAAGACCAGTTAACTACTGAGCAATACCATCAAACCATGTTCTTGGAATTAGAGAATATAGATGAAGCTAGAATTTTGGCATTAAATAATATCCTCTTCCAAAAGAAGAAGGTAGCCAAGAGTTATAATAAAAAAATCAAGCACATTAGCTTTGATGAAGGTGACTTAGTATGGAAGACAATACTTCTAATACGCATTAAGAGCCATAAATTTGGCAAATGGTCACCTAATTAGAAAGAGCCATATCAAGTTCATAGAGTCTTACCTGGGGGAACCTACCATTTGAGAAATTTAAATGGTTAATGGCAGATACTTGAAGCCTTATTATCCAACTGTATGGGAAACACAAGAAGTGTGAGAAATGCTAAGTAAGAGTAAACAAAAGGACCATGAAACACTCAAATAATAAATAAGGATTTCATTTCATAACGAACTAAATACATTCAGAGTACAATGTTTCAGTTGTTCCCTTACAATTGATTCTCTACTCCTAAAGGATGGGAACAACTGAATAGCTGTAGCCATGTCCTGCCTTCTGTCAGCCAGTCCTTGGTTAGTAATTTGCAACTTTTTGGAATTTCGATCCAATGCTAGATTGATTGCTGCTAGCTCCTCTTCTAGCTGGGCTTTCTTCTCTAAGAGTTGGGTTCGAAATTGAGAGGCATAGAAATGCTGTCCCTTCAATTCGAACACTTCAGTATGTATATGGGAGACAAACTCCTTGTCCTTCAATAGTTTCTCTTCTGCGGCCTTGGCCATATGGCAGACATTGATATAAAAATCTATGGTGGCTGTTGCCTGGGTTAAGAGGCTTGAGAAGGCCATGCGGGATTGCTTAAAAACTTTGCAGCATTTGAGGAAACCATTTTTAATGATAGGCTTTTGTAAGGATTCAAATGGAATCCTTGAGAATGATCACATCAGCTCCAAGCAAGTGCCTAAGTCCACCCGAGGTAAGGAAGCTTCAGTGGCAGTGGAAAAGCTCTCAACAATCTCCAAAACGGAGTCAACAAGGATCAATGGCTCAGTCTCACTGCTTGACACTCGAACTGGTGAAGATATGTCAAATAAGCTGGCTAGCTGAGCCTCAAAAATGTCTACATCTTCCTTTGACATTAGCAATACAGAGGAGTCACCAGATGAAGGAGGGGATGGAAGCATGGGGACAGGAGAAGGAGTGGAAGTTTCCCTAGTAGTATCAATGGTCCTGGCCACCAGCAAGTCCAAAGAAGAGGGACTGGAGCTGGATGGTAGAGAAAGGATGGGTGAGCTACCAGTATCTTTTTTAAGGGTACCAGTTGTCACTAAAGATGAAGTGACAACCGGAATTTTCTCAGGTGATAAAGGGGCAGCCAGGATTGTAGAAGGAGTATATTGAGATGAGACAAATGATAAATGAGGTAGGTATGGAATTAAGCCTGGACATAAGAAATGTGGGAGGCTTTGCTTCATAGAATGAAGGAAATAGGGCATTGAGAGTGTAGAGCTAGGAAGTTGAAGTATTGTCTGGATGGGCTTTATATTCATTAGCACTTCAGTATGAGTCTTCCCTTTTCCTTTTGAGATTGCTTCCAGCTCTATAGAAGTTAAAGAGGGCCCTTCATCTATAGGCAATGCAGAGGGAGCCAGTGTTGATAAATGAGGGATTGGAATGGCTGTTTCTGCATATCAAAAAATAAGGAGAATGTGTTAATTCTATGCTAAAATCCTGGAAAGGAAAATTATCAAAGGGATTGAAGGAAATTACCAGTTTCAGAGGTTGTAGTGGTGCTAGTTGGAGAACTGCGAAGGGAGTAATGCTCAGCAGTTTGTTTCTTCCTTGTAGCTTCCTTTTGTAGTGCATCAGCAGCAGCAGTTTCATCCCCTAGTATTTGTTGCTACCTCTTCTTTTTAGACCTTTGAAATACAATAATTTTATTGGAGTGCTCTTCTTCCACTGCCTTGGAAGCTGCCTCGTGAGTAGGATCACCAATAAGGTCAGAAGGAGAAACTGACATTTTCCTTTTTCTTTTTAATGGTGTCTCTTTTCCTTTTTTGCATCATTCTCTTCTAGGTGAGCCTCAAGTTCTTCAGGGTCAAGCAGAAGTTTTCTTTTCTTCTATTGCTGTTGCTTGCCCTTAAGAATGTTCAAAACTTGAGCTCTCTGAGGAAAGTCATCATGTGGAGCTCCTGCAACAAGAATAAAAATTATAAACAAATGAGCAAGGCATTATAAAAGGAAATAGAAAGGGGCAGCAAGAATGCATACCTTTATTCGAAGCAGCCCTAGTGACCCAAGGAGAAGGAGATGAAGCAGTATGAATATGAGCTGGGATAGCAGGAGCAGTAGAAGAAGTGATGGTGATCCTAGTTTCCTTGGACTCGGCTTGAGAGGATACATTTAGCCCTACCAACAAATCTTTAGGAGGTATTGCCAGGTACACCTCCATATTGGCTGTCCACCAACTTTGAAATCTTTTCAAAGTTGGGACATGAGGAATAAAGGGAGTAAATTTAAACTCGCTCAAATCTTGTAACAGTTTAAATGTTGCTTCCTCTAATTGGGTTTTAGGCACTTTCAGGTCTTTGACTGTGAGATTGGCATTGGAGAAGCTACAGAGGGGGATAGAAATTCCTTGAGTAAGTCCAAATTGCCTAGCAAATTGGAAAGGACAGTAAACTTCAGATATGCACTTGTAGGCTCCCTGGGCAACAAGACAAAGGCCCACATATCCTTGTGCAATGAATTGGAACACTGCCTGTCGGCCAAAAATGTCCTCAACTAAGTTGGTCCTTTTTTGGTTTCAAAGGGACAGAAAAATGTAGCAGGCGGAGAAATAGGGAGTTGATGGAAAAAAGTGAAATAGCAGGCAAAAGTAGAGGGGTATAGAGAAATCCTAGCATATTTTTCTCTATAGGTGGTGGGATCTTGAACTAAGAATTTAAAACACCTGGAGTGTAAGACAGTACAATATGCAAAAAGCCAGAGCTGTAGTACCCATAAGGGACCTCCTTGGTTGGCATCCAGAGATTTCTCACAAAATTCGGAATAGGCCGTATAAACATGGCCTAAAACGTAAGGAGCCAAGGCTATCTTCTTCTTCAAAGCAAGTGATTTGGCAATTGGGGCAAACTCAGGCATAATCTACTGGGATGATGTACAAAAGAGAAACTTACATAGCCAATATAAAATGAAAGAAAAGAACTCTTGGTCACCTACAACACCTACTTTCTTATTCTCAAATTTTACAAAATCACTGAAGGAAGAGTTCAAGGGTGGAATGATGAAATTGATCGAAAGGTTTGAACAATCAGGCGTAGAGGAAGCACCAAGTGGTGAGAGCCCTAGGAAATGGAAAATGTCAAGAACGGTGGGGACTATCATACACACCGAAACTGGAAAAAAATGAAAGTCGAGTTCCAAAGACAAAGGGTTGCAAGAATCAAAAAAGGATCTTCGAGAATAATGAACCTGGAGAGACGAAGGGCATCAAGGAGGCAAAGCTCTTGCAGGTTGTAGCTCAACTTTTCGTGCTCTTTTCGGAAGACGATAAGCCCTACAGTTTGGACTCCTGCGGTTCTAAATCTGATCTCACAAGTGCAATGTGAAATAAATAAGCACCAAAGAGTCCAAATCCGGCAATTCTTTTTAGAAAATCGATGTTTAAATCAAATGCCAAAAATAAACTACTTTGCCATATTACAGAGTCGCCACCTAAATATTTTTGAAAAATTTAGGAAACCTGAGACTCGTGCCAAAGGCCACTTGTCCGTCATCACTAAGATTGTCTCGACTCGAGAACTTAGGTACGAGAGGGGAAGGTCATGAATTGAGCACCCTACTCACCCGATCAAAGATCGGCCTGTACTAATCATGATGTGAATCTTATTTATATTATATGCTCTTGTTCTGATTTATTAGGCTAACTGACTATGTGATGCGCACACAAGTATAGACTAATTTGTAAAAATTGGAACACTTGATTTCATGTTTGTTTTTTAAAAGAGTTTGTGAATGTGCCACTTGAAAAGTGGGCTCAAATTTGCATTAATCGAAATCTCCCAATTCAAGCAATTAGCCTTCATCCACAGACATTCAAACAGTTTATCAGATAGGCACTTAGCCTCATGGTGAACATGCTTTGACATGGTAACTACTACACTCATGCAATATGCTAAAGCAATAAAAGCTCACCTAGTACTCCAACCTAAAAAGATAAAAGAGTTAGAAAAATGCATGATCCATATGACTAATGCAACACATATGATATGCAATCTAAATAGGCTCGGCTACTTAACATAACATGTGAATCAATTTGATAGCATGCGGTCTAAGCACGTATCAAAGAAGTGTTAAACTAACAATGCAAGTTAGAATGATGAACCGAGTCCCGATGCATGCAATACAAGTGGATGCAAACATGGAATATGCTAAATGAAACGTGATACTCTAATCTAACCATCATAAGCAAGTAAATAAAATAGAGAAAGATGTGGGGTTGGAAGACATACACGTTATTACAACTGTGCGCTCGCACAAGAGGGTCTGAATGAACTAACTATTACAAATCGAAATGAAATAAATTAACTAAACTGGCTAATTAATTATTACAACACCACAATTAATTAACTATTCTAGCTAATTATTACAAATTAGAACTAACTAATTAATTACACTAATTAATTAATTACAAATTAGAATCAACTAATTAATTACAACATGAATACAACATAAATAAGTAATAAGCTAACTAATTAGCCCCGGGAAGCGAGGAATGCTTATGCATGCGTGGATTTCCACCCGAAAAGCTCACTGTTTTACTACTAGAATGCTTCTGTTGCACAGTAGAACATCTTTTCACCTTAGCCACTGCTCTGTTCTATCCAAAAAAAAGCTGCTGCTCAATTTGACAAAAGTGGCCGACAGGCCAGAAGTGGTGGCTGGCCGGCCACAAATGGTAGTCTGCCATCCAGAAACAGTGGCCTACTGGCCACTGGAGCTTGGTTCTTCCCACAGCAACAGAAAGCATACAGAGCACAAATAGGGTATTTTCAAGGCATGTTTGTACACCTTACCCCTCCTTATTATCAAACAGCTCAAAGCAGTGGTAATTCACAAATCATCAATCGATGCAATTTCATGGCCTATGAACCAAAGGGTACAATTTCAATAAATGCAACATAAAAGACTCTCAAACTTCCTCCCTTCATGGATTGATCAAGGGAAATTGTTGACCTTGGAAACTTGAACCATTTCATCACTAGCAAGTATGAAATGCCTCAAGTTTCCATGTGTTCAATTAACATCTGATTGAACACCAATTGCTTATTATCTTGCATCATTTTTAGTCCCAATTTTATTACTTCATTTTAATTACCGACCATTCCTTAATCAATTGAGTCCAAAAGTAAAGATTAAGTCCTCTAATGGAAAAGAGTACCAAACCAAGAGTTGTTTTAGGCATGAGAGAAGTGTCATGCCGTTGGTAATGAACCCCCAAAGGGATTAAACCATTAAGCACAATAACTCAATCTCATGCTTAAACAAACAAGTAGCTTGAAACAACTTTCAAAGCAAAGAAAAAAGCTAAGAAATGAGGGAGGTTGCAGAGGTGATTAAAGGTGATCACAAGTATCGAAAACAAGAAATAAATGCTATCAACTCAAATAGGTTGGTGGCTAAGGCCTAAACCGCTAAGTCTATGAGGACAATTACACTACAAGCATGCAATTCAAGGCTTAAATGTAATGAACAACTAAAAATAGTCCTAAAACAATGCTAAATCAGTCCTAAAACCTGCTGGAATTAAGACAAAAATAGCAAAAATGATAAGGTACAACATGGAGCAAGTTAAGCTAATGAACAAGCACAAGGAGGGGAGACTACCCCCTCCATTTTTGGGACTTCAAAACATGATTTTAGCCACTGAAAAACCTCTGAGATTTAGTATTGAAAAGCTCAAAAAAAGTTGGCAAAGAGGTGGGAAACACAAGGGCAAAGGCCTAAGAAATAAGGTACAAAAAAGGGTGATCCACCCCTCCACCCCTAATGGCCTTAAACCACAAGTTTCAACCCAAAAATACAGAGTGTAAACAACCCAAAAACAGTCTAAAAATGGTAAGAAAAATAGCAAATAAAGCAAAGCAATAAGCCAAGACTTATACTTCTTGAAGAAGAGAACACTTTCTAAGCAATAAATCAACACTTACACACCCTCAAGAGCTCAAAGTTGGCTCAAAAGTACCTCATCTCAAAGACCACATGGTTTGGTTTAGAGTCTATAGGCAAAGGCTTAAGAATTTGCAAGAAAGAGAGAGAATTGTAGAGAGAGAGAAAATATTTTGCTCCAAATTTTCTAACCCTCAAAAATGGAAGGGGAGGCCTTCTATTTATAGAAAAACATTCAACTCCCTCAGAAACATCCATACATACACGTGTAGGCAAATGCAAGCATCTGTGGAAACAGTTGGCACAGTTGGCCAAAATATTTGCCAAAACACACTTGTGACCGGCAGGCCACACACATGGCCAGTAGCCAAGATCAGTGGCCAGCAGCCCACAGAAAAGGGGCCGACAAGTCCCAGGATTTTTAGGCTTGAAAAATTAAGGTTTTGGTCCAAAACAAGACAAGAGGTGTATAGGGTTTTGAAGGCTCAAAGCTGTGGCATTCTGCTAAAGACTTCGAGTACTTAACAAGCATATACAAGTTCATCATTGGGTGAGCAAGCGGTGGTGCCCAAGTCGTAAGGGTGGTCAAAAATGGGGTGTCTACACAGGTTCCATTCTCTGGCAAGCACAACCCTATTATACCATTCTTTCCATTCAACCCTCAATGTTGGCCAGCAACAATGGGGTCGATTCATCCTCCAGTTGCCCCAGTCAAGCCCCTCCTTCGTAGAGAAGGAAGTGATCCTCCAGACGAGGATACAAAGCAGGAAGTCGGGCAGGGACTTCTCTAAAGATAGGTCCCAAGACGTATTCTTGTTGTTCACTATGGCGCTTAGCACTTGGTTCACCAGCTTTGAATTTAGCTATATCCTTCTCAATACATCTCTTCAAAGCCACCGTCGGGCTTACACACTCAATAACTGGCACTTTTAGGGAGGAAGACACCATTAGTGAGGAGTGGAAGAGAGAGCAAGGAAAATGAGTGTGAGAATGGTATGGGTTCAGAGTCGACAACAATGAAGAGTGGGAAATATTGGACAAGTGAGTGGGTTAAAACGCGAGGAGAAGGGGTTTTAAAACTTGCCATCCAAAACTTACCCAGTCAGCCTAAATAAGTCAAATAGACCTAAGATAATCACTTGATTGTTTTGAGACTTATGTGGATTTAAACCCTTTGTTTTAAAAGCATAAGAGATCCTGAAAACACAACATGGAGAGTCTCCTTCAAGAGTAAATGTTAGGAGGGAAACATAGTTCAAATACTCAGCTTGGCTTCGAAAATGGTTAGTTGCCTTCGAAGCTAGTTTTATACCTTAAATTCAAGCATAGTTGAGATTTGTTCACTTCAGGAATCTTGGAGGTATGCTTTTAAACTTTCCAACAAAGGAAATTTCCTTCGAAGGGATCTTGGTAGTGACCTATGATTAAAATATGGTTCTCATCTATTCTTTCAATATAAACAAGTACTATGGAACCAGTTCTTGGTTAAGTAATATAGAAAGACCAAGGGCCAAAGGACTTATCTTGCACTTTTGCTTAGATAAGACCATTCGAAGGCGAAAGTGGTCATTCTAAAAAGAAATTTCATGTTTCGAAACACCTAAGCGAAGCTTCGAAGCAAAATTGGTTAGTTCAAAGCTGTTATTACACAGATTATTAACCATACGATTGGAGTGTGAAAACCCAAGGCAAATATGAACACTCCTTTGAGAAATTCCATGCTTCAGAGTACTTAAAACCAGACATCAAAGCAATTTGGTTGCTTTGAAACTGTTATTCATAGATTACTTAGACAGAATGAGGAATAAAGCCATATTCACTATACAATCGATCATATAATTAGAATATAAAACCAGATCATGACAAAAGAGATTTGAAGAACTCAGTTTTATTGATATACAATATGTACATTGGGAAAACCTACTTGGTTACATTCTCAATTTCATAAAAATACGGAATAGACAAAGTCACAAGATCATGAAATTTTGTCCAGCAAAATTCAATAAATATATATTCTTTTTCTAACCTATCTTCTATCCTATCTAAATCTGGTTTATCTAACTGATGAGCCCTTAGTTGGAAGAAGAGATGCCGGGCCTTCATTTCAAATTCTGTTTGTTTAAGAGCCTTCTCTTATTCATCCATTCCTCTTTCTTTGTGTGCATCGCCCATAATAGCATCTTCTCCACACTCTGAATCTTGGTTCTTAAAGTCTTCATATTCTTCAAGAAGATTCTCTGCTTCATACTGAATTTGAAGACGAGCAGTAGACGTGTTCTCCAATAACTCACTGGTAATAGAAGCGTTTGTGTGCCAGTTGAGTAGAAGAGGAAGTTGATCCAAGAAAGTACAAAGCTCTGCCTGGGCTATAGAGTTAAGGATGTGGCTTTGAGAGATAATATCATAGGACCACGATAAGTTCTTGTGAGGAATGTCATCTCGAAGGACCTCAAAGAGAAAATAAGAGAAAGCGGCAAGCAGAGTCTGGACTCTATACTGTTGGTAAGTAGTAGAAAGAACTGGAGCTTGGTAGGGAGCAAAATGCTGGCTCTCGAAGATGGTGAGTTTCAGTTCTTCAGCCCAGTTAGGATTGGAGTGTAGGGAAGGAGCAGTTGGGTCCTCCCTAAATAAATGTGGGAACTCAGACTTGTTCACACATTCTAGCCAATTAGAGGAGTAGAGTTTTGCTTTTTTGGCTAGGAGTGCAAAACTGATCCCTAAGGCCTAAACAGGATATGGAGTCCTTCGCACTATTCTGGACGACAAGGTGGAAGTATGCCATGCCGAAAGCAAGTTGTCTTCAAGGCTGCGAAGACGGTCGAGATGGATGTATAGATATTTTACAAAACTGCATATAGAGGAATGAATTGTAGTGGGATCATCAAATTCAGGAAATCGAAGATGAATTCGTTCCCTTATTTGAGGTTGAGTGGGTGTGGGCCAAGCGTCCTAGCCAGTATTTCCAGAAGACGATAAAGCAGCTTCATCACATGTAGAGAGTTTTGGAGTAGATGAAGAGCTTCCAAGGTCCATTTGTGCAAGTGCTCGGTCCAGAGGTTCATATGGTGCAAAAGCTTCCATAACTTGTATAAATGGTGGCAAATAAATGTGGCCAATAAATGCATGAAGGTTCTTCCGAGGTCGGTCATCATTGTTACATTCCTCCTCGTATGCTCGATCAATGTAAGAGCAGGTTTGATTAGCCATTAGAGATGTATCAGTCTCTTTGTATTTCGCAGACAATGAAAGGAATGTTCAAAACACAGATGTAACACCCCAAAAATGCAATTAATACAACTCATAAGCAGGCCCGGCCCTGGCCATAAGCCCACAAGGCCATGGCTTAGAGCCCCTCAAAATAGGCCCAAAAAAGGGCCCCATCCTATTATAATTTAATGTAATATATTAGGTATGTTTTAAGTCCAAAAAAAATTAAAAAATACCCAAACTAACTTAAAATAAATTGACCCATTAAAAAATTGAAAGGCCAAAAAGTTTGACAGCAACCTAATAAAGCAGCAGTTTGAAAGGCCCAACAGTTAATCCAATTTGTAATTCCTGACCATTAATGGCCAATAGTTAAGGGCCAACAGATAAGGCCCAACAGTTTGAAAGGCCCCTTCCAATATAATTTCTAACCTTAACTTCTCTTAATCCAATTTTCCTTACAGTTTATTTGCTTCTAAAAATGTAAGAAGAGCGAGAATCAAGTGATACTTATTAGTTGTTGTAATGTAATGCTAAGTATTTTTTGTAATTTTAATACAAATCTTTTGTCCCTTACCTTTAAATATTTTTTCTTATTCAATGAAAAAAAAACGTGAAGGGCCCCAGAAATTTATTAGTTGATTATCGGCTTTGGATCCCAAAAATCTCAAGGCTGGGCCTGCTCATAAGAGACGTGAGCATAATAGAATTGGTATACTTTCATTCATCAGAGTTCGTATTACAAAAGATAACACATGCAATATACATTCATAAATGTTCATCATGAATCTACAGCATGTAATATCAATTAATAATCAACAAAATAAATGTCCTACGGGCTTACATCTTTCCACGACATTGCTTGGTTACAACAAAAGGAAGAGTCTAACTCAACACAACTTAGCCCTTGGCTATACAAAATAAATAAAATAAAAGGAAGCACTTGCTTCAAGTCTCCCCAAACTATTGTCTCAGCAGAGGCATGTCTCCAATACCTGAAAATGGTTCCCAAATGAGGTGAGCCAAAGCCCAGTAGAAGCATACTAACACAATATATGAGAATTAACAAGATAGAAGTATGATGCACATGTTTATTGTCTTATGATAAAATCTTTATAACTCTTTCCAAAACCATGTTATACTAAACTCGCATATCAATTTATTCATTTTGGTTCAAGAGATACATCCACTGCATTTAACCTATCACTAGAAGTTACATCTCACAAGTTTCCAACAGATAAAAAAAATCATCATACAAATACATTCACTTCTATTTGCCATTTTACAGAAATTTCGTCCGCGAGAATCGGCACCCATGTATACAAAATGGTTTTCGGAACTTTCACCCTGAACACACAGGCCAACTTAGTTCAATGTAGTCCATCCCCTTTCTTCTTCTCAAAATATAGAGTACATCATCTTTCTCCTCCCAAATATCATACATATACAATGTATATCATTCATAATCATATTCAGTGATAATAGTTAAGGGATTAGTTTCAATTCGCCTAATCCACATGTAATGTCTACAACAATCATGACTATCCTCTACCGATAACCCAAAGCAGATATTTCTAAACAGATATACAATCTCTATAATAGATAAATCATCAAATTTCCATAAGTGAGTGATTAAACAAATCCAGCAACACCATTCATGTATACATCCTCCCAATTTCACATTTTTCATACCAATTTCATTATTTATACAAAATACTTATTCAAGACATTTTAGGGCAAAGCTCCCCATTTTTCCAAATATTAACCCAAATGCCAAAATTAACTATTTTAACACAAGATGACCTCATAACCAAACCCCATAATCATTTATATAACACCCACACAGAAACCCCTCTTTTTCAACTTGAACCCAAATTCTAGGTTTGCTCAAAACACACCCAAATCTCATCATCTTCATATAACAACCTATAACCAAATTAAAGCTCATAATAAAGTGTAGAGAGTCCTTATCTCAAGTGTAGAAGCCCAAACAAGAAGTGGAGAAACCTCAAAGATGTCCAAACTTGACTTTATTCGGATCAAATGAAAGCCCCCGGAATGCTCTGTCTTTTTATCAAGGAGAGTAGGGTAGAGAGATCCTTAGATCTAGGTGTATTTGTAGAGAGAAGTCGAATTTTAGAGAGAAAGAGAGAGCTAGTCTAGGGTTTTTGAGTGAAAAGATATCAAAAAGTGATGTAAAAAGGTGTTGCTGTTGGAACAATCTCGACCCATGATTAACGTTAATCCATGTTTAAGTATGCCTAACAAGTAATTAAGAAGAAATCCTGAGTTAATTACATGTGCATTGCATTATTTTGTATTTATATCTATTTAACATAGAAAAATCTATTCATGTTTTTATTCGGTTTGCAAATTGAAGGCTTTATCGGCATCTAATTTAGAAATTGACTTGATATATGTGTTATTTGGAATTTTTAGGAATTTATGGTAAGTTCAATTTGAAATTGATTCGGAATCAAATAATTAGAATAAAATAATTCCAATTGATTAGTCTAAGCTTGAATTAATTAAGCTCCACTAATTAGCCTATATAAGGCCACTACCAAGCCCAAGACTTCCTTTATCTTCATCCATTTTGAGCTCAAACGTGTAGAAAAAGGAGAAGACATAGATTGAAGCCAAACATTTAAGGAATAAGAGAATTAAGAAGGAATTAGGGGAGATTGAAGGGAATTGAAGAAGTGTAGCTCCAATGCTAGCTAACTCAAGACTTGAGGTAGGAAATTTAACTCTTTAATTATGAAATTGAATTACTTAGTGCAAGAATTCAAGGGAACTAGAGGTTTGAGCATGAGAATTAAATTAAGAATGAAAAATGAAAAAGTAATTCATGCATGCATGTATAATTCATGCATTTTGAATTTAAATTCCAATAATTCCCTCATGCATGTCTTGAATTCACCCTAATTTTGGGAAATCATCAAGTTTCTTGCTGTTTTGTAGCATTTGATCATGTTTTGAGAAGATTGAGTTCAAAGGAATTCATGGATGTCATGTTTATGGAACATTCATAAATTTTAAGTTGAATTTTTGCACAATTGGCAAGCTATTGGGCCATGATTTCTTGAAAGGATCCTTAATTCATGGTGCTTTACAAGTTTCTCAATGTTTCCTTAAGTTTTGGCCCAGAAAAATCGAGCTTTGATGCTTTAAGATTGAGTTTTGAAACTTGGAAGCAATTCTGGAAATTTCAGAATTCTGCTTCCACGCTCGAACAACAGATTCCACGCTCAAGCGACCACTTTGTGGCTCACACTTTTGTTCGAGAGACCAAAGGCTGGCTCAAGCGTGAAATGCATGCTCCCAAAAGTTCTTATGTTTTGCAGCACGCCCAAGCGACAAAAGGTGCGCTTGAGCGAGGGTATGTCTCTCACACTCGAGCAAGTGTTAAGCGAGCGTCGAGCGGGAAAAACAAGCAACCAGTACTTTTTCAAAGTTTGCAGACCGCTCAAGCGGACCCTCACATTTTGCATGTCTGCTCGAGCGAGGAAAGTCACGCTCGAGCGTAGACCCTATTTCTAGCAAGTTTTGAAAAATGTTTTCAAATACATTTTTGCTTCCTCATTCTATCCTAGGCATTCCTAGGCCAAGATTAAAACACTATAATGAGGATAAGGGCTAGAAACACACTAAAGACAAATGAAATAAGTTACGTATAATCCGAGCATGTGTTTTAATGTATGTATCTGTCATGTTATGTAGGTCACACATCTCAAGTTAAGTGAATTGCCTACTCTACTCGTCTATTTGGAGCCGCCGGTTATCTATGAGTAATAACTTAGTAAAGCTATGTTCAAGTTAAATTAATTTCTGTATATGGAATAAGATCTGTTCTATGAAATACTATGTTTTGTACTATGAATGATTGTCCAACTCTGATAAATATTTGCGGTATTTATGCTGTGATTCAAGTGTGCTATCTGTACCCGGATCGAAGGTTCCTTAATGGAACTGGCAAGTTATCTGTACCCAACTAAAGGTTCCTTTATGGGGCTGACAAGTTATCCGTACCCAATCCGGAGGTTCCTTTATGGAACTGACAAGTTATCTGTACCCGGCTGGAGGTTTCTTAATGAAACTGACAAGTTATCCGTACCTAGTCCGTAGGTTCCTTTATGGAATGGGCAAGTTATCCGTACTCGGCCGAAGGTTCCTCTATGGAACTGACAAGTATGATCTATGATGTTCTGTATATGCTCTGTTAACGCTAACGGATGAACTATGAATGATTGAGCATGTTTCCTGAATTCTGCATACGCATTGAATGAGAACACGAATGTGAATTGGTTCTATGTACGGACTTAATTATGGGACATCATTCATTTAACTCTTTACTCTGTTATTATTCACTGGGCCCCCGCTTACTATTTATATTATGTAGGTGATCAGGCACATGACCAGGCCTAGAGTTGAGGACCTGGAGTTTCAATCTTGACAGCCAACCTTCATGCCTCCCGAGGAGGTTCCAGTTTAAGTCAAGCCTCATGGATGTGTTTTGGGGATGTATAAGTTTTTGTTCCTTTTGATTTACAAACAAGTTTTCTGTTGTGTATACATGAAGTGACTTAATTGCTGCATTTTGTTTTGTTCACACTTATGGTTATGAAAGTTCGAAGTTAGCAGTTCCATGTATGTCTTCACAGCTCATTGGACTATGTATATTTCATTTATTTGCTTCCGTAGCCCCTATTTATATGCTATTATGTTAAGAGGCCTTCGGTAATCCAATGATTACTAGCTGATTACGACACTAAACCTATAGGGGCGGGTTTGGGTCGTGACAACTGCGAACTGATATACGCGAGACTCGCTCGAGCGCAAGAGTTGTCGCTCGAGCGACCAAAGACAATAAGTCGCCTCGCTCGAGCGCAGAATACAAACTTCCAGAAGTTTTACAGATAGAAGATCGTCTCCCGAGCGCAAGAGTCCTCGCTCAAGCGAACAACAACACCCTCTCAGTATCTCTGCAGGCCTGCAAAAGTACTGGGAGATCACAAAGCTCACTCAAGCGCAAGAAACTTCACTCGAGCAAAGAAGCCAAAATCTGGGCAACAACAATTTAGACCAACTAGCAACCAACCTGTTCCAAACATGCCCAAGACATCCCAATACTCAAACTCAAAGGGTGAAAGAAGGAAAAAGACATGAATGACAATATTAAACCATGAGACTCGAGTCCGGAATACAACAAATGTCTGGTCAAAACCGGAATCGCTATAATCTCCCTTATTAAGGAATTTCGTCCCCAAAATTACAAATCATATTTCAAAACCATGTTCTAACCAACTTCCACAATGATTACAAATCAATTTTCAACACCATGACCCATCTATCAATCATTCAATGCCATCACATGATGAACAAGTTCGCAATATACATCTCAACATATATTTCCAATATACATCTCGTGTAGCTTTAACCAATTTCAATATATATATATATATTTCATATTTTCAAAACATATTTAATGTTCATGATAATTTCGCATCCAAAACTTAAACAACATATACAATGTTCATATTATGCCTGCGTTTCCAAAACATATTCAACATATACAATGTTCTCATACTTCAACACATATACAATGCTTTTATATTTCATTAACATAATCAAAATCTCAAGATATGTTTAAACACGAACAA
Source organism: Camellia granthamiana (assembly GCA_036172215.1). Taxonomy (NCBI): domain Eukaryota; kingdom Viridiplantae; phylum Streptophyta; class Magnoliopsida; order Ericales; family Theaceae; genus Camellia; species Camellia granthamiana. Next base: position 120,295,988 of record CM069907.1, read on the forward strand.
ATAAGTCCGGATATTTCTTTCAGACTTCTAATTCACGCTTCCAAGTTGCTTCCTCAACCCCGTGATATTTCCACAAAATCTTAACTAAGGGAATTGTCTTATCTTACAAGACTTGGTCCCGAGTGTCCAATATTCTCACCGGTCTCTCCTCATACGAGGCTCCTCATCTACTTCTGAGTCAGTCCAATCCAACACGTGCAATGGATCCGGCTCATACTTCCAAAGCATGCTAATATGAAACACATTATGAACCTTGGAAAGCTGTGACGGCAACGCCAAACGGTAAGCAATCTCTCTGACCCGCTTAAGGATCTCAAAAGGCCCAATGAATCGAGGGGACAACTTTTCACTCTTCACAAATCACATCAGACCCCGGCTAGGTGATATCTTCAAAAAGACATGATCTCTCACCTCAAAAGACAAAGGTCTCCTCCTATGGTCAGCATAACTTTTCTGACGACTATGAGCTGTAACTAACCTCTTTCAGATAAGTGACACTTTCTCCGTTGTTTCCCGAACCAACTCTGGCCCCACCAAAGGTACATTACCCACCTTGGCCTAACACACAGGGGACTTACATGGTCGGCCATACAAGGCCTCAAATGGTGTCATGCCAATACTTGATTGGAAACTGTTATTATAGGCGAACTCCACTAAGGGCAAATGCCTCTCCCACGAACCCTTGAAGTCAAAGCCATAACCTCGAAGTATATCCTCAAGGATCTGAATGGTACACTCGGACTGCCCGTCAGTCTGAGGGTGGTACACAGTGCTAAAGGGCAATCTAGTACCCAAGGCACTCTGCAAGCTCTGCCACAATCGAGCTGTGAAACGTGGATCTCTATCTGATATAATTGTCACAGGGACCCCGTGCAACCTCACTATGTCCCTGATATACAAGTCGGCAAGATAGTCTACCAAATCACTCACGCGCATAGGTATGAAGTGCGCAGACTTGGTTAACAGGTCAACTACTACCCCAATAGCATCACTACCCTGTTGAGTCCTCAGAAGGCCCACAACAAAATCCATCGTAACATGCTCCCACTTCCACTTGACTATAGGCAAGGGTTACAACAAGCCCGCTAGCCTCTGATGCTCGGCCTTCACTTGTTGACAAGTAAGACACTTCGACACAAACACGGCCACATCCTTCTTCATACCTCTCCACCAAAACTGGTGACTCAAGTCATGATACATCTTTGTACCTCCCAGATGCACCGCAAGGCGTGAATGGTGAAACTCTCAGAGTACTTTCTCTCGGCAAGGCTCCGATACAAATAAACGGTTACGGTATCTCACACTCAGGTCATGATACACATTCAAGCCTCTTTCTACCTTCCCACTAGAGATCTTCTCCCAGAGGGATTTTGTCTCTAGGTCACCCTTCTATGCTTTTATCACTCGACTCACAAGTGTGGGTTGCGCAACCACCGAAAACAAAGCGGTAGACTCAACAAACTCTCCAAGATGCAAGTCAAACTCCCTAATAGCACCCAACATCTTCCATTCTCAGATGGTAATACAAGCTACGTTGCCAATAGATTTCCTACTCAATGCATCGGCCACAACATTGGCCTTCCCCGAATGATAATGCAACTCAAAGTCATAATCTTCCATCCACCTCCTCTGTCTCAAAATCAAGTCCTTCTGTGTAAATAGATATTTCAGATTCTTGTGATCAAAAAATACTTCAAATTTCTCACTATACAAATAATGCCTCCAAATCTTTAAGGTAAAGATCACCGCCACTAACTTTAGATCGTGAGTAGGGTAGTTCCTCTCATGCGTTTTCAGCTGCCACGAGCCATAGGCTACTACATTTCCCTCTTGTATCAAAACACAACCCAAGCCTTCCCGTGAGGCATCACAATGCACTAAATAACCCAAACCCGTCATCGAAATAATCAAAATTGGAGCAATGGTCAGTCTAACTTTAAGTTCTTGGAATGATTTCTCACAAGTCTCACTCCACATGAATTTGATCCCTTTCCTTATCAGTCTAGTTAATGGTGAGGCTAGTCTAGAGAAGTCTTTCACAAATTGACGATAATACCCGGCTAACCCTAAGAAACTATGGATCTTAAATGCATTCTTAGGTTGTGCCTAATCTTGCATCGCCTCTATCTTGTATGAATCTACCGTCACCCATTCCCTAGATACCACATGGGCTAGGAACTTAACTTCTCTTGGCCAGAATTCACACTTTCCAAACTTAGCATACAGCTTGTGGGCTCTAAGTAACTCAAGTACTAACCACAAGTGTTCCTTGTGTTCCTTCTCAGAGGGTGAGTAGGTCAGGATGTCGTCCACAAAGACGACTACAAAATGGTCTAGAAACTCACGAAAAATCCGATTCATCAAATCGATAAACACGGCCTGTGAATTTGTTAGCCCAGAGGGCATCACTAGAAACTCGTAATGGCCATACCGCGTACGGAATGCCGTCTTTCAGGATGTCCTCCTTCCTCACTCTCAATTGATGATAACCCGATCTCAAGTTTATCTTAGAGAAGCAACAAGACCCCTTCAATTGATCAAACAGATCATCTATCGAGGCATTGGATACTTGTTCTTGACATTTACTCGGTTCAACTTCCAGTAATCTATACAAAATTGCAAAGCACCATCTCTCTTTTTGGCAAAAAGAGCAGGTACTCCCCACGACGAAGCGCTAGGGCGAATAAAACCCTTATCTAACAATTCCTGGAGTTGAATCTGCAACTCACTCAATTCGACAGGAGCAAATCTATATAGTGCCATGGATATCGGTGCCGTACTAGGCACTAAGTCAATAGAGAACTCTATCTCTTGGTGGGGTGGTGAACTGGTAAGATCCTCCAGAAAAACATTCGAGTATTCACAAACTACCTTAGACAACTCAAACCAGACTTCATCACACTCATTGTCTAAAAAGTTGGTGAAAAGGCAACTAAGTTCACTCCGCCCACGCGGGTCATATACTGGTGATAAGACTCTACCAACCTGGTCCCCCAAGAAATGAAAACAATCACCACTCAAGGTACATACAGTAACCCTCTGACGGTAGCAATCTATAACAGCCCGATATGAAGACAACCAGTCCATACCCAAAATAACATCAAAGCTAGATATATCAATCAACACAAATGAAAAAGGAAGTCGGCGATCGGCACCCTCTATATCACAACCCCGACACCCCTGCTTCAAAATAACCTCACCACCAATGGGTGATTCTACAAAAATAAGAGATGCTAACTGCGCCAACTCCAACCCCAAAATCGATGCAAATGCAGATGAAATAAATAAATGGAATGCACCCGTATTAATTAACACATTGGCAACTGAATTGCAAAGCAAGAAGGTACCTCTCACTATAGAAAGCGCTGGTACAAGATCTGGCACTGTAACAGCATATACATGCCTAGTAGGCCTCTAATCCACCTGCTCACCCCTGGGAGCATAGGACTGATGCACTGATTGCGCCGAAGAGGCTCCCTGATTGGCCCTCGAGGCCTGTGCTGACTATGTTGGCTGGTGGCTTTGTGTCTATCTCGAACCAGGCGCACCAGGTGTGCCATGCAACTATGGGCAAAATCTTTTCATATGCCCCGCCTGTCCACACTGATAACAAGTGAGCGGCTGGCTTCTCCCTTGACTCTGGCTCTGAAAACGAACCGAAGACGATGCTGTTCGCTGCCCTCCTCCTCTCTACGGGCAAGCTGGAGACTTGTAGCCCAACTGACCAGATTTGAAACAAGTGATGTCTCCCTAACCACCTTTCCCAAACCCTGAACTCGGTACTGGAAAAGTGGACCTCGATTAAGCTCCCTAGGACGACTGAGGGTTAAAACCCCTATGTCTCTTACTATCCCCCTGGGCATCCTGACTCTTTCTGGAGTCCCTCATCCTCTCCTACTCCAACTGTATTATGGTCTCCAGATGAGCTGCCGCCTCTACAAGGCGTCTATAATCCCTAATCATCGAACTGGCCATTTTAAACATTAACCCGGTCCTCAACCTCTTCTCAAACTCCAAGCAACGACGTTCCTCAGTCGCCACAAGCTCGGGTGCGAATCTCAACAAATTGGTGAATGTGGCCTCAAACTCAGCCACTGGTGTATTCAACTGCACTAACTTAGAGAACTGGTCTCTTAACTTCTCCCTAACAATAGGAGGCAAAAACTTATCCTGGAAAGCATCGACAAAAGCCTCCCAAGTCCCTCTAATGCGCCCTAGCGCATACTTTCACCATTGACCCGCGTCTCTCTTCAGCTGGAAGGATGCCAAGGTCACTTTCAAACCCCCGTCTTTGATGCCGAGCATCTCAAATGTCTTCACCATCTGCTCTAGCCACTCATCCGCTTCCAGTGGCTCCTTGGGATCATCCAAAAACGCGTTTGGATTCGACTGGAAAAACTCTCTCTTCAGAAAAGATGGCCCTGCTTCAGCTACTTAGGCCTGGACCTAATTCTCAGCCCTGAGAATGTCGATGGAATCCCTCAATGCTCCAACTATTTCGCGGGCTAAGGCACCCATGGCCTGCTAACCAATTGGTTCGGCCACATTGGCCTGACCAACACCCTCTTCTTGTGCCGGAATATCATCCGATATCGGCATCTCCTGCCGTCTAAGCCTACCACGCCTACCACCACATCCATGTCCTGACATCCTAATAAAAGTAACAAAAGAAATTAGCACATTTACACATGTGCCGAAGTTAACTTGCTCGTGTCCTATATGATAGATAACAGTAATTCACTCCACGTAAGCACGTATTCATATAAACACATACGAATTTCATTTCCGAACAATGACCGTCCCGCAGCATTGCCAGAGTTCCGGTTAGAAACAACAGTGATCAAGTGCTCTTCTGACAGGACTTCTAGAAACCCGTGGACTTAATCAACATCCTAAAAATTTAATCCCATACTCATATAATCACATAAGCATGCAAACGTCACTCACAATCTCAAGGTAAAACCCAACTGTAGTCAAAACCACTTCCCACGAGACAAGATATTCAAACTCGGTTCGCTCTAATACCAAGTTGTAACGCTCCAAAAATACAATTAATCCAACTCATAAGAGAAGTGAGTATAATAGAATTGGTATACTTTCATTCATCAGATTTCGTATTACAAAAGATAACACATGCAATATACATTCATAAATGTTTATCCTGAATCTATAGCATGTAATACCAGTTAATAATCAACAAAATAAATGTCCTACAGGCTTATATCTTCCCAAGACATTGCTTGGTTACAGCAAAAAGAAAAGTCTAACTCAACACAACTTAGCCCTTGGCTATACAAAATAAATAAAATAAAAGGAAGCTCTTTCTCCATGTCTCCCCAAACTACTGTCTCAGTGGAGGCATGTCTCAAACACCCGAAAATGGTTCCCAAATAAGGTGAGTCAAAGCCCAGTAGAAACATACTAACACAATATATGCGAATTAACAAGATAGAAGTATGATGCACATGTTCATTGTCTTATGACAAAATCTTTATAACTCTTTCCAAAACCATGTTATACTAAACTCGCATCTCAATTTATTCATTTTGGTTTAAGAGATACATCCACTGCATTTAACCCATCACCAGAAGTTACATCTCACAAGTTTCTAACAGATAAAAAAAATCATCATACAGATACATTCACTTCTATTTGCTATTTTACGGAAATTTCGTCCGTGGAAATCAGCACCCATGTATACAAATGGTTTTTGGGACTTTCACTCTGGACACACAAGCCAACTTAGTTCAATGGAGTCCATCCCTTTTTTTCTCCTCAAAATATGGAGTACATCCCATTTCTCCTCCTAAATGTCATACATATACAATATATATCATTCATAATTATATTCAATGATAATAGTTAAGGGATTAGTTTCAATTCGCCTAATCCACATGCAATGTCTACAACAATCATGACTATCCTCCACCGATAGCCCAAAGTAGATATTTCTAAACAGATATACAATCTCTATAATAGATAAATCATCAAATTTCCATACGTGAGTGATTAAACAAATCCAACAACACCATTCATATATATATCCTCCCAATTTCACATTTTTCATACCAATTTCAGTATTTATACAAAATGCATATTCAAGACATTTTAGGGCAAAGCTCCTCATTTTTCAAATATTAACCCAAATGCCAAAATTAACTATTTTAACACAAGATGACCTCATAACCAAACCCCATAATCATTTATATAACACCCACACAGAAACCCCTCTTTTCCAACTTGAACCCAAATCCTAGATTTGCTCAAAACACACCCAAATCTCACCATCTTCATGCAGCAACCTATAACCAAGTTAAAGCTCATAATAAAGTGTAGAGAGTCCCTACCTCAAGTGTAGAAGCCCAATGGAGAAACCTCAAAGATGTCCAAACTCAACTTTATTCGGATCAAATGGAAGCCCCCAAAATGCTCTATCTTTTTATCAAGGAGAGCAGGGTAGAGAGATCCTTAGATCTAGGTGTATTTGTAGAGAGAAGTCGGATTTTAGAGAGAGAGAGAGAACTAGTCTAGGGTTTTTGAGTGAAAAGAGATCAAAAAGTGATGTGAAAAGGTGTTGTTGCGAACTGATATACGCGAAGCTCGCTCGAGCGCAAGAGTTGTCGCACGAGCGACCAGACATAATAAGTTGCCTCACTCGAGCACAAAATACAAACTTCCAGAAGTTTTATAAACAGAAGATCGTCACCCAAGCGCAAGAGTCCTCACTCGAGCGAACAACAACACCCTCCCAGTATCTCTGCAAGCCTGCAAAAGTACTGGGAGATCACAAAGCTCACTCGAGCGCAAAAAGCTTTGCTAGAGCGAAGAAACCAAAATCTGGGCAACAACAATTTAGACCAACTAGCAACCAACCTGTTCCAAACACACCCAAGACATCTCAATACTCAAACTCAAATGGTGAAAGAAGGAAAAGACATGAATGACAATATTAAACCACGAGACCTGAGTCCTGAATACAACAAAGGTCGGGTTAAAACTAGAATCACTATAACAATGAAGGATTTAATGAAGTTTAGCACTTCATTTCTAAGAATACGGTTATACTTCAGCCAAGTCCATGCACGTCCTAGAACGTGGGCAAAGTGCACTAGTCCACTAATATCACCAAGTATTGGGTACATTCGTGCGGGAGGTAATGTTAGCTATATATTTTGTATGAACCAATCACAGTTTAACACGTGATATGAAAATGATAATTTGGGGAGTTAATACAAGTCTTCAACCAGCGACAGACACGTGACGGTTCATATTGGTAATAATGGATCTGCGCAGCACTGGAATAGCTAGAAGACGCAAGATGACCTGGCCCAACGGTTACTTACAAATTCAAATTCAAATTCAGGAGGGAAGCCTAACTGCAAGAATGGCGTAGTGGGATTAGTTGTGAAAGAGCCTGATCTACCATTAGAGAGTATAAATAGAAGAAAAGGCCCCAGAATGAAGAACCCAAACTGTCCACTAATATCACCAAGTATTGGGTACATTAGTGCGGGAGGTAATGTTGGCTATATATTTTGTATAAACCAATCACAGTTTAACACGTGACATGAAAATGATAATTTGGGGAGTTAATACAAGTCTCCAACTAGTGACAGACATGTGACAGTTCATATTGGTAATAATGGATCTGCGCAGCACTAGAATAGCTAGAAGACGCAAGATGACGTGGCCCAACGGTTACTTACAAATTCAAATTCAGGAGGAAAGCCTAACTGCAAGAATAGCGTAGTGGGATTAACTGTGAAAGAACATGATCAGTAATCATGGGAGGACATTTTGATGGTTGGAAACCTACTTCCACGGTTACCATTCGACAGTATAAATAAAAGAAAAGGCCCCAGAATGAAGAACCCAAACTGAGATCCATAAATCAATCGTTTACTTCATGTCTTTCCAGTTTTACATTTTCAGTTCTTTACATTTCCAACACTTCAATTCATGTACTGCACTTCATTTCCTATGAGTAGTTTCAAGTAGTCGTTGTTGTAAACATTTTTAAGGCTAAGTCATTTTATTGTAAGTTCCTATTTACTTAATAAAATTCAGTTTCTGAACTAATTTGTATCTGTTATTTCTTATAAATTTCTCCTAAATAAAGTCACCAGTAAAAGTCCTCTTCATTGAGGCTGAAAGAATTTTAACACAATCGTCTAATAATTGGTTAGCAATTAAAATTCTGTAAAGATTGATTGATCCTTACTGGCACGCTTAAATTTCAACTATTAACCCTTAAAAGTCAAAAAAGCCAACAATAACCTTCATTGATTTTATTTTATTATTTTATAACATTTTTTAAAACATGGGTAGAAAGAAAATTTGATTACTTTGGCCCATTCATGATATTGTTTGGGGTATATTTTTTAAGTTGATTTTTTTTGTTTATTAAAAAATGCCTAAAAAAATAAAGACGTGATACAATAATAAGTCAATAAACTAACTATTTAGCCAAAAAATTACTATAAATTATCACATTACACTATTTATTTTTTTGTATATTTTTTTTATAAGATGTTAAAAAATTATTAAAATTATTAAAATAATTAATTCCCAAACAATAATTTGTATGATATAAAACCAACTTGAAAGGCAAAACTGAAAAAAAAAAAATCAAAAAACAAGAAGACAGCTGGAATGATCAAGGATCACTGGTGCACAGTAGAAAAATAATGGAAGCTCCTGTTTTCAACCCTTGCTTTGTAAAATAGTCATATTTATGGAAAAAAATATCTAAAAAAAAGAAGCCATTGAATGGTTAAAATTCATTTCAAGAGTTGGTGTACAAAATTGAATCTGCACCATTCAATAAGATTCTGAATAAATTTCTGAACTGTTTTTCTGATTTCCCCAACTTTTCTTAAAAACCTAAGAAGCATCTGGAAAAGACAAATTTGAAAGAAAAAAACCAACACACAATACAAAACAGAGAGAGAGAGAGAGAGAGAGAGTCATATACATGAAATATGTTTTGTTCAATATATAACTTCTATGGTATCGTAATCCTTGTTTTTCCCATAAAAAAGAACATTTGAAGAACACAAGAAGCTATAAAAGAGGTCCATGGACCTAATCATTATTACAACATTGCTGTAAACTATAATCCTTGTATGGATAACTAACCTTAAAAAGAGTACAGAAACTACATAACCAACCTAAAAACTTCCTTTTAGTGCATGAGAGCACCATCAGCTTCCTGTACCAATGGTTGAGTCACATGCACAAAATGCTCGGCCTCCCGCTCCACCTCCTCCAAACACCTCTTCTCACCGCCCCCCCTCCCTTCCCTCATCTTCTTCACGAATCCCACAAACCGTCTCCAATTGTCCGGCTGGAACAAATCCGGGTTCATTCTCAAATACGTGAACGCACACATCTCTCTATCTTCTTCTCCCGAATCACCATCAATATTCAACGACGATGCTTGTAAAATCTGTTCATGTGCATGATCATCGTATCGTGGCAACGCATTTTCCCCAGCAAGCGGGACTTGAGCTTTCCGAGTGGCCAAAGCCACTTGCCTAACCAGTTTTTCCGGCAAACATTGGGCGTCCTGTGGCTGTTCCTGATCTCTCATCTCAATACACGTGAAGTTGAATATGGCACCGTGGCGTGCTAACATTTGGGCAATTGGAAGGTACCCATCTCTAAAACGAGTGTTATAGTACCCTGCTGTGAGCTCGGGGGCATGAGATCGAGACCCATAGTGCCAGTGAATGCCTGCTACCTTAACTGAGATTTTGACGCCAGTATTCTCAAAAGTTGACTTGGCTGATAACAATATTCTTTCACCATGGTCTAGAAGCATCTGAGAGTACCAGGTGAGGAAGAATTCACCGTAAGGACAATTCCAACCACCGCCTTCTTTTCGGAAAAAGTTTGTATCCTCTGGCCAGTTGTTATATTCACCAGCATCCGTAGGGCCCGTACTTCCCCATTTTGGCTTCCCGTTAGCTTCTGCCGCAGCTTTTAAGTGACTGAGCATGTACTGCAGAGTGTAATTAAGATAGCATAAGATCACGGAGGGAGGGAAAAAAGAGGGTTTTAATGTGATGAAAGATAAGGAGACAAGAAGGGGGAAAAGAATATAGTGAGTACCTTGTCAAAACACTGAAAGGCTCCAATTCCGGGAAACTTCCACGTTCCATTGTGCTCTGGGTATGATGGGTAACGGAGCTCACCTGCTGGACCCATTCCAACTTGGATTTCCTAAATCAACACAGATTAATGATCAACAAACTTTTGCAGGAGATTTCATGCTTAAATGGGACACCAGCACAGGGGATATTAGCTTTTCGGTTTCCAAGTTTAAATGCACATCAGTTTTAGCATTTGTAATGCTTTCATTTAACCCCATGAATTAAAGGGTTCAAAACCCGAACCACACCCAACAGACTGACTCAAAAATTGAAGAAGCAGTCATCTCTGTTTCTCAGGTCGGTTGGCTGCTGGTTAAATGGTGTGCGAAATCAGGTGGTTGTTGGTCGTTGGTGGGTTTGAAAAAGTTTCCGTCTAACCCGAATTGACCGAATATAAGTGTTAGAAAGTATTTTCTACACGTGGCAAGATTGTATTAGCTCCCTCCCATATTACAATTTACAACCTATCTTTTACTATTCTCCCTTCAAACATCACAAAAAGCAAGATCTGCTTCCATGACAATCAAATTCATTCTTAATCAAATCACAACCACAAACCTAACCCTAATTAATCCCCCTCTCTACCTCTCTCCACACCACCAAACTGAACAACTAATACATCTGTCAAAATTGAGCAAGTATTGTATCAATACGAGTCAGGTAGCAACCGACAGTGAAACCAAACCAACTTGACTTGCGAACACCGTACCATAAACCCTAAACCAACAATCTCCATGTTAACAAAAGATAGGCCAGGTCAACAGAGGCCAGGTCATGGTTGTGCTAAACTTATGTCATACGAGCCTAAATTCATAAAGCATACATTAAGAAACCATTCAACACCCAAGTACAAGAAGATAAGCATTGAGTAATTACCACAATGGTGTCCCCTAGAAGGTGCTCAAATTTCTCTCTAAAAGAACGCATAAAATCAGCATAACATTGGATAGGAGTACGCCCCTTGAGGACTGGAAGAGTATCACAGCCAAGGGATATATATTCATAATTTCTCCTACCCCATTGATCTGTGTAGGCAAGGTCAGGGTCTTTGTCAATCTCTTCTACAACCCACTTTGGCAGAGGGATCCTGTACATAAAATCCAGAGTAATCAAAGTTAGGAAAAAGTACATAATTGCCACACTACCACGTCCAGGCATCGGAAATTCCATTCCTCGTAATTATTGCGTCAATATTGAAAAAAGTATAGAGTTATAAACCAAAAAGCTTCACATATTGAACCAATTTTCCCAAGCAAGATGCTACAATACCATAAAAATAAATATAAATAAAAAAACCTAAGCTAATTCCATGAAACACCTCAATACTAAACTAAACAAGCAAAATCTCTAGATCACAATCACCATCTGTTAACCAGCGTCTCACAAATACTTAAATTTTAGTTAGTAGACATTATCATGGGTTCATATAACATCAGATTTTATCCCATCTAAGAACCAAAATTTTCATTTGATTCCCAACCTCTTGGGTTCATGACCTGGCAAGAGTGTTAGCTTGTAAGTTATTTTGTTTTGGTACAGGCGATAACTTTGGGAGGGATTCTGACCAACTGAACTAGTGAAGTCTCTGCACATTTTATACACCCAAATCTCAATAGTTTCTTCCTGGACTGTATTTGTGACTCTTGCAACACACTAGATGTTTGAAAGGTGAACATCCTCGTTCCAGAACACTCACCCAGGTCATCAGTCTAACAAACAAAAAAAGAAAGAAAGGGGGGGGGGGGGGGGGGGGGGTGTTTGTTAAAATTGATCATAGAAAGAATTGGTCCAGTAAGGATTGAGCAGTATCCATTGATCAACTTCAGTCTGTGGGAGGGAATGCATGAGAGGCAGGCATTCGGAGGGGATTCAATCAAATTATATCCCACTTTGCTCAAATACTCCATCTAACGTACATTTAAATTATCTTAGCAAATGGGATAATGTTTATTTCTGTATGCGCCCTATCATTTCTGTTAGTATATCACAATTTCGATTCTTACACACTACTTTTTCATAGTTAAATTAGAACTAGTACTACTAATAATAGAACATTTTTAAATTGGACATCAAAGCGAACAACAAATGGGAATGGGACTGATACTATATTGTCAAATTCCAATTATCTTCATTGGTATTCACTTACAGTCCACTTGGCAAATTAGTAGAGAAAAAAAGTGGCATCTCCTTCCATCATTCCATGTGAGCAAAATTAAGTTTATAAATAAAGATGAAAAAGAAAAATGATTTGTGGCACTAAAACTGTTTGCACTAATTTCCTGTTTTGGTAACTTTGTTTTTTTTTTTTTTTTTTCTTTACCTGATATAGAAATTAGTGCCATTAGTGCTCAACAAATTAGTGCCACAAATCAAAGCCCGATGAAAAATGGGTTTAAATAAATAAACAAATAAATAAAATTAGTGCCAAATAAATTTTATAGTAAGAGAGACAACAATCCTCTAAGGGCAAACTGCAAACTAAAAACTCCATTCTCTTTCGCTTCAAATCCCTCCAATGTTGGGCACATTTGGAAAGTGTATCGAAGATTAAAAAATAAAATTCTGCTTACTTCTAATCATTTCCAGGCCGTTTGGATTGAGTGATTTGGACAGAAAAGAAAATAAATGGGTTTCTCTTGGTTGTTTAATCGGCGACAAATGAGGAGAAATAGAATGAAATGGAGAGAAACTTACTTCTTTTACACCCACTTTTTGAATCACTCCACAATGAGAGAGATTTGGACAGAAAGGAAATGGGATGATTACTAATGATACGAATCACTCCGAAATTGAGAGTTTTTCACTCCTAAAAACTATTCAAATAGGTGATTTTGGAAGGAAAAAAACTCTGTTTTATTTTGGGCATCATAGAGCTCAAAAATTTTGTTGAATACATTTCTTGTTTAATTTTTCACTACTAATCCTTTTCAAATTTGTTCACATACTAACTCCAAATAATGATATTGATAATAATAATAATAATAATAATAATAATAATAATAATAATCCAGAGTAATCAATGCTAGGAAAAAATACATAAAGTGCCACTACTACATCCATCCATAGGAAATTCCATTCTTCATAATTACTGTGTCAATATTGAAAAACTATGGAGTTGTAAACCAAAAAGCTTCACATATTTATGGAATTTTCTCAAAAATTTTGTTGAATTCATTTCTTGTTAAATTTTTCACCACTTCTAATCCTTTTCAACTTTGTTCACATACTAACTCCAAAAAATAATAATAATAATAAAGGGTTTATTAAGGAAAAAAAAAATGGGAAACAACAATCCAGTGTAACAGTAAAAAAAAAGATAATTTGGACTCAGTCCAAATTGTCTGAATTTGTATATGACCAGACGATCATCCGAGCGCCCGTCTGGCTAGTGATCCGGGCAAATGTGGATTGGCATACGGGACAAAGGTTGGTTGACACACTATAGAAAAAGTGACGATCGCAGTTGATAAGTGTAAAACTGTTGTTCGGCATATCATCCGGCTGGACGTTTGACTTACGTAGCTCAAATACGTAAGGATAAAATTTATAAATTTTAATAATTAAAATATTATTTTTTTCATAATTTTGTAATTTTTTTTTTCTCATCCCCAAAAAAATCAATCAACTTCTCAACTACCAGATCACTCGATCACGTGAAAAGAAACTGGTAGAGAGTAATGGTGTGTTTGATCGAGGATTTAAGAAGAGGTTTAGAAATAAAAAATATATATATTTTTAAAATTAAATAAAATATCGATATATTTTATTCAATTTTGTTTTTTTTTATGGAAAATGTCTCGGAACTCAAATTTTGTGGTTGAAAAGTGATTCAAATGGTCAAAACGATGTCCTTTTGGCCATTTGTATGTTGTTCTGTACTCAAAACGACGTCGTTTTGGCCATTTAAATCACTTTTCAACCACAAAATTTGAACTAAGTAGCATTCTCGTTTTTTTATTTCCCTTTCCAACGAAAGAGAGCGTAAAGAAACGACAAAGGCGTAAGATAAAGATATAGTGAGAGAAGAGAAGGTAATGTACGCACGTGCAAGAGTCACCGACGTTTCCACCACATTGATGGAAGGACATAACCGCTTGGACCTTGAGTCCCTGCTTCTTCGCCATTTCCATGAGCTCCACATACCCTCCCCAGTTATACTCCCCCGGCGATTCTCTCTCCACCAAACCCCACCAAACGTCCATCATCACCCCTTCCACCCCCGCGTTCTTCAGCGCCTGCAAGCTCGCATTCATCGCCTTCCTCCTATTCACCGTGTTCCCCATCGTCACGCTGTCCAACGGCATCATCACGTAAACCGGCACCCCCTTCCCTTTCTTAACCTGCGCACCACCCTCCTTGTACTCCCTCACCACCTCCTCCGGCGGCGACTCCATCAGCGCCTGGCACGCCACCGACAGATCCGGCCGGATTCCTCCCATCCTAGGGCTCAGCGGCGGCGACGGCGATATCCGATCGATCTCCGCCGCCGCCCCCTGCTTCTGCGCCATGCACCGGAGACTCGCCGCCGGTGACATTCGCACCGGCGTCGCGCTCACCGTAGCCGACGCCGCTTCGCCGGAAACGCTACCTGAATCCGCCGCTATTGGTGTTCCTGACAGAGCTCCGATCTGGTGTGGCAAGCTCATGGCCATGTCCGTACAATCAAATCAATCACAATTCGAATTGCTATATATAGAGAGGGAGGGAAAACAGTCAAGTCGTTGACCTGTGCTGTGAAGACAAGAGCTGTGAGAAGAGCGAGCAATGGCGTATATATAGGATTTTATTTAGAACCGTTACTTTATTGACACGTGTCCAACTACACGTGTCGAGCTAATAGCGAATGCGGAGGCAACGGCTAAGATTGTTGGAATCACGTGAAGATGGTCGGTGAGATTGCCGGTGCGCTTGAAAGTTCCAATAAGAACGAGCTTTTTGACGTTTTATCGTTGGGAAAATGGGTGGTGACACGTGGTTGTAAAGATTAACAGTCACGTGTCGTCGTGGCTTTTCGGATTTAAAAAATGCTATAAATTTAATTTTCTATCAAATAAATAATTAAATATCTTACAGGAATATAAAATTTATAAAAATATACATTAATATAAAATATTTGATCATTTAGGATCCGTTTGGCAATGCAAGTTGGGGCTAATTTTAGGGGACATTTCCCTAAATAAGCCAAAATAATAAAAGAATTCCCAAACTAAGCCTAGTTTTGAAGAATTTCCAAAATAAGCTAACTCGCGGTTCACAATCGCGAGTTCAACAAATTTCTCCCGTTTCACGTGATGTTGGTAAATTTTAAATTCGTGGTTATGAAAAGCGATTTTGATTAAGAACTCGCGGTTACAAAACGCGATTTTAATTAATTTTTTTTTCTTTTGAACTCGCTGTTACAAATCACGATTTCATCCAAAAAAAAAATTTTTTTGAACTCGCTGTTACAAACCACGATTTCATCACAAAAAAAAAATCTCATTTGAACTCGCTGTTACAAACTACGATTTTATCAAAAAAAAAATTTCTTCTGAATTTGCTGTTATAAATCACGATTTTATTCAAAAACTTTTAATATATATTAAAATCTGATCAATGCAAAACATAACTTGTTGGTAGCTCAAATGGTAGACCAATGTTAAGCCTTGGCAGGGGGACGTGGGTTCAAATCTCACGCCAGATTTCCCCTTCTTTTTTTCTTTTTTTTTTTCACTCACTTTATACTTTATATATTTATTATGTAATTTTTTTATCAAAAAAAAGTAAAATGTCAACATAATTGTTTAAAAAATATTTAGTTTATTTGGTTTCAGTTTGTTGGATTTACTTGTTTGAAATTTGAGTTTTTTTATTTTCGTATTTTTTTGTTTTTAGTGAATATTTTTTAAATTTTAAACATTTTTTTTACTTTTTTAGATGCACCTTAGATATATCTAAAAAGTAAAAAATTTGTTAAAAAATATTTTTAAAAATTAATAAATACATAAAAATACAAAAAATATACAGAAAAAATATTTTAGTATTTTTAGTATTTTTTCAGAAAAATATACTCAAAAAAATATGCATAGTGAAAGCGTACTCAAAAAATATTTTTTCAGCAAAATGTACGCTTTTAAAATGTATTAAAATATTTTAAAAGCGTACATTTTTTGAGTACATTTTGCTGAAAAAATTAATATTTTTCTGAAAAAATATTAAAAATACAAAAATATTTTTCAGTACATTTTTTGTATTTTTATGTATTTATTAATTTTGAAAAATATTTTTTAACAAATTTTTTACTTTTTAGATATATCTAAGTAAGGTGCATCTAAAAAAGTAAAAAAAAAAATGTTTAAAATTTAAAAAATATTCACTAAAAACAAAAAAATACGAAAATCAAAAAACTCAATTTTCAAACAACTAAATCCAAAAAACTGAAACCAAATACACTGATATTTTTTAAACAATTATGTTGACATTTTGAAAAAAAATTGTGTTTTATAGAAAAAAAATTTAGTTAACCAAACAAATATTTTACTTTTTTTTGATAAAAAAATTACGTAATAAATATATAAAGTATAAAGTGAGTGAAAAAAAAAAAAAAAAAAAAAAAAAAAAAAAAAAAAAAAAAAAAAAGAGAAAAAAGAAGGGGAAATCTGGCGTGAGATTTGAACCCACGCCCCCCTGCCAGGGCTTAACATTGGTCTACCATTTGAGCTACCAACAAGTTATGTCTTGCATTCATCAGATTTTAATATATATTAAAAGTTTTTGAATAAAATCGTGATTTATAACAGCGAATTCAGAAGAAATTTTTTTTTTGATAAAATCGTGATTTGTAACAGCGAGTTCAAATGAGATTTTTTTTTTTATGAAATCGTGGTTTGTAACAACGAGTTCAAAAGAAATTTTTTTTTGGATGAAATCGTGGTTTGTAACAGCGAGTTCAAAAGAAAAAAAATTAATTAAAATCGCGTTTTGTAACCGCGAGTTCTTAATCAAAATCGCTTTTCGTAATCACGAATTTAAAATTTACCAACATCACGTGAAACGGGAGAAATTTGTTAAACTCGCGATTGTGAACCGCGAGTTAGCTTATTTTGGAAATTCTTTCAAAACTAGACTTAGTTTGGGAATTCCTTTATTATTTTGGCTTATTTAGGGAAATGCCCCCTATTTTAGTCACTACGGGACAAAAGAGACTAAAGTAGCCAAATGGAGACAAAAGCCACTGAAATTGATTGGCAACAACCCACTTCAAGGTAAATTTACCAAACTACCCCAACATGTAAAACCACAAATAAAAACAAATTAATGTATACAAATAAAAATAAAAATGACAAAAATGTAAATTAAAAAAAAAGAACCACAAAAATATGCCTCATCCACAAAAAAATAAATAAATAAATAAAAATAGAAATTAGCATTTGCCATGTAATTTTAAAAAAAAATAAAACACATGAAAACCCATTTTTGAAAAATAAAAACAAATTAATATATACAAATAAAAAAAATGAAGAAAAAAAAAACCACAAAAATACACCTCATCCAAAAATTAGCATTTTCCACGTCATTTAAAAAAAACATAAAAAATCCTTTTCCAAAAACAAAAAACAAATTAAAACAAAAAAAAACCGAAATTATTATTTTTCAAGTCATTTGAAATTAAAAAAAAACAACATAATAAAGCCTTTTCCAACAAAAAAAAAAAACAAATAAAAAACAACAACAACAACAACAACAAAAAAACACATTAAAATGAAACTGAAATAAGTATTGTCAACGTCATTTAAAATTAAAAAAAAAAAGAAAAAACCTTTTCAAAAAAAAATTAAACAAAATAAAAAGTCAATAAAATGAAACCGAAATTAGCAGTTTCCACGTTATTTCAAAAAAAAAATGAAAAAGCCTTTTCAAAATTAAAAAAAAAGACAAATTAATATATATATATATATAGAAGACAACAACATAACACCCAAATTTACATTTTCAATGCCATGTTAAAAAAAACAAAGCATAAAAAAGATTTTTCCAAACCCAAAAAAAAAAAAAGGCAAATTGAAAACAATAAAAAAAAAATGACAAAAACGTAAATGAAAAAAAAAGAGCCACAAAAATACGTCTCATCCAACCAAAATAAATAAATAAATAAATTTAAAACAGAAATTAGCAGTTGCCACGTAATTTTAAAATAAATAAAACACATAAAAAATCATTTTTGAAAAATAAAAACAAATTAATGTATACAAATAAAAATAGAAATGAGAAAAACGTAAATTAACAAAAAAAAAGAACATCAAAAATACGCCTCATCCAACCAAAATAAATAAATAAATAAATAAATAAATTTAAAAACAAAAATTAGCAATTGCCACGTAATTTTAAAAAAAATAAAACACATGAAAAATCATTTTTGAAAAATAAAAACAAATTAATGTATACAAATAAAAATAAAAATGAGCAAAACATAAATTAAAAAAAAAAGAACATCAAAAATACACCTCATCCAAAAAAAATAATTAAAAATAGAAATTAGCATTTGCCACGTAATTTTAAAATAAATAAAACACATGGAAAACTATTTTTGAAAAAAAAAATTAATTAATTAATGTATACAAATAAAAATAAAAATGACAAAAACGTAAATTAAAGAAAAAGAACAAATTAATGTATACAAAAAGAAAAATGACAAAAATATAAATTAAAAAAAAATCATAAAAATACGCCTAATTCCACAACAAAAAAAAAAAATCCACACCAATGACGCTGACGTGAAGGATATATGGCAAGGAATAAAAATATAAAAAATCACTCTAAGGGCAACTTGGTCATTCACCATGAAGATACCTCACCAAAAAGTTAAAAAGTCTAAAAAATTAAAAAATCCTTCTTAAACCAGGCTTTTTAGGCCAGGATAAAATAGTTAAAAAAGTCAAAAAACTAAAAAACCAACCCACTTCCTAAGCGGGTAATTATTTAATAAAAAATTTGATACCTCTAACATTATAAGGCAAAAACCGATACGCCGATGCTGCGTTGTCGTTTTGTGTTCTACAGCTGCTTTGATGTCCACGAAAGGAAAAGTAAGAAGTGCCACGACACGACCTTACGGCCGATTTTAAAGATTTTATTTTTCAGATTATATTTTTAAGAAGATAGGTAATTTTTTTTTTTTGATTGATAACTATTTTTTTATGGATTTTTTTATTTTTTTTATTTAATTGGGATAACCTTTTTAAGAACTTAATATTATTATTTATTAATATAATATTTTTCATGTTTTTAAAATAAAATAAAAAAAACACAAGTGTCACGTTCTCTCTCAATAATAACGTGCTTATAATTTTGTTCAAAGAATTTAAAAGGTGTTTTTTAAGTAAAAGAAGGTTAATAAATTAAATTATAATAAAAATATCGTAATCATCTCATTGACTTAAATTCTACATTAGAAAGATCACTATGCCACCTTCCCTTCTCCGAATTTAGGAAAGATTTGGGAAGTGATTTGTTTAGTAGGTTTTTAATTTTTCAATTAAAATATGAGTTAAAAAAAATTAAATGATTTAAAAATGACTTTTTATGAAAAAATATTTTTTGAAAAAAAGTAAAAAGAAGAGAATAATTTTTTTTTTTTTAAATCTTTTTTGTAACTTTTTAACATATGATTTAGATTGATTTTAGATATAAATCCTACCATTTAAGCTCTAAAAGTTAGATTATACAAAAAATTTGGCCTGCCATTCTAATATTGGGCAAGCAGGAATGCTAAGAACAAATAATTCAGAAAAAAAAAAAAAAGTAATGAAAGTTGAGATAAATTAAAAATACTACTGCTAGTTGTTTGGGATGATCTAAATAAGTGCACTTTTTGTCTTTTTACGCAAAGATGTGCAGAAAAATAAAGAGGTGATGTGATAAAATAAAAATAAAAAGATGGATTATTTAGGAGATGCCAAACATTTCCGTACAAAGCAGACCCTAAGCATACTTTGCAAACAAATGCATAGGTCTCAGTTCAAGAAAAATAGCAGAAGTTAAAACGAATTAGCCAACATCATGAAATCATAGATGATAGTAACTTTACCAATTGTTATTACTCATTAATCCTTATTTACTTCATATCATCACCTCTTAATGGTGTTCACTCCTCAACACTTACTAACTTCTGCTATTGCTCGAGGATGTTTAATTAATTTTGAAAATAGGGATTGATTAATGTATTAAATCTTGGCCAAACAACGTACGAGAATCCTCCGAACTCATCATCTTATCCTAGCAAGTTTTGTATACATATTTTTTCTCATTCTTATAATTGAATTTGAAATAATAAGATAAAAACTAGCTCCACAAAAATAATCCAAAAAAATCATTCATTCATCCATGTAAATAGTAACTTATCATTCATCATTTCATCTTAAAAAAGAAATTTCTTGCTCATGATCATCTCTGGCTTAGCGGGCTTCAACCAAGTCCAACCAAGTGGTTTAAAACCCTCATCCAACAAACTCTCTTATCCTGATAACTGAATCTTTTTTTTTTCTCTTTTGGGTTGAGAAATATCTAAGGGATGTATTTAGAAGCTCCCTGCAATTCACTTCATGAATAAACAAATTTCAGTTGTTCAACTAAAAATTCCCAAACCTCCTCTCACAAATTCCAAGCATTCTCAAACATGTCACTACCTACAAATCTATTCACTTGCAATCTAATTAACCATGGGAAATTTGCAGCCCACTGCCCACAAGTATTCTTCTATTTGCATAAGTGATCACAAACAAAAGTTGTAGATTCTAGTCATGTAACCATATTCAGTGCTATCAAATTACCAATGGTTAAAAATCTCTATCTTTGCATTGTTAGCACACCAAATAAATAAAAAAAAAATGCTGAAGTATTACTCAGGAAAAGGGCTCTGGAAACCACTGCGATCAAAGCTCTTTGACATTATGAGCAGTATAAACAGTCCTCATTGAGCTAAAATACCAACTCAACATTACAAAACAAAACAAATGAAAGTTTACAAAGCACTCCCTAAAGATGTAGCATCAAGAGTCTCCAAAGCATAACCAGACAAACAATAAGGTGACAGCGTTTTACAAAGCATAGAGAGCACCCTCTAAAAGCTGCATACACCAGAGAGTCTCTATTACACTACTCCCTACAACACCATCAGGGCAATTTGAATTAACTATCAAATCATATTGTATAAGTCCCTGTAGGCTGTAGTTGCTAATTCTTTTTAAAATATAAAACACACTACCATCAATACATAGTTCAGTAGCATGCAAGCCCTAGAACTGATTGCACAATTCATTTCCAGATATCAGAAGCAAAATTTTCCCAGAAGCAAAATTTTCCCAAAAGCCCAACCCCGAGAAAAACAACCCTCATCTTCAGTTGGTAAAAACAGATGAGTCTTAACTGTTTAATTGTTTTCTTGTTCGTTTATACTTACTAAAACTCAATAAGCCAAACACGCAATAGAAAATCCAAGAATCAGTTGATCAATCATCACAGTCCAACAAATGGGTACACCTTAAAACAGAAAACACATTAGCAAAATCAAGAACGAAAAGATCTTTTAGCATTAAGTAATATGCGAATATATACCATCCACACATACATACATATATCTATACATACAAACATAAGCATTAATATTTGCATTATGATGTTACCAGTGTTTTAAATGTTCCCCTTAATTTGTCAAGGTATTTCAACCCTACCCAAAGATTATGACAAAGACAACCACCAAAAAGGCACCAAGAAATTGAATCCTTCCCAATTATTCAAAAGCAAATCTATGCTAAGTATCTAATACTCAAGAAAAATAGGATTATACAAAACAACCCCCACTAAACCTCTTCAATGTTATATAGTCACACAAGTGCTTTACATATACAATATATAAATATCATGTATGCAAATACCACCAGTCATTATTAATCTGATGCCTAAACTATCTATCTTGCTATGTATAAATATTCAGCTAATGCCAAAATGTACATCAGCTCTCCAAAGTAAGAATGGATGAGAAATAGGGTGGGTGCTGTTCTACAAAGCTAAAAGAGCACCCATCCTGAGTCACTGAACTTTATTCTCAACATCCACCAGTAATATGCTGCTAAAATTAAATAACACCCACTGCAAGAAGGCTGTTGATTCACTTTTTAATATCAATAGCACTACCATCAATATGTAAACCATGTTCACCTGTAGGTAATCATCCCTAGGGCCATTTGGACAAGTTATTTCCAAGAAAAAAGAAAGCACAAAATACTATCAAATCATCCTCTTCAAACCTTGAATCTTGATTGGAAAAAATAAATCAAATGTTTTTTTATTGGTTTCTTCTTCATCTATACTGGAAACTTAAACTAAGTGTATTATGTTAATTTTAACTTTATTCTCCTAAACTATCATCAAATTTTCTGTTTCATTCCTAAATTATTAATTTCATCTATTTAGACATTAAATTTTTAATTTCAGTTTATGTGATCCAATTGGAAACACAAATCAGTTTCTGTTAAATCTTAATTTGATAGTCAAAAAAATTTAACACATCAACTGGTTGTGGGGGTGTATTTTGCTCAAAATAGTAAAAACAAAAAAAAAAGGTAGTGCTTGGTTGTAGGGTTTAACTTGTTCACATTTGAAAATGATCCTTTTCCCCATCAAGTCAAGCCTCAACGAGTACTTATTTTTACAATCATCCCTAATTGGATCATATGATCTGAAATCTGAATTTTAAGACTAAGGCTGCTTTTTTGTTATAAATTTGGATAAGAATTTCAGAAATAAGAAAGGAAAAAGGTGGATCCTCTAATTTCATTTATATTTTACCTATTTTTTTCCTTTTTCCTTTTTCCTTTCCAAATCACTACCCAAATCCATGATCGAAACACAATTTTAATACTCCCTGTGTCCCAAAATAATGATCCATTTTGAGGAATCTAACTTTTTTTTATAGTACAATTATTGCATTTCAAAAAAGTTGATTTTTTAAAATTACTCTTTTGATAGTATATTTTTTAAGAATATCAATGTTATAATTGTACTTTTTATATTGTTTATTAATTTAAAAGAAGTGCAAAATAAGAAATTTATATTATTTTTATACTTAATTTTTGAAGAGGGACTAATATTTTAAGACAATGAAAAATAAAATAAGGGACTAATATTTTAGAACTAAGGGAGTAGATGAAATCGATAATTTAGAGATGAAAAGGACAAAATGATAATAGTTATGGAATAAAAGTGAAACTACTAATATACATTTTGTCCTACAATTAGACACTAAAAACACGGACATTTCAAAGAAGGTGACATATTCGTGTCGTGTACGTGTCGGATACCGACACTCTCTAAACACTTTTAGGACACGTGTCCGATATTCTTCAAAACATGTCCTATTTTTTAAATTTTTTTGAAAACTCAGACACTCTTTAGACAATTAGAAAACACACATGTCAATTACTTAAACATACCTGTCCATCGATTAAATACATGCGAAAAGTTTGGGAAGACTAAATAAGTGCACTTTTTGACTTTTCTTGTATTATGTGTAGAAAAAGTAGAGAGGAGATGTTGATTGATGTGACCTAAAAAAGATAAAAAGATGAAATAAGTGTACTTTTTTAGTTTAGCCAAACTTAGCCTTAAGTTTAAACAAAATAATTTAAGATACAATCATAAAACAAAATCCATATAAATTTATTAGAATTAATATAATATTATATTTTTTATTATTTTTAAATGATATATTTGTATATAATAAATAAATAAAATTATATATTTTATATATATCCTCACACGTAACTTATATTTTTTAAAAATTAACCTATCGGTATATCCGTGTTGCATGCTTCTTAGATTAGAGAGAAGCAGATAATTTGGCTATAACTACAATAACATCAATACTAGACAATAAACAACAGATACCCATAAATAAAATAAAATAAATAATTTAAAAAAAAACCTAATTTCAGACAATCAATGATATGCAAAGAACAAGACCAGCAGAGAAGAGGAACTCCAAACATTCATTACATTTTATCTATACATACAGATCCAAACATTTTCATTTGTCTCCTTTCAAAACAAGCACACAAAAATCAAATAAGCCAATAAGCCTTACATTGAAAACACTAGAAATAGGAGGTAGGAGGAGTGGTGATGCTGATGCTGATGCTGATGCTGATGCTGATGGTGTGAGTTCAGTTGATGTCAGTGTCGTCGAAGTCGTCTTCGAAGGAGTTGAAGAAGTCGGCGTCGGCGAGCTTGTTGTCGACGGAGATTTGGCCTTCACCGAAGATCTCGAGGGCTTCGACGTCGTCAACGTCCATCGCCATCGTCGATCCATGGTCGTCTAGGTCCGCCAAATAGTCCACCGGCGACGGCTTCATCTCTCTCTCTCTCTCTCTCTCTGCTCTGCTCTGCTCTGTGTGTTGCCCTAGGCCCAATAGTTGCCAAAATGAAGAGTTATGATGAAAAAGTAAAGGGTTTTCTTCGGGCACCTTATTTTTTAAAAAAATTTATTTATTAAATTTAAATAAAAATTTGAGTTAAAAATATTATTTGATTGTTTATCAATTATATATTTTAATCAAAAAAAATTATTAGACTATCTACGTCAACCTCTTTAAATTTTTAGCCAAATTAAAATTATTTTATTATTTTAATTAGTCATCTCTAATTAGCACCTACAACATCAAACTTTCTATTCTAATTTATTCTTATTAAAATATTATTTTCTTATTGTCTTTATTAGTCTTTCTTTTTTTATTAAATTGATAAGTTACTAGCCAAACAATTCTTAAAAAATGCCCAAAAAAAAATGCCACTGACTGGCCGAACATCCCGGCGGATATCTGATAATACTAATTTAACGATGAACAGTACCTCGCTTGTTGTAACAAGATACTGTAACAAACATAAATTTTAACAAGTTGCAAACGAGTTTGATAGAGCGGATTTTTTGAAGTTTATTACCTAAAAAATGATTTTGAAGAGCTTGATGAGGATGCTCTTATAAGTTATCAATCACTGTATTTACTTTTTTGCACATCTTTTAGTAAAAAATCAAAAAATTACTAAAATAATATGTTCCCAAACGAGCCCTAAGTGTTTCAATGTTAAATTATTAATTTTTATCAAATAATCGGTCGATTGGAAGGATGTTCAGGCGATAGATCGGTTTAGTGTAAATTTTTTTCAAATTTATTTCAATTCGATCGGTCACCCAGTTGACTAGCGGTCATCTACTAATGGTCACTTAAGAAATTTGATGAAAGGTTAAACACTCCATTAATTTGATGGAAAAAAATAGGGCTCCCTTCATTTGATATTAATTTGATGAAATAGTTAGAATACCATTTTTATCAAATTTAAATTTGATGAAAGATTTGAGTCTGAGTTGGAGATTGTTAATCATATTATTTAATTTTGATGATGTGTAAAATATTATTTGTAACAATTTGGATTTTTTAATATACATATTTATTTGACACAAAATATTATTTTTTTTAAAATATATATTTGTTAAATATTAGTTAAATAAAATTATTTTTGAAAACTTTACTATTCACTTTTTGAAAATTTAGGCTGATCACTATTCACTCTTTGACAAAATTAAAATTGATTAATTATATTATTTTGACAAAAATAATTGATTGGTTGTATTATCTTGACAAATGTGATATTAATGAGTTGTCTTCCTTTGACAAAAGAGATATATCCAAATGTAGTGGTAGGATATATTTAGTTTAAAATCTCTACAACATATACAATATTTTAAAGAGGGCATACATTTTCAGATCCATCATAAATATTATTAAAGAGATTTTTCTGTATGCAAATTTTTTATTAGAACGTTATATATATATATATATTGCATATAATATAAATAGAATATATCACATGCGCTATTAAACTTTCTACACTAAATTGATTATATCACATTATAATCAAACAAGAAGAAAAAGATAGAGTTATATATATGTGTGTATATATATATATAGATGGAGCAATTCATTTGTTTGTTTAAAAGTTGTGAACTTTGTATTAAATTGTTTACAAAAATGGTGGCTCCATGTTTGAAAAAAAATAAACAAAAGGAAAAGAAAAAATTAGTCTTACTTTTATTTTTTTTAATTATTAACATTTGCTGACTATTTGAAATCAAGGAGCGTGCTTATGTAAGCCATGACATCAGGAGCGTGCTTATGTAAGCCATGACGTCAGGAGCGTGCTTATGTAAGCCATGACGTCAGCAAGGAGCGTCCAACGGGTATATTTTTATGTATAAATAGAAGTGTTGTGTGTGGAGAAAAAATCAAGAACTTGAAGAGAAAATTTTCTGTGAGCTCCAAATTGTATTCTGCTCTTTCACTTTCAGATCTAAGTCTAGCCTTTGTTCTTACACTTTCATATCTACTCTTTGTGAGAGAATTATTGTAAAAATGGGTTTAAGTACCACTTATTCTTATTCCTTATTTTTGTGAGAGATTTTGTAAGGGTAAGGCATTTATTGTTGAGTGAGGCTCAATAGATAAGAGTAAGTCCTGTGCCAAATCCACAAGCTTGGTGGTGTATTTATTCAACTGATAGTAAAGAAATTCTCAAGGAGGTTCCTTGAGGAGTGGACGTAGGCCTGGCGTGCCGAACCACTATAAATCGCAGTGTTTGATTTTCTCTCTCTTTCTCTCTTACTTTTATATTGATAATTATTATTCTGTTTTTTTTTATTTATTAAAATTCTGAATATTGTGTTAATTTTAATATTGTGAAATTTTTAATAACCCAATTCACCCCCCCTCTTGGGTTGCCTATCTGGGATAACAATTAGTATCAGAGCCTAAACTCTAGTTTGTGTGACTTAACCGTCTTAGAGTAGATCATGGCAGCCCCTAGTTATTCCTTACCCGAGGGACAAGCATCCAATAGGCCACCACTATTTAGCGGCACAAATTTTAGCTATTGGAAAACTAGGATGACTATACATGTTCAATCTAATGATTATGAATGTTGGAAAATTATTTGCAATGGTCCAAAAATTCCTACCAAAACCATAGATGGAATTAGGGTACCAAAACTTGAAGATGAGTGGGATGAATCAGATACTAGAATGGCCCAAATTAATGTCAAAACTACAAACATGTTGTATTGCGCCTTAGATGCCAACGAATTCAATAGAATTTCCACATGTAAAACCGCAAAAGAAATTTGGGACAAGCTTATAATGATTCATGAGGGAACCGAACAAGTTAAAGAATCTAGAGTCAGTTTGCTAGTCCATAATTATGAACTCTTTAAAATGAAGCCTGATGAGACTATTCCTCAAATGTTTACTCGCTTTACTGATATTATTAATGGTTTAACTTCTCTTGGAAAAATATATACTAATGCTGAAATTGTAAGAAAAGTGCTTAGGTCATTGCCAAAAAGTTGGAAGACAAAAGTCATTGCCATTACCGGAGCCAAGGATTTATCAAAACTTAGTCTAGATGAGTTAATGGGATCTCTCTTAACTCATGAGCTCATAATGCAAGAAGGAAAGGAAGAGGAGGACAACAACAAGAAGAAATGAATAGCCTTCAAATCCACCTTGAAACATCAAGAGGATAAGGAAGATGATTCAGATGAGGATGAGGAAATGGCATTCATCACTAGAAAGTTCCAAAGGTTTGTGAGAAAGAAACAAGGCGTACGAAATTTTTTCAGAAAAGACTTCAACAACAGGGATTTTCAAAGAGGAGAAAATCACAAAAAATCTGACGTAACCTGCTACGAATGCAACAAACCTGGGCATTACAAATCAGAATGTCCAGAACTTAAGAAAAAATTCAAGAAGGATAAGAAGAAAGCTATGATTGCAGCATGGGGAGAAGATAGTGATGAAAGCGACACAGAAATCGAAGTTTGCAAAAATGAGGTTGCTAACCTATGCTTAATGGCACTTGGAAATGAAAATGAGGTAAATGACGAATCCTTTACATTTGATGAATTACAATTAGCTTTTGATGAATTACATGCTGAATTTAAGAAACTTAGCTTGAAAAGTAATTGTCAAAAGAAAGTAATTTCAAGTTTATCAAAAGAAAATGTATCATTGACTTCCAAGATAAATGTTCTAGAAAATGAACCCATGAAAATGAAAAAGGAAAATGAAATTTTAACTCGAAAAGAGTCTTCAATTTCTGAAAAACATTTAGTTGTATTGCAAAAAGAAAATGAGTCTTTAAAAAAGGAACAAATTTGTAGACACCCCATTTTTGACCGACCTTAAGACTCAGATGTCAGCGATTGAGCGCTCGGTGATGTTGCATATTGTGCTCGTTCAGAAGTCTCAGAGTCGCGGCCGTGCGCCCTGCCTCCGGACTTCCGAACCCTCTTCTGTGTCTTGCCTCGGTTTGCGAACCAGACTCGGTTTTCTCTGTTTTCTCTTCCTAAGGGGGGAGAGGTCCAGTAGACCATCTCTCAATGGCCGTGGGCTACATTTCGTGGTCGTAGGCCATTTTGCCCATTTCGGAGCCCGGTTCCCGATTTTCGGAGCCGTCAGGCCGTGTGCCTCGGTTCGGGACCACCCAACCATCTCCGATTCCTCCGATTTTTGGCATGCATCTCATTTACTCCCTTTCAAGGGACACTGGGGTCTTAGATACCCACTTCGTGGCCAAACACCACTTTCGGTGCTTAACGGCCGGTTTTCGGGACCCCGAACTGCGTGTTTTGGCCCCCGAGCATTCGTTTTGCATCGGTTTTTGTTCATTTTTGGCAGGTACCTCTGTTTTATCACCAGGAAGGTCACTGGAGGGTGGGAGGCTAGCAACTATCTCAGCAACCAGTTATATTCCATTTTCGCCCTCCGACGCCCGTTTTTCTCACTTCCGGGCTAATGTTGAACACCCTAGGGCCATTTTCTTCGAGTCAAAACCACATATTTGTGTTGTACACACATGGGAGGACCCTAAAAGTACATGGCCGGCCAGTAATGCTGATTGAACCTTTTGAACCCCTTTGAAATTTGGCTTGTTCTCTCTCCTGTTTCAGAGTTGCCAATTTCCAACCACAGGGTCTTGTTGAGCACACATGGGAGGACACCAATGTCTGGTGGCCGGCCATAAACTAACCTTGAACCTTTTGACCCCTAGCCGGCCGGCCATGGGGGGTGGCCGGCCGGCCACCTGCAGCCAAAACACCCAGCCGGCCTGCTTCCTTGGGATGTGTGCTTTACAGCTGTGTGCTGTTTTCCCCCAGAAAATATCTCTATCCGGGGGACCCTTTTGGAGGGAAATAAGGGCTCATTTCCCTCCACTTTTCCTCCCCTTTATTTCCTATATAGGTGGCCTCCCAACTCAAGGAAAAGGGTTGGAAAGATTGCCTACACTCATCTCCCTCCATCTCTCTCATTTTCCTTCAAAATTCCTAAGTTTCAACCCCATTTGTTCATCACCATCAAGCATCACCACCACTACTCCATTCCAGCAGCAAGGAGAGGTTTTTCAGAGGCTTAGAGGCAGCAAACACAAGCCAAGAAGCAACAAAAGCATTGGTCTTCAAGGGTAAGTCCATTTCCCTCCTTTTGTAGCACTTTTTTGTCCCATTTCTTAGCCCTATTTGATTATTGTTTTGGGCTCCGACCCTAACTGAAACTAGGCCTTTTTTGAGCCATTCTTCATGTTTGTTTGAGGACTCAACCCTGTTTGAGCCCTCCATCTTGCACTTGTTTCAATATCCTCTTATATGCCATTATTTTGCATTGAATATTTGGCCTATGTATGATCTGTTTTCTAGCACAATATAAACTGTGAGTGGGCCTATTTTGAGCCCCTCTTAAACATTGAAGAAGGGCTCAACCCTGTTTGGCCTCTCTATCATGCACTTGCTTCATAATTTCTCACATTTACCGTAAATTTGCATGATTTGTTTGGCCTACATGTGATCTGTTTTGGAGCATGTCATGAACTGTGAGTGGGCTTATTTTGGGTCCCTCTACAACATTGTAGAAGGGATCAACTTTGTTGGGGGTCTCCATGTTATACTTGTCATTATACCCCTCTTTGACCCCCATTTTTGCATGCTTTGTTAAGCCTATCTAGATTCTGTTTTCGGCCATCATCAGGTCTGGAAAGAGTCATATTTTGATCTTCTTGACATATTTTATTAAGGGTCCTTGTGGGTTTGATGAATGTTTGGCCTACTTCATGTTATACCCTCTTGTGGCCTATTTCTTGCATGGCATTCTTAGCATGTTTGCATACTGATTTGGGGGATGTCATCTACTGTAAATGTTCATATTTTTGGTCTCTCTTCAGTGTTGTAGAACTGTATTTTTCAGTTTGAGCATTGCATATACCTTTTACTTCATTATTTCCCTTTTTCCCCCATTTTTACATGCTGTTTTTGCCTCATCTATGATTGTTGTTTGGTCATTCTTTGTACTGGAAAAATGCTAGTTTAGGGACTTCCTAGCATCTGTCTTTACACTTCATGTCCATATTGTGCATGTTTGACATAGCTGTAGGCCATTACATGGCATTTCGGGACTTATTTCGGGCATCAGGTATAATTTTCCTATGATTCGGGGGCTGTTTTGCATCATTTTGGCTGCTGAAATTTGCATGTCCCATATTCCATATGCCATGTCTCATTTTGCATGTCATTCCATGCCTTCGGGCCATTGCCTCGGTTTGCGCGCCCGTGTGCACGCATTTCGAGGCATCTCATTTTCATCTCCCGGCATCCTATGTGAGTGCGGCTGAGGCCCTCTCATGTTGGTGTAAGCCCTCATTTCATTTCGCATGTCATTCCATGCCTTCGGGCTATTTCTCGATTTGCGTGCCCACGGGCACACATTTCGCGGCATCTCATTTTCATCTCACGGCCTCTTGTGTGAGTATGGCTGAGGCTCACTCATGTTAGTGTAAGTCCATTTTGCATTCTTTATGTCATTTTAGCATCATTGCATTCTGTATGCCATTGCCTCGGTTTGCGTGCCTGTGTGCACGCATTTCGAGGCACTTCATTTTCATCCATCGGCCTCTTATGTGAGTACGGCTGAGGCTCTCTCATGTTAGTGTAAGCCCAATTTGCATTGCATATCTCATTTTAGTCCTATTGCATTCCGTATGCCATTCCCTCGGTTTGCGTGCCTATGGACACGCATTTCGAGACATCTCATTTTAGTCTCATTGTATATCATATTTTAGGCCATTTCATGCCTTTATGTCATTGCCTCGGTTTGCGTGCCCGCGTGCACGCATTTCGAGGCACTTCATTTTTATCCGACGGCTTCTTATGTGAGTGCGGCTGAGGCTCTCTCATGTTGGTATAAGTCCAATTTGCATTGCGTATGCCATTTCATGCCTTAGGATCATTTCCTCGATTTGCGTGCACGTGTGCACGTATTTCGAGGCATGTCTTTCCATAACATTGTGTATGTTAGGATTGTATATTAGCTGCATATCATGCTCATTGCATCGTGTTCAGGATAGGAGTTAGCCCGGGCACGGGAAACGAGGCACGTTTCACACCCCGAGTGACGGAACGGGTCTCAATTCCCAAGTCACCGACACTCCGGATTACCCATGATGGAGTTAGGTTTTGTTGTAGCATTCATACGCATTCATCCTATATTGAGTTGTGCAATCCGACTCCTCGGCCATCATGCATCGAGATGCGTGATTGGTGGCACGAGGATCGAGGCATGCATATATTTGTGAAATACATTGCTATGCCCCTTTCCTGCTCTCTGTTGCAGCAAAATCAAGAATCAGCAACTTTTCGGAGTCTGGCACGCTTTTCAAGGAACATTGCAAACAGAGGCTAATTGAGGCATTCCAGTGGATTTCCGCGCAAGGCAGCTCCAACGTACATCATTCATCAGAATCAAGGCACCCCCTGGCTTGCGTGCCAGTTTTACATTTTTCTTACTTAATTTGTTAATTAATTAGGAATTTGTATATTATTTGGGACTGTATTATTCTTTCATTCGGGACTGTATATTTATTTGGACCCTCTGCGCGATGGCATAATTGTAATAAGTGTGGGTGAGTGTGATGTATGTCTTCCAACCCCACGTCTTTCTCCCTTTTATTTACCTGCTTACAATGGTTAGATATAGGGCATATTTCAATTAGCATACAGTATGACAGCATGTTTGCATCATTCATCTGTTTTGCATGCACCGGGCTCGGCGCATCATACAAACTGCATTTGTATTTCAATTCCAAATTGAATACGTGTTAGTTGTAGCATTCCATATGCCATGTTTAGAATAGCCGAGCCTGCTATAGTTGCATTTTGCATGTGTTGCATTAAGCATTTCAGCATATTTAGGATCATGCATGATTTCTAATGAGCTTCTGTTTTGGCTTGGAGTACTCGGTGAGTTTTATGCTTTAGCATCCTTGCATGCGTGTGAGTGACTGCCATGAATAGCATGCTTGCCATGAGGCTATTTGCTTATGTGATATAACTGCCTTGAATGCCTGTGGGTGGAGGTTGAGTTATTTGGATTGGAACAATGCATTGACTGTTTGTTTTAAGCCCACTAGATAGTGGCAAAATCACTGTTTTCTAAGCCCACCTGAGAGTGGCAAATCCACATCTTAGCCTACCTGCGGGTAGCACCATCAAACCATTTTCAAACAAACAAACATGAAATGTTTTGTTCCAATACAGACGACCCGGTCTATACTTGTATGCTGTGCGCATCACATAGTAACCTAGGCTAATAACCGGAATAAGAACACACAATGTTTTCAAAAACAGATATCATGGTTAGTAGAGGCCGGTCTTTAACCGGGCGAGCGGGGGTGCTCACAAAGTGACCTTCCCCAATCGTACCCAAGTTCCCGAGCCGAGGCAACTTTGGTGATGACGGACATGTGGCCTTTGGCACCGAGTCAGGGTTTCCTAAATTTCCCCATTAAAAAATATTTAGGTGGCAACTCTGTATCTGGCAAAGCAGTCCATGTTTGGCACTTCTTTCAAAAAATCTGCTTTCAAAACGATTTGCCGGATTTGGACTCTTTGGTTCGAGATTTAGAACCGTGACATTTGAGTCCTTCGAACTGTAGTGACCCAATATCGAACCAGAACGGGGGGGACTCGCATTCCTTCCCCGGGATGCGTTCGGGGGACGTCTATAGTTTCTGGCGACTCTGCTGGGGATTTAGAGAACTTGACTCGAACTCGTGATATCTGGTTTTGACTACACTTGTGTGTTTCTTTGCATTGCATTTGCATTGGTGCGCCTAGGACACCGTGTTTGCCATCTGCTATTCCTGAGCGGTTTGCCGGAGGCTTGTCTTGTCAAGGCATGTCCATAAGGCGGATCGGTTACGGGCTCTGCCAGTATGGGAACACAAACCCCGGTTTTACCGGGGCACCCTTTTTGACCATTCGACCTAGTGCATATTCGGATCCATAGTGACCATTCCAAACTAGGACAGGTTGCTTACCCGTTTATAGGTTGTTTGAAACCGCTGCGTGCATAGTGAAACCCTAGTTCCTGACAAAATAGGACAGGGAAACCCTACCCCAACATAGGGGTGTTTTGGCTCTCACTTATCTGTTATGTGCTTGTTAGAGTGCGTCTCTACAAGGAATGCATGTATCAGTTTATGGGTTTGGGCATCAGGCCTGAGGGCATCAGTTTTTGAGATTGGGCGTCAGGCCTGCGGGCATCAGCCAGTTATTTGAGAATCAGTTGTCTGCGGATATCAGATTCGGTTTTGGGAAACAGTGATATAGGGACAGTAATCAGTGATCGAGGACAGTGTATACCCAGCTTATCAACCGTGTGTTGTATGCCCGACTGTGTGTTGTGTATTTAATTTAAGCTGTTATGCTGTCCGTTTTTCTGGTTATTTATTTCCTTTTCGCTTTATTATCTTTTTGCTAGGGCAGTTTTTAGCACGATTGCTTCTGAACCACTAGATACTCCCCAAGCACTTTGGACGCGAGGTCGCCGACTCAATCGATCCGAGGATCTGGTTGACGGACATCCAGTGTTCCACTCTCTACCCCCAGTTACCAGAAGAAGGCCGAGGAGGCGTAGTGTGTCAGAACAGGGATTACCGGAACAGAGGGCTACTTTGACAGTAAGCAGTCAGGTTGAGATTTCTGTGTCTGCCATAGAGGTACATTTACCGGTCATTCAGATGGAACAGCAGAATACATCAGGGATGGAGGCGATGATGCGCCAAATGCACGAGAGCATGAAACAGATGCAAGAGGATGCCATCCGCCAAGCGGAATTTTCTAAGTAACAGGCCGCAGTCATGGCCCAACAGGCTGAGCTCATTACCAGGCTCCAGCAGCA
The DNA here is from genome assembly GCA_036172215.1 of Camellia granthamiana. Classification (NCBI taxonomy): domain Eukaryota; kingdom Viridiplantae; phylum Streptophyta; class Magnoliopsida; order Ericales; family Theaceae; genus Camellia; species Camellia granthamiana. Next base: position 120,330,452 of record CM069907.1, read on the forward strand.
AACCGGAACATCAACCTCGCACCCGGCTCCTCCTCCACCCGGAGCTCCGTTACCCGAGCAGGCATCCACTGGCCAAAATGCCCTGCCAAATCCCCAGAATACCCCCCTGAACACCCAGAACACCCTACCCAATGTCCAGAATATTCAAGAGGACACAGGCCATCCAACAGGGTTGGCTCCGCCCCCGCTTCTGCCTCAACTGTCCAAGACTCATACACCTGCCAACCATCCGGACTCTCCATTCGAGTTCGAGGTAGACCACACAGCTCTGAAATTGAGCAAACTGGAGAAGCTTTTTAAGAAGTCCCAGGGGGTGAAGGCCATCCCAGACATCGAAGATGGATACACCGATGTAGCTGTAACATTACCAGACAGATTCAAGATGCCACAGATTGATCGTTTTGATGGGTCCGGGGATCCTATGGTCCATCTTCGGCTATTCTCAGACATCCTGCGGCCAATGGGCCTAACCCGACCACAAAAGCTTTCCCTGTTTGGCCGAACTTTGTCGGGTGTGGCAGCCATTTGGTACGCGAAGCTAGAAGATGATGTCAAAAGAAACTGGGATGAGATGGCTGAGGCCTTCGTTGCACAGTACTCGTACAATACACAGATCGAGATTACAACTCGTGATCTCGAAACGACGAGGCAAGAGGCCAAGGAGACTTTTTCAGACTTCGTAACTCGATGGAGGGCAAAGGCATCGATGATGACCTTGAGGCCTACAGACAAAGATCAAATTAGGATGATTGTGCGCAATCTCCAACCAAAACTCATGCAGAAGATGATCGTACTCCCCTTTCCCACCTTCTCAGACTTACACGAGATGGGGGTACAGATCGAGGATGCGATGAAGCAAGGTCTGATTGACCAGGACCGGGAGCAACCCCGGAGGACATTCAACCGCAATAACAACGCAAGCCCGAGCGACGCTGCAAATACAAGAACTTCGGAGGTCAATATGGTCACCACCAATCCCCCTCCCCAGCCAAGGCCCATGGCGGCCACCCCCTTTTCCAGTACATCCGGGAGTAGTACCCAAGCCTCGAGATTCCAACCCAGAGGCCAAAGAACCTTTACTCCACTATACATGCCTTTGTCCAAGGTTCTGGGGGTCTTGATTAGAAAGGGACATCTAAAACCCCTGGAGCCGAGGCCGCCACCAAATCCACTTCCCCCCTCTCACAACCCAGCCAAATACTGTGCCTACCACCAACAGCACGGTCACGATACCGACCATTGTTACAGGCTGCGTCACGAGGTTCAGGACCTCATCGACAAAAATATTATTCTACCTCCCGAAAGACCCAACGTCACAACCAACCCACTCCCTACCCATAACCAAGATCCACCACCCAAAAGAGTCAACCTCATTCAAACTGGGGTCGTATCCTACGATCCTAGTATCTATATTACTCCCTCTCACCTACCCAAGCCGAAGGTGATCCTTCCTGATTGCACCGATTCCTTGTGCATGATGGACACCTTCACAACCCAATCTGAGTCAAAGGTGGTGACCACTGAAGATAGAACAGGGCAGGTTTCAGAGGAGAACAGAGTTGTTGAGTCTGGGATGGAACAGCCCGGGAATTATGCTGGGGGAACCTATGGTCCAAGCGAATACATTTTATCAGTGGGCCGGTCTGAGCTGAGTGTGGGGTTGCTAGAAAAAGCTGAACTGTGCATGATTCAGGGGGACAGACTTGAACAGGGGGCAGATGATCTAGCAACAGTGGAGGAGGACTTCGCCAACTTCCAGTTCTTCAACGACCAAGAATCAGGAGATGCAATAATCAACTGGTTTGAATATGAGGAGTCGGCGGAGGCCACCGGGTGGTTAGATGATCAGCCTGATATTGTGGAGTTTCAGCCAGAGCAGAGCCCGGCAGGGGCGAGGGTATCAACTGTGGCCGGAAGGGCCGAGAGTCAGAATGAATTGCCGGAGAGCGCCGGTACAAAGAATTCCGCTCGGGACTTAAGCATTATGGATGCAAAGACAATGGAACAACAAACTGCAGCAACGCAGACAGAACAGGAGAAGTTTTGGGATTCCGAGAGAATCAGAAAGGCAAAAGCCCATGAAGGGGCTGAGAGTGCTGTGGGCACAAGAACGGACAATGCTGTGAGCATATGGGATGAAGGTACTGAGAGTACACATCTGCCAGAACCAGACAGGTGTCTTTTGGATGCTAACGGGATGTGGTGGGAAGACGACGACTTATGTCTTGCCCACACAGACGAAGACTGGGGAGCAAATCAACCAGACAGCACCTGGTACCTCGATGAGGTGGACCACATGACCAGGAGTGGGCGGTACTTCAAGCCCCCGCACCTAGACCAACCAGAAGCATCTGGTAAAGACAAAGAGGCTGAGAAACAGAGAGACAGACAAATTGAAGAAGAAGCTGTGCTGAGGCAATTAAAGAAGATACAAGCAGACATCTCCATCTGGGGACTGCTTATGGCTTCACGGGTACACAGACAGGCTGTCCTATCTGCCATGGACAAGGCCAAACTCTCAATCGATACTACACCAGAGCAACTGGTCGGGCTGGTTTTTCCGGGAGGAGGTTCCCCGGCTTTAACCTTTTCAGACAAAGAACTGCCGCCTGAGGGCGTGAATCATAACAAACCTCTCTACATTTCCGTGGAATGTAGAGACAAGTGGATACCGGTGGTACTTGTTGATACCGGGTCTGTCATCAACGTCTGCCCAGCCAGAACAGCATATGCAATCGGGTTGAAGCCCGCGGACTTCGTCCCAACCACTCAGGTGATCAAAGCATACGATAATACAAGTCGAGAGGTAATGGGGACTGTCAAAATCCAAACCAAGGTTGGGCCTGGACAGCACGAGATAGATTTCCATGTTTTGGAGTTCCCCGCAACTTTCAATCTGCTTTTGGGACGACCGTGGTTACACCAGGTGAAGGCCGTCTCGTCTACTCTGCATCAAATGGTGAAATACCCCTATGGAAAGGGAGTAGCCATCGTGTTTGGGAATTCATCGATTCATCCCCCTCCGGAGGTGTCTACACCAGTCCTAGAAATAGAGCACGGCATGGAGGACGTGTTTATATCAGGATTTACCTTGGCCGAGGCCCGGGTTGTGCAAAACATTATGGCTGTGAATGAAGGTATGTACGTCAGTGCTCAATCTGTCTACCTCATGAACAAGCTACAACACATCCCCGGGATGGGATTAGGAAGGAGCGGCAGGAAAGGCGTTGCAACATTGGCCGAAGTGCCACACAACCCGCATACCTTTGGACTGGGTTATTTACCCACCAAAGAGGACTGGGCGAGGAAAGGGAAAGAAATGGCTGGAAGGGCCAGAGCAAAGCAGGCTGGGAAGCCATTTGATTTAATGCATAGGCCCATTCAGGGCACCCTGAACGGACGCTTCGTCCGGGAGGGGGAGGACTTTCCATTTTGCGGCTTCCCAGAGCCGTGGATAAACGTGGAGAAAAAGCGCATGCCTGGTTTTGAGATCTTTTTTGACCTGCAACTACCCGGGGATGACGTTGCCACAGAGCAGACAGACCCAACAGCTGAGGTTAAGCAGTGTAGGGCAGTGGATCCTGAGGGCACAGAATTTGAAATGGGGGTAGCGCTGGCGTGTCTACTCTCTGATCCTCCGATCGACCATAAGTGCTTGGGGGATAACTCCGAGGTTTCCATGATTGGGGATGAAACGACTGCGAGCCAACCAGCAGCTATCTTGGATGCATCTATCGTACCCTCTCTCACTTGGCAGTACGAGGAGGGATTTTTGTCCAGCAGCACCGGGTCAGGTAGTGAGCCGGAATCTGATTCCACCAAGTCTTGTGAGTCGGAATCAGGTTCCAGCTCGACTGAGTCTGAGTCTGGTACTCCTGGGGATGTTAACCCGGATGCCACAGTCCTGTCTAGGTCGTCTTTTTCCTTTTCATTTGAGTCTGTTGTAACCGATGAATCGGATGATCTGGCAGTGCCTAATGAGAATGAACTATCTGTGGTTTCCGAGTACTTTTCTGTGCCCTTAATTTATTGCATTAATTCAGACTTTCAAAATTTTGATGAAAACGAAGAGGACGAAGTTCCTCCGATTTTACAACGTTTAATTGAGCAAGAGCAAGAGAGATTTGTTAAACCATTAATGGATGAAATCATTACCGTGAACATTGGTACTGAGGAGGACCCGCGGCTGGTCCAGATCGGGTCCACGTTGTCTTCGGAGGAACGCGAGCGCTTAGTCGCTTTATTAAAAGATTTCAAAGATGTTTTCGCGTGGTCCTACGAAGACATGCCTGGAATCGATCCTGAGATTGTACAGCATCGGATCCCCCTTGACCCCGAGGCCCGACCTGTCAAACAGAAACTCAGAAGGATCCGCCCGGACTGGGCCCTCAAGATTAAGGAAGAGGTCACCAAGCAAATCGACGCAGGCTTCCTGCTGGTATCTGAGTATCCGACTTGGTTGGCTAACATTGTTCCGGTGCCGAAGAAGGACGGCAGGATCCGGGTGTGTGTGTACTTCAGGGATTTGAACAGAGCTAGTCCGAAGGACGACTTCCCCTTACCGCACATCGATGAGTTGGTAGATTTCACAGCAGGGCATGCATTGCTCTCATTCATGGATGGCTTCTCAGGATACAACCAGATAGTAATGGCACCAGAAGACAGGGAAAAGACCGCATTCACCACCCCGTGGGGGACATACTGCTACAGGGTAATGCCGTTTGGGTTAAAGAATGCTGGAGCTACTTATCAACGGGCCGTGACCACAATATTACATGATATGATCCACAAGGAGGTTGAGGTGTACGTGGACGACATGATTGTCAAGTCCAAGGAAAGAGAGGGCCACTACACCGCCTTGCATAAGTTTTTCCAAAGGATCAGGGAATTCCGGTTGCGGCTGAACCCTCAAAAATGTACGTTTGGTGTTACAGCGGGAAAAATGCTGGGGTTTCTGATTACACAAAGGGGCATCGAAGTCGACCCTTCCAAAATCAAGGCCATCTTAGAAATGCCACCACCAAGGACTGAAAAGGAGGTGAGAGGCTTTCTGGGTAAAGTGCAATTCATAAGACGGTTTATCTCAAAATTAACCTTGACTTGTGAACCACTTTTTGGTCTCCGGAAGAAAGGCAAGAAGTTCCAATGGGACGGCCGATGTCAAGCTGCGTTTGAGCAGATTAAAGAGTATCTACAGAACCCGCCCGTTTTATCGCCACCAGAACCGGGGAAACCATTGATTTTGTATCTGTCAGTAATAGAGACCACGATGGCTGCATGCTTGCTCAAGAATCAGAAGACAAGGTGGAGAAAGCCATCTACTATTTAAGCAAAAAAATGCTGGAATATGAGACCCGATATACACCGCTGGAAAAGGCTTGCTTAGCTCTGGTATGGGCTACCAGGAAGCTGCGGCACTACTTGTTAGCTCACTCCGTAATGTTGGTTTCACGACTCGATCCCATCAAATATCTTTTCGAGAAACCAGCGCTTACGGGTAGGCTAGCTCGTTGGTTGCTGTTGCTCTCCGAATTTGACCTCAAGTATGTCACACGCAAGTCAGTGAAGGGAAGAGCAGTAGCAGAGTTCCTTGCCGACCATCCGGTTGAGGGGGATGAAGCAGTGGAGTATTTGTTCCAGATGAAGCCATTTTGCATATCGACGATGAAACTTGGACGATGTACTTTGACGGAGCGTCAAATCAACATGGGTATGGGATAGGAGTGTTGCTGATAGCACCCGACAATTCCCGTATCCCTCTAGCCTTCAAACTCCGGTTCAAAGTCTCGAACAATGAAGCAGAATATGAGGCGTGCATCGCTGGCCTAGAAGCAGCCCTGGAACTAGGGGCAAGACGGCTGGACGTCATCGGGGACTCGAACCTCGTTGTGTCTCAAGCTAAAGGAGACTGGAAAGTAAAAGAGGAAAAGATGATGATGTATCACCAAACCTTGGATTTGCTAATTCCTCGGTTTGAGAAGCTAAGTTTTACTCATCTACTAAGAGAGAACAACAGGTTCACAGATTCTTTAGCAACTCTATCATCCATGATAGACATCCCGTGTGGAGTCCGGATGCGTCCAGTCATCATTGACCAGAAATTTGCACCAGCCTATGAGTCGATTGCAGCCATAGGTGAAGTTCAGGACGAACACCCTTGGTATTACGACATTTGGAATTTCTTGGAGAAGGAAGCATACCCGCCAGGGGTAAACGCCAAGGACAAAAGGGCAATAAGAAGATTGGCCGTTCAGTTCATCATCTGTGGGGGTAAGCTGTATAGAAGAGGTCATCTGGGAATGCATAAACTGTGTGTTGATGCCGAAGAGTCAAAGAGTCTAATGGAAGCCATCCATGGAGGGGAATGTGGAGCACATATGAATGGGGTAATGCTAGCACGGAAGATTCTCAGACAAGGTTACTACTGGTCCACCATGGAGGAGGATTGTATTGGTTTTGTTCGGCGATGCCATAAATGTCAGATCCATGCAAATCGCATGAACATCCCGCCATCAAAGCTGTACAACATGACTTTGCCATGGCCATTTTCAGTCTGGGGAATTGATGTGATCGGAGCTGTCACGCCAAAGGGGTCGAATGGGCATGAGTTCATCTTGGTAGCGATAGATTATTTCACAAAGTGGGTTGAGGCCCAATCTTATGCGGTGTTGAAGGCTTCGCACGTTGCAAAGTTTATCAGAAACAACATCATCTGTCGCTACGGAGTCCCAAACGAAATAATTTCAGATAACGGTTCCCACTTCAAGAAGGAAGTGATAGACTTGTTGGAAAAATACAATGTGGCTTTTCATAAGTCGTCTACATACCGGCCGCAGACCAATGGAGCGGTTGAGGCCGCCAACAAGAATGTCAAGCGCATACTGCAGAAGATGGTGGAAACCTACCGGGACTGGCCGGATAAGCTGCCGTTTGCTCTGTGGGGCTACCGAACTTCAATCAGAACTTCAACTGGGGCGACTCCGTATTCATTGGTTTATGGGATGGAGGCCGTTCTACCTATTGAGATTGAGGTCCCGTCACTACGAGTATTGGCTGAATGCCAGATAGCCGAGGCGGATTGGCAGCAAAATAGATTTGAGGAACTCATGCTTTTCGATGAGAGAAGACTGAAAGCACTGTACCACATTCAAGGTTATCAACGCAGAATTGCCCGGGCTTTTAACAAGAAGGTTAAGTCCAGGAATTTAAAAGAAGGAGATTTGGTACTCAAGGACAACCGAGCTCCCATCCACGACCCTAGGGGCAAGTTCAGACCTAATTGGACTGGTCCCTACATCATTAAGTCTTTCTGGTCAGGTGGAGCTGTGGTTCTGATGGATCTGGATGGCTTAGAGTTTTCACAACCGATCAACATGGACAAGTTGAAGAAATACTACCCTTGAGAGGCTCGCTAGGCCGAAAACCCGAAAGGGCGACCTAGGCAAAACTCAGAGCACAAAAAAATTGAAAAATATAAAAACTGAGCTCGCAAGGTTGAAAACCCGCAAAGGGCGGCCTTGGCAAAAGTTAGAGCACAAAAGGAGAGTATAAATACCCGAGCAAACCTAAGCCTGAACTACGTAAGGCTTGATTCCCATCTTTGGGATACGTAGGCAGCTTCATCCTGAAGTTCAGCCATAAACATTTTCCCCGATCAACTTTGTCCATTTTGATCATCTCAGTCATTCTTGTCCATCAGCATTCATCGTAATCTCCGGTGCAGTGCTATTCAGACTAGGGGCAACTTTCCGTTGCCAGGAAGTGTTGTGGTACCATTCAGACTAGGGGCAACTTCCCAGTTGCTAGGATCCGGGATTGTGCATCTCAGTGACAGATTTCAGGCGTGTCCAATTCTGATCCTTATCGAAAATAGTTTTGAAAAGTTTTAATAAAAGTTGACTTTGTTCAAATTAATCTTTTCACAACTAAGACCATTTTTGGACCAAAACGGGAAATTTTCAGTACCACAACCTTCAATTTCATTGATTTCAAAATAGAGTTCTCTTGCTCTTGCATACAATTGAAGTTGCTTTTTATTACACTCATAATGAAAACTTGAAAGTACTAATAAAGCAATAAATCTGGGGCATAGTCAGGTCAGATGTCCCTGCGCCCCCTCCCGGAGCTAGTCGAAGCCTCCGATGCCGACCTAGGCCCAATCTGTGCCTCCTCATTGAGCCAATCCCAGCACTCATCAGACAAAGTGCAACTGAAAATAGGGGCGGGGGGCAGGAGCTCTCTAGTCCTCCAAGCCGTAGTATGTCGGGCGAGGTGTGCACCTCGGATTGGGAAGGCGACCGGATACTCTATCCCCTCCGGAGGGCAAGTCTGATCATGGCCGAACTGGCGCAGAATGCGGAATAGGAAATAGAATACACAATGGGTCAGGCTAATCAACCGGATCCCAGTATCCTGGAACATGCTATAGCTCATCGCCGGAAGGTTAAGCCAAGGACAGCGCCAAGCAATGCGTTCAGCTGACAAGTTACACATCCATTCAACCCACCATCCCTCATCAAGGGCGTCAACCAGGCGTTGTCGAAAGAAGTAGCCGCGGGCTGAGTAAGCAGGGCAAGAGTCCACAACTTGCAATTTATCCATCAGCCATATCTGGGGAGGGATGAAAAATGAGAGAATAAAGAATAGAGAGATGTGCGATGAGAGAAAAGTAAGATGAGGGTTTTGTGAGAAAAACCGAGCCTGAGGGCCGAGCGATGTGAGCAACTACATATGTGAGCTTGGGTGGGAAACATTACCTGCAACAGTAGTGGGCTCCCCGCAAACCTGGTTGTCTCCTGGCGGTGGAAGGCATCCAAACCCAGCAGTGTCTCGGCCAATGTCATGGCTGTACAGCTCTTTCCTTCCCTCAAGCCTTGAGCAACTTCAGTCAAACGGATGTTAGCTCCCTCGGAGCCCGAGACAAACAGAAAATGAGATAGCATGCACAAGCAGAGGGCATGTTGTCGAAAACCTTGCCGATAATGGTCACCGCGGTCACCGGCATCGGAGAATCGGTAAATCAGGGTCGGGATATCTAACCTCCCGTTACAAATCAGGGATCGAGCATCATGCGCGTTGAGACCACACATCCGCCCTAAAGCTTGGGCGTGGCCGAAACGAGACTGAGGCAAGATCTCTTCTGAATGTTCAGACTCCATCAAAACTTGAAAATCTTCAAAAGTAGGACATACCTCTTGCCCTCCAAAGCTGAAAACGTGCGTCACTGGGTTCCAAAATCTCGCCGCCACATGGAGGAAAGGAAAGTGCAGTGGAGTCCGGCCCAGCGTGAATAGTGCATTCAAGCCGAAACCCCGGAAGTTCAACTTTTCTGAGCCATCTAGAGAAGAGATCCAAGATGTGAGATTTTCTGCGAGAAATGCCTCCATTTTTGTGTAAAGCAGTGATGAAATGAATGAATCTTGAAGTTGGAGCTTTTATAGAGGAGTAAAACACTATTCGAGGACAAGTGTCAAAATTCTGGAGGCTGCAGAGAAAAGTGGCCGGCCGGCCACCTATTCTAGCAGGCCGGCCACCTATGGCTCTCCAAAAGCAAAGTGGGGCCCACCATGCTCATTGGTCCTGTTTACCCTCCGGAAGGAAATTTGAGGCATCTCGATGCATCGGGAATGTCAAAGGCCTCCATTTCTCTCGATTTCGGATGCGTTCCGTCACCCAGATCATCTGAACGTACGCTTTGTTTTGCCCATCGAGTTATTGTTTTGCTTATCGAGTTGTCGTTTTGTTTATCGAGTTGTAAGTTTTGTCGAGCTGTCACATTTGGTGTTTTGAGTTGTTACTCTTTTGTTTACGCAATTTTGTTAAGTCTTGTTTATCGAGTCGTTAACATTGTTGTATTTTGCTTATCGAGTTGTAAACTTGTTAAGATCTTGTCTTTTCTTAACGAGTTGAGTTGTTTGTTTTGTTGTGTCGACTCATTACCTGACTCAGTGAATACACAGTGCGCACATTTCATTCGATTTTATTTTTGTGCAAAATGACGCGATGCGATGCTGAGACTTTCAAATACAAACATCCTTTTCAAAAGCTGTTTCATTCCATCATGTTTTACAACAAATAAAAGTGCGAGTTTTACAGGAAATAAAACTGCCTGATAATCTGCAAAGTGCTACAAACTACTAGCAAAAAGTAAAATAAAGCAGGAAACAACATCAATGCCCTCGAGAGCGGGAACGAGGAGGCCCCCTCATCCTCTTCTGCGGGACAACCTCTGCACCATCATCACCATCCGGGTCGGAGCTGTCATCCTCAGGATCCCCCTCAGTCTTGCCTCCACTTCCGGAACCAAGGCCGGAACCCTCCTCTCTAGCAAATGTCTCTGACTCACGGTCTGCGACCTCTTCCTCCTCATCCTCACCAGGCTCCTCCTCAATAACATGAGCCCTACGTCTGTGAGACGACCCCGCTCCTCGAGCCCCTCGAGAAGGCCTAGATGGCCCAGCTCCTCGGGACGACCCAGATGGTCCAGCACCTCGAAAAGATCCAGACGGTCTACCTCCCTGAGAAGGCCCAAGCGGTCTAGCCTGTGGCGGAGTATATACAGGAGGCATCTGAAAATGAACAGTTCAATACATCAGTTCAAATATGAAAGCCAGATGAAAGTACAGTATGTGAGTGGGGTGTGTGTCAGATGTGCTCTACACAAACAGCTTATCAATGCAGTAGAATGCTCAAGATCAGCATATCATCAGGAGTATGGTAAATACCAGAAAACTAAAAGGGTACCTGGAAGCCCATGATGGACAACTGCGCCTCTCTACGCAGGACCATCCCCTCAAGTGAGGCCAGCATCCCAAGCATCTCATCCATGTACTCAACTGGAGGCTACAGACATAAATGCAAAACTATCAGTAAAGGAATGGATGTCCAAATGTCCGACTGATAAATCAAAGCTGTAAAACATACCGGTGGTGAATCAGGGTCTCTGACATATCTGTGACCAGGCATTGGAGGCTCTATAGGGGTCGGAATCGGAGAAGTAGTCCCATACTGCCACCCTATCAACTCGGTCGGCATGTCCGGCCACCCAGGATGATGAAGAGTCGGAGGGATCGGGGGAATGGATCCGCCCCCACCTCGAGACATACCAGCCCTGCTGGACGAGGGGATATCCGCAGCACGAGCCCGACTCGAAGAGGGTACATCGGCAGACCTCCGTGGCGGAGCGCGCACTCCTGCCAAGGGAGGCATCAGATATGTGTGACGATAAGTGGCATAGTCTTCCTCTGTGAGATGTAGCAAAGCATCGGTGCCCTGCATAGCGCTAATGACCTCCTGGGTAGAGAGTCTATCAGCAGTCTGCATGGTGGCTGGAGGTGCTGCAGGAGGATCCTGAGAAAGGTATCCCCACACCTGACGCAGGAAGCGTTCCCCCAGAAACCATGCTCTACCAACCGGTCCCTCGAGCAGGATCCTGTACTGGGAGGTGCCTAATCCTCCGACATACTGAAATCGGAGACCATCGCCCAAGACTGCCCAAGGCTGCCACGTGATCTGCGGATAACCAGTGCATGAATCAATCAGAAATCAAGAATATACAAGGCAGATCAAAGATGAAAATGGCAGAAAACTGAGAGTTCTGAAATACCTCTGTCGTTCGCACGGTGTCAAAGTACTGTCGCAGATAGAGGAGAGTCTCTCGGGGTCTCGATCGGTGCTCGCCCTCGAATACCAAGGAATACGGGGTCATGAGGGGCCCTGCCACCACCATCTCCGGGGCTAATGTCGGAAAATATACATAGACCCATAGCTGTGGAAAACAGTGCAGAATGTGAATACAAAATGCTGAGTGCAAAATACAGGATGTAAAGTGCGCCGTGTGTGCAATGAACAAGTAATGAGGAGCAGAAATGTAAATCAAGAGGACAGAACGTACCTCCCAGGCTCTCCAATAGCCGCCAAGTAAATCTCCCTGCCCGCGGGAGGTCGCGCTCATATAACAGAAAAGGGTAGCCAAGCCGGCGCCGCCCCAGTCGTACCGACTGACCTGTGATAGGTCCACCAGGGCACTCAAAAGATACAACCCGACAATGTTCCCCCTATCTGCAAACAGAGTGGTGCCAAAGAGGAACATGAGGAAGCCACGGGCGTACTGCTCAGCCTCCGCAGGAGACTCAGGCTCCATCTCCGGCCTCCGAAAATGGGAAGAGAACCAGGTGTACCGGACTCTCCCGGAAGCTCTGTCCACGGGTGGGCGAGCCCCCAGCAAATACATCCAAGCGGCCTCCCACTCGCCCATATCCTCGTCGTAAGGAACGGGCCAACCTCCTATGTCTAGGCCGGTGAGTACAGCAAAATCTAGCGGGGTCATAGTCAGATCCCCGGTGGCAGAAAAATGGAAGGAATTGGTGGTGTCCCACCACCTCTCCACCAAAGCTCCCAACAGAGTCCTACTGGCAGGACAGCGTGATAATCCAACGCAGAAGGCCCCAAACCCTGCTAGATCAACTAAGTCCCGGACAGCCTCCGGAAGCTCAACATACCAATCCCTGGCTACAGTGGAGCCATACCCCCGTACCGTGCGAGAGCTAACCTGCATTCAGAATGAATACACGTTTCAGCAAATCAAATGAATGAGCTGTGTGCAAATGAAATGAATGAGCTGTGTGCAAATCAAATGAATGAGCTGTGTGCAAATGAAATGAATGAGTTGTGTGTAAATGAAATGAATGAGTTGTGTTCAATATGAGCTGCGTGTTCACCTTCAAACTGGGCTGCGTGTTCAGAAAATCTGAGTTAGGGCTGCGAGTTCTACTCTCTATCTATGTGGGCTGCGTGTTCAGAAAATCTGAGTTAGGGCTGCGTGTTCTACTCTCTATCTATGTGGGCTGCGTGTTCACTTCAAACTGGGCTGCTTGTTCAGAAAAATCTGAGTTAGGGCTGCGTGTTCTACTCTCTATCTATGTGGGCTGCGTGTTCACCTTCAAACTGGGCTGCGTGTTCAGAAAAATCTGAGTTAGGGCTGCGTGTTCTACTCTCTATCTATGTGGGCTGCGTGTTCACCTTCAAACTGGGCTGCGTGTTCAGAAAATCTGAGTTAGGGCTGCGTGTTCTACTCTCTATCTATGTGGGCTGCGTGTTCACTTCAAACTGGGCTGCGTGTTCAGAAAATCTGAGTTAGGGCTGCGTGTTCTACTCTCTATCTATGTGGGCTGCGTGTTCACTTCAAACTGGGCTGCGTGTTCAGAAAATCTGAGTTAGGGCTGCGTGTTCTACTCTCTATCTATGTGGGCTGCGTGTTCACCTTCAAACTGGGCTGCGTGTTCAGAAAATCTGAGTTAGGGCTGCGTGTTCTACTCTCTATCTATGTGGGATGCGTGTTCACCTTCAAACTAGGCTGCGTGTTCAGAAAATCTGAGTTAGGGCTGCGTGTTCTACTCTCTATCTATGTGGGCTGCGTGTTCACCTTCAAACTGGGCTGCGTGTTCAGAAAATCTGAGTTAGGGCTGCGTGTTCTACTCTCTATCTATGTGGGCTGCGTGTTCACCTATAATCTGGGCTGCGTGTTCAGTAAATTGGTATTTGGGCTGCGTGTTCAAATTTCAAAATTAGTGGGCTGCGTGTTCAGTAAATTGGTATTTGGGCTGCGTGTTCAAATTTCAAAATCAGTGGGCTACGTGTTCACCTCTAATCTGGGCTGCGTGTTCAGTAAATTGGTATTTGGGCTGCGTGTTCAAATTTCAAAATCAGTGGGCTGCGTGTTCACCTCTAATCTGGGCTGCGTGTTCAGTAAATTGGTATTTGGGCTGCGTGTTCAAATTTCAAAATCAGTGGGCTGTGTGTTCACCTGTAATCTGGGCTGCGTGTTCAGTAAATTGGTATTTGGGCTGTGTGTTCAAATTTCAAAATCAGTGGGCTGCGTGTTCAGTAAATTGGTATTTGGGCTGCGTGTTCAAATTTCAAAATCAGTGGGCTGCGTGTTCACCTCTAATCTGGGCTGCGTGTTCAGTAAATTGGTATTTGGGCTGCGTGTTCAAATTTCAAAATCAGCGGGCTGCGTGTTCACCTCTAATCTGGGCTGCGTGTTCAATAAATTGGTATTTGGGCTGCGTGTTCAAATTTCAAAATCAGTGGGCTGCGTGTTCACCTCTAATCTGGGCTGCGTGTTCAGTAAATTGGTATTTGGGCTGCGTGTTCAAATTTCAAAATCAGTGGGCTGCGTGTTCACCTGTAATCTGGGCTGCGTGTTCAGTAAATTAGTATTTGGGCTGCGTGTTCAAATTTCAAAATCAGTGGGCTGCGTGTTCACTTCAAATATCTGGGCTGTGTGTTCAGAAAATCAAAATTTAGACCGCGTGTTCTACTCTTAATCAGTGTGGGCTGCGTGTTCACCATCAACTTGGACTGCGTGTTCAGAAAATTTGAGTTAGGACTGCGTGTTCTACTCTCAGTCAGCGTGGGCTGTGTGTTCACCATCAACTTGGACTGCGTGTTCAGAAAATCAGAGTTTGGGACTGCGTGTTCTACTCTTAGTCAGTGTGTGCCGTGTGTCCACCTTCAAATTCGGGCTGTGTGTTCGACAAATCAGTGTTTGAGCCGTGTGTTCAATTCTTAACTAATGTGGGCCATGCGTTCGCAATCAATAAATGAGCTGAGTGTTCAGAAATTCAAGTGTTCAAGTCATATATTCAGAATGCAAGCAAAGTACTATGTCATAAGCTAAACTGTGTGTTCAAGCATGACAAAGGTACGAAATGCGCGAAGAATGCAGAAATTAAAGTAAAATACCTCTCGTACCTCGTAAGAGAGATGATGCTCCGGCTCCCGCAAAAGTAGATCCCCGGGTACCCGATCATTGAAGTCGGTGAAATGACGAAAAATAGCCCGCGGAAGAATGTGTACCGATGGGGCATACCTCCCTGGAATAAAAGGCCGGACCCTCGGGGGCAACGTCATAACATCAAAGTCATCCCCGGCACCTGGAGGACCTCCACCGTGAGGGAAATCACCCGCCATTTCAAGAAATCTGCAAAAATGAGCCAAAATTGGAAAAAGTCAACAAAAGTCAACTCCCGGGAAATAGAAAAGTCAACAAAAGTCAACTCCCGAGAAAATCTTCCAAATATTAAGACAAACTTACCTCAAGTGGTGAAAATGAGAAAAGAAGCCCCGAAATCAAAATTTAATCGGTTCAAAGTGCTTAAAACTGAAAGATTTCGCGAAAACAACTTGCGTGGAAGGCCGAAAAGCGCGTATAAAGTGCAGATCTGAAGGAAAAAATGGTTTGGGGAGCAAGGGAAGGAGTTTTCACAGCTGTGGGAGTGATTTCGGAATGAATGGATGAAGATATATATAGAAATGAGGCAAAAGACGAAATTGCCCCTGCTTTTGGACAGGTGGCCAGCCGGCCACCTTTTCTGGCTGGCCGGCCATTTGCTTTTTCCTCCCTAGCCGGTGGCCTCCCCTTGGGTAACCACCTGGCCGGTGGTGTTCCCCACTTCCTCCCCTAGGTCCCTGCAAATTTTGAGGAAGATCGGAGTTCCCGGGACCTGAAAAAGTTCAAGAAAAGTGCACTTTCTGGCGCGAAACTGCTCCGCCGGAACTTCAGCTGCAATTTCTGACATGTGTCTCATCATTACTCATCAAAATCAAGGTGTATCCTTTTTGAATATGTTGTAACCTCTCCGGGAGGTGAATCAGAGGCCGCGATCAAGTTGCCTTCACCGAAATGCGCGTTTTCTTACACGTTGTTTCGCAACAAACGAGCACCCTGATTCGTGCTCATTTTACATTGTTTTGCACATAACTTGCATTCTCATGAACATCTGGCATTGTCATGCATGATTTCTTAGTATACCGTACCTCTGTGCTTGAGCGTGCGTTGTCACGCGTGTTCCTTTCATGCATTGCGATGCATTCACTCGCCGACACTGCGTGTGTCAAACTTTCAGAACCACAGGAATCACATTGAATATATGTTGTTAGCATATTGTTCTTGTTGAATTTCTCTCTTTGCAGGCACGATATTGTATGTACGGTTCATTTGAGACTGGTGCGACCAGACGAATCGCGCAGGTATCGTATCTTCTCCGTGTGAGACGCGACGAGAATCGAATGATTCTCCGCATTCCTAACTGCATGAAATGTAGTTGCTGCTTTGCATTCTTGCTTAAAATTGTTGTATCTATTTGCGAATACTTGCTTCATTACAGCTTGCTGCATTTGCATGATCATCTGGCTCTGTGCATATCGCTTTGCATTTTGCCCCCTGCCTGCGGGCATGCCTGCGGGCACACATATCTCTGTTTATTTTGTATGATTGTCTAAGTCTTCGGCCTTGTCAAAAATGGGTCGTCTCTGGGCTTTGACATTCACTCCCGTCATTTCTTGACTTCCGAGTTCTGTCAAAGAGGGGCAACTGTAGACACCCCATTTTTAACCGACCTTAAGACTCAGATGTCACCGATTGAGCGCTGGGTGATGTTGCATATTGTGCTCGTTCAGAAGTCTCAGAGTCGCGGCCGTGCGCCCTGCCTCCGGACTTCCGAACCCTCTTCTGTGCCTTGCCTCGGTTTGCGAACCAGACTCGATTTTCTCTGTTTTCTCTTCCTGAGGGGGGAGAGGTCCAGTAGACCATCTCTCAGCGGCCGTGGGCTACATTTCGTGGTCGTAGGCCATTTTGCCCATTTCGGAGCCCGGTTCCCGGTTTTCGGAGCCGTCAGGCCGTGTGCCTCGGTTCGGGACCACCCAACCATCTCCGATTCCTCTGGTTTTTGGCATGCATCTCATTTACTCCCTTTCAAGGGACACTGGGTTCTTAGATACCCACTTCGTGGCCAAACACCACTTTCGGTGCTTAACGGCCGGTTTTCAGGACCCCGAACTGCGTGTTTTGGCCCCCGAGCATTCGTTTTGCATCGGTTTTTGTTCATTTTTGGTAGGTACCTCTGTTTTATCACCAGGAAGGTCACTGGAGGGTGGGAGGCTAGCAATTATCTCAACAACCAGTTATATTCCATTTTCGCCCTCCGACGCCCGTTTTTCTCACTTCCGGGCTAATGTTGAACACCCTAGGGCCATTTTCTTCGAGCCAAAACCACATATTTGTGTTGTACACACATGGGAGGACCCTAAAAGTACATGGCCGGCTAGTAATGCTGATTGAACCTTTTGAACCCCTTTGAAATTTGGCTTGTTCTCTCTCCTGTTTCAGAGTTGCCAATTTCCAACCACAAGGTCTTGTTGAGCACACATGGGAGGACACCAATGTCTGGTGGCCGGCCAGAAACTAAGCTTGAACCTTTTGACCCCTAGCCGGCCGGCCATGGGGGGTGGCCGGCCGGCCACCTGCAGCCAAAACACCCAGCTGGCCTGCTTCCTTGGGATGTGTGCTTTACAGCTGTGTGCTGTTTTCCCCCAGAAAATATCTCTATCCGGGGGACCCTTTTGGAGGAAAATAAGGGCTCATTTCCCTCCACTTTGGCCTCCACTTTTCCTCCCCTTTCTTTCCTATATAGTTGGCCTCCCAACTCAAGGAAAAGGGTTGGAAAGATTGCCTACACTCATCTCCCTCCATCTCTCTCATTTTCCTTCAAAATTCCTAAGTTTCAACCCCATTTGTTCATCACCATCAAGCACCACCACCACTACTCCATTCCAGCAGCAAGGAGAGGTTTTTCAGAGGCTTAGAGGCAGCAAAGACAAGCCAAGAAGCAACAAAAGCATTGGTCTTCAAGGGTAAGTCCATTTCCCTCCTTTTGTAGCACTTTTTTGTCCCATTTCTTAGCCCTATTTTCTTATTGTTTTGGGCTCCGACCCTAACTGAAACTAGGCCTTTTTTGAGCCATTCTTCATGTTTGTTTAAGGGCTCAACCCTATTTGAGCCCTCCATCTTGCACTTGTTTCAATATCCTCTTATATGCCATTATTTTGCATTGAATATTTGGCCTATGTATGATCTTTTTTCTAGTATAATGTAAACTGTGAGTGGGCCTATTTTGAGCCCCTCTTCAACATTTAAGAAGGGCTCAACCCTGTTTGGCCTCTCTATCATGCACTTGCTTCATAATTTCTCACATTTACCGTAAATTTACATGATTTGTTTGGCCTACATGTGATCTGTTTTGGAGCATGTTATGAACTGTGAGTGGGCTTATTTTTGGTCCCTCTACAACATTGTAGAAGGGATCAACTTTGTTGGGGGTCTCCATGTTATACTTGTCATTATACCCCTCTTTGACCCCCATTTTTGCATGCTTTGTTAAGCCTATCTAGATTCTGTTTTCGGCCATCATCAGGTCTGGAAAGAGTCATATTTTGATCTTCTTGACATATTTCATTAAGGGTCCTTGTGGGTTTGATGAATGTTTGGCCTACTTCATGTTATACCCTCTTGTGGCCTATTTCTTGCATGGCATTCTTATCATGTTTGCATACTGATTTGGGGGATGTCATCTACTGTAAATGTTCATATTTTTGGTCCCTCTTCAGTGTTGTAGAACTGTATTTTTCAGTTTGAGCATTGCATATACCTCTTACTTCATTATTTCCCTTTTTCCCCGATTTTTGCATGCTGTTTTTGCCCCATCTATGATTGTTGTTTGGTCATGCTTTGTACTGGAAAAATGCTATTTTAGGGACTTCCTAGCATCTGTCTTTACACTTCATGTCCATATTGTGCATGTTTGACATAGCTGTAGGCCATTCCATGGCATTTCGGGACTTATTTCAGGCATCAGGTATAATTTTGCTATGATTCGGGGGCTGTTTTGCATCATTTTGGCTGCTGAAATTTGCATGTCCCATATTCCATATGCCATGTCTCATTTTGCATGTCATTCCATGCCTTCGGGCCATTGCCTCGGTTTGCGCGCCCGTGTGCACGCATTTCGAGGCATCTCATTTTCATCTCCCGGCATCCTATGTGAGTGCGGCTGAGGCCCTCTCATGTTGGTGTAAGCCCTCATTTCATTTCGCATGTCATTCCATGCCTTCGGGCCATTTCTCGGTTTGCGTGCCCACGGGCACGCATTTCAAGGCATCTCATTTTCATCTCACGGCCTCTTATGTGAGTATGGCTGAGGCTCACTCATGTTAGTGTAAGTCCATTTTGCATTCTTTATGTCATTTTAGCATCATTGCATTTCGTATGCCATTGCCTCGGTTTGCGTGCCCGTGTGCACGCATTTCGAGGCACTTCATTTTCATCCATCGGCCTCTTATGTGAGTACGGCTGAGGCTCTCTCATGTTAGTGTAAGCCCAATTTGCATTGCGTATCTCATTTTAGTCCTATTGCATTCCGTATGCCATTCCCTCGGTTTGCGTGCCTGTGGGCACGCATTTCGAGACATCTCATTTTAGTCTCATTGTATATCATATTTCAGGCCATTTCATGCCTTTATGTCATTGTCTCGATTTGCGTGCCCGCGTGCACACATTTCGAGGCACTTCATTTTTATCCGACGACTTCTTATGTGAGTGCGGTTGAGGCTCTCTCATGTTGGTATAAGTCCAATTTGCATTGCGTATGCCATTTCATGCCTTAGGATCATTTTCTCGATTTGCGTGCACGTGTGCACGTATTTCGAGGCATGTCTTTCCATAACATTGTGTATGTTAGGATTGTATATTAGCTGCATATCATGCTCATTGCATCATGTTCGGGATAGGAGTTAGCCCGGGCACGGGAAACGAGGCACGTTTCGCACCCCGAGTGACGGAACGGGTCTCAATTCCCAAGTCACCGACACTCCGGATTACCCATGATGGAGTTAGGTTTTGTTGTAGCATTCATACGCATTCATCCTATATTGAGTTGTGCAATCCGACTCCTCAGCCATCATGCATCGAGATGCGTGATTGGTGGCACGAGGATCGAGGCATGCATATATTTGTGAAATACATTGCTATGCCCCTTTCCTGCTCTCTGTTGCAGCAAAATCAAGAATCAGCAACTTTTCGGAGTCTGGCACGCTTTTCAAGGAACATTGCAAACAGAGGCTAATTGGGGCATTCCAGTGGATTTCCGCGCAAGGCAGCTCCAACGTACATCATTCATCAGAATCAAGGCACCCCCTGGCTTGCGTGCCAGTTTTACATTTTTCTTACTTAATTTGTTAATTAATTAGGAATTTGTATATTATTTGGGACTGTATTATTTTGGACTGTATTATTCTTTCATTCAAGACTGTATATTTATTTGGACCCTCTGCGCGATGGCATAATTGTAATAAGTGTGGGTGAGTGTGATGTATGTCTTCCAACCCCACGTCTTTCTCCCTTTTATTTACCTGCTTACAATGGTTAGATATAGGGCATATTTCAATTAGCATACAGTATGACAGCATGTTTGCATCATTCATCTGTTTTGCATGCACCGGGCTCGGCGCATCATACAAACTGCATTTGTATTTCAATTCCAAATTGAATACGTGTTAGTTGTAGCATTCCACATGCCATGTTTAGAATAGCCGAGCCTGCTATAGTTGCATTTTGCATGTGTTGCATTAGGCATTTCAGCATATTTAGGATCATGCATGATTTCTAATGAGCTTCTGTTTTGGCTTGGAGTACTCGGTGAGTTTTATGCTTTAGCATCCTTGCATGCGTGTGAGTGACTGCCATGAATAGCATGCTTGCCATGAGGCTATTTGCTTATGTGATATAACTGCCTTGAATGCCTGTGGGTGGAGGTTGAGTTATTTGGATTGGAACAATGCATTGACTGTTTGTTTTAAGCCCACTAGATAGTGGCAAAATCACTGTTTTCTAAGCCCACCTGAGAGTGGCAAATCCACGTCTTAGCCTACCTGCGGGTAGCACCATCAAACCATTTTCAAACAAACAAACATGAAATGTTTTGTTCTAATACAGACGACCCGGTCTATACTTGTATGCTGTGCGCATCACATAGTAACCTAGGCTAATAACCGGAATAAGAACACACAATGTTTTCAAAAACAGATATCATGGTTAGTAGAGGCCGTTCTTTGACCGGGCGAGCGGGGGTGCTCACGAAGTGACCTTCCCAAATCGTACCCAAGTTCCCGAGCCGAGGCAACTTTGGTGATGACGGACACGTGGCCTTTGGCACCGAGTCAGGGTTTCCTAAATTTCCCCATTAAAAAATATTTAGGTGGCGACTCTGTATCTGGCAAAGCAGTCCATGTTTGGCACTTCTTTCAAAAAAATCTGTTTTCAAAACGATTTGCCGGATTTGGACTCTTTGGTTCGAGATTTAGAACCGTGACATTTGAGTCCTTTGAACTGTAGTGACCCAATATCGAACCAGAACGGGGGGGACTCGCACTCCTTCCCTGAGATGCGTTCGGGGGACGTCTACAAAATTATTTTGAAAGAAAATATTGAAGACTTGAAAAATACTCTTTCAAAATTCACTCAAGGCAGAGAAACTTTAGATAAAATTATTAAAAATCAAAATCGTACTTTTGGTAGAGCCGGAATTGGATATAAACCTTTTTTAAAAGTAAAAGCTGTCAAAAATGGCTTTGTGTATGCATCTTCTAATCATTCTCATCTCACATGTCATTTTTGTGGTACAAAAGGTCATATTTCACCTTCGTGTCCTGTTAAAAGAAATCCTTTTGCTAAAATAAAAAAGATGTGGGTCCCTAAGAACAGTTCAAGAGTAACAAATTCTAACTTTTATGGACCCAAGAAAAAATGGGTACCAATAGAAAAATCAAATTTTTGTAGGTATGTTTCAAGACAAAATCCAGTAACGATAGATGGTATCTCGACAGTGCATGTTCGAGGCACATGACTGGAAATAAAGCTATGTTCGCCACACTTCAACCAAAGGATGGCGGATATGTGACTTTTGGCGACAATAGCAAGGGTAAAATCAATGGTGTAGGAAGTATTGGTAAAAATCCCTCTCCTATTATTGAAAATGTTTTATTTGTTGAAGGTTTAAAACATAATTTGCTTAGCATTAGTCAATTATGTGATAAAGGTTATAGAGTTATTTTTGAGAAAACTCATTGCACTATTGAAAACACCCTTGAAAACAAAACTTTATTTGTAGGTTATAGACATGAGAATGTATATGTCTTTGATTTGCATGATTTGTCTTCTCATTCTAATATTAAATGTTTATCTGCTATAAATGATAATGGTTGGCTTTGGCATAGAAGATTAGGACATGCACATTTTGATTTAATTTCCAAACTTTCAAAAAATGAGTTAGTCATTGGTTTACCAAAAATTGTTTTTGAAAAAGATAAACTTTGTGATGCATGTTAATTTGGAAAACAAACTAGAATTTCTTTTAAATCAAAAAATATCGTTTCAACTACTAGACTGCTTCAACTCTTGCATATTGATCTATTCGGACTATCTAGAACATTAAGTTTAGGAGGAAAATCTTATGCCCTTGTTTGTGTTGATGATTATACTAGATATACATGGGTATTATTTTTAGCACACAAAAATGAAGTTTTTTTATAATTTCTCAAAACTTTGTAAAAAAATTCAAAATGAGAAAAATCTTAATATTTGTAGTATTAGAAGTGACCATGGTAGAGAATTTGAAAATGATGATTTTATTATGTTTTGTAATAACTTAGGAATAGATCATAATTTCTCAGCCGCTAGGACTCCTCAACAAAATGGAGTAGTTGAAAGAAAAAATAGAACTCTTGAAGAAATGGCCCGTACTATGCTTTGTGAAAATAATTTGCCTAAATATTTTTGGGCGGAAGCTGTTAACACTGCATGCTATGTTATAAACCGTGCCATGATTAGACGTATTCTTAAGAAAACCCCTTATGAACTTTGGAAAGGTAGAAAACCTAATATTAGTCATTTGCGTGCTTTTGGTTGTAAATGCTTTGTATTAAATAACAATAAAGATAACTTAGGAAAATTTGATGCTAAATCGGATGAAGTTATATTTCTTCGTTATTCTATGTCCAGTAAAGCTTATAGAGTATTCAATAAAAGAACTCTACTTGTTGAAGAATCTGTGCATGTTGTTTTTGATGAATCTAACGACATTATTTCCAAGAATCTTGTAAGTAATGATGTTGTAGAAAATCAACCAAGTATGGAGAGCATCTACATAAAAGAAAATGAAGAAAATCCATTACGCAAACATGAAGAAGAAATGACAATGGAGAAACTTCAAGAAATATATGTTCTTCCAGAAAATGACGCAAATCTACCAAAAGAATGGAAGTATGCTCATGGCCATCCCAAAGACCTCATCATAGGTGATGCGGCGGAAGGTATAAAAACTCGTTCCTCTGTTAGAAATATTTGTGGTAACTTAGCATTTGTTTCACAAATTGAACCAAAATCATTTTTAGAAGCTGAAAATGATGAAAACTGGATTTTAGCAATGCAAGAAGAATTAAATCAATTTGAAAGAAATGAAGTTTGGTTTTTAACCCCTCGACCTAAGGATCATCCCGTTATTGGTACAAAATGGGTTTTTCGAAATAAAATGGACGAATCTGGAGTTGTTACTAGAAATAAAGCTAGATTAGTAGCTCAAGGCTATAATCAAGAAGAGGGAATTGATTTTGATGAAACTTTTGCACCAGTTGCTAGACTTGAAACTATTAGAATGTTACTTGCTTTTGCGTGTTTTAAAGATTTTAAATTATATCAAATGGATGTTAAAAGTGCTTTTTTAAATGGGTGTATTTCGGAGGAAGTTTATGTTGAACAACCTCCCGGTTTTGAAAGTCATAAATATCCGGATCATGTTTTCAAACTTTCAAAAACTTTATATGGCTTGAAACAAGCGCCTAGGGCATGGTATGAAAGATTGAGTAATTTTCTACTTGACAAAGGCTTTTGTAGAGGAAAAATTGATACAACACTTTTTATAAAAATCAAAAAAGAAAATATGCTAATTGTTCAAATTTATGTTGATGATATCATTTTTGGTGCTACTAATGAAATTTTGTGCAAAGAGTTTGCTAAAGACATGCAGGGTGAGTTTGAAATGAGTATGATGGGGGAATTAAATTACTTCCTTGGCCTACAAATTAAACAAACTAATGATGGAATCCATTTAAATCAAACGAAATATATCAAAGATCTACTCAAAAGATTTGAAATGGAATCATCAAAGCCTGCAGCAACTCCAATGAGCACATCGATAAAAATCGACAAAGATGAGCAAGGTAAACCTGTAGATGAAAAGAAATATCGAGGTATGATTGGTTCTTTACTCTATCTTACTGCAAGTAGGCCCGACATAATGTTTAGTGTTTGTATGTGTGCACGTTTTCAATCCACACCGAAAGAGTCACACATCACCGCAGTCAAATGCATTTTTAGATATCTTGTCGGCACTCCGAATTTAGGATTATGGTATCCTAAGGGAACCACCTTTGAACTTTTTGGTTACTCAGATGCCGACTTTGCGGGATGTAAACTTGACCGAAAAAGCACTAGTGGTACTTGTCATTTTCTTGGACACTCACTCACTTCCTGGTTTTGCAAAAAACAAAACTCAGTGGCTCTGTCAACTGCTGAAGCAGAATACATTGCCGCCGCTGGGTGTTGTGCACAATTGCTTTGGATGAAACAACAACTTTAAGATTTTGGACTTCACTATAATCATATTCCTATAAAATGTGACAACACAAGTGCCATTAACCTTTCAAAAAATCCTATTCAGCACTCACGCACTAAACACATTGAAATAAGGCATCATTTTCTAAGAGATCATGTACTTAAAGGTGACATTGAACTCGAATTTGTGCCTACAAATCGTCAATTAGCTGACATATTTACCAAGCCTCTAAATGAAGAACAATTTTGTTATATTAGAACAGAACTTGGTATGCTGAATACTCCAATATAATGATTATATTAAATTTTTTTTAAATAATTAAATAAAATAACTATAGTAATAATAATTATTATTATAAAAAATAATAATAACAATAATAATATACATATATTTATATATATAATTTTTCTCTCTCTCTCCCGATCCGTCTACCCACTCTCTCCCTTACTCTCTCTTTTTCTCTTTCTCTTGGTCTCTCGCTTTCCCCTTCTTCTTCACATCCTCAGCCGACTCCATCTCCATGCTCACCATCATCTACAACCATCTCCATCATCCACAAAATCATCCATCACTCTCATCATTACCATCATCCACCTAAATCCCTCACCAATCCACCGAACTCCATCACTTCTCCACCCGAAATCTGCATCACCATCGTTACCGATTCATCAAGCTCCATCACCGATCCATCAAGATCCGTGACTGATCCATCAAGATCCATTGCCGATCTACAAAAATTCGCCACCGATCTACCCAATCTTCTCTGTTTCTTTCGATCATCAAGGTCATCACCAATCAACATGTTAAAATTCTTGTTGCACTGTGTTATATTTTTTTACTTGTTATATGTGCTCCAAATTCTCTTGGATTTAATAATGGCTGCTTCTACCTTGTCTGAAGAAATTATTTTTATTTTTATTTTCTCCTTTTATGCTAGTGCACTTAGTGTAGTTGTTTATGGCCGGATCTTAAGGGCCCTTGGTATTATAAATTGGTAATTTGTTTTTTCAAATTTATGTAATTTTTAGTGCATTAATTCAGGGGGAGACTCATATATTTTGAGATTAACAATCATTATAAAAATACATAAAAAAAAAAAAAGATGGCGTGTGTATATTCTGTGCATAATTTTAGGGGGAGTATATATATCATATTTTTTTTCTGCCATACTCCTTATTTGCACCAACAAACAATTTTTTTTTTGTGCAAAAGCAGAATTAAAAAATAAATAAATAAAATTTTAATAATAATAATAACAATAACATAAAAAACGGAAGAAATGCTCGAAATTTTATTTCAGAAAAAGAAAATATTACTCGATTACATGTAAATTTTCAGAAGGCTTCACAGATTTTTTCTTTTTCACTTCTCTCAACAACTTTTCATGAGCCTCTTTTACATGTCTCTCCCTATTTTCGATTTCTGTGAGTCTTGGCATTATCACCGTTGCATAATAATGCACTGCATTCTCCAACTGTGCATTTTTTCTTTTTAGCTCTTTCTTCTCCTTACACATATTAACTACTTGTTGTTTTAACAAGCACACCTCATCTCTCCACTGCTGATTTTCTTGTACTCTTGCTTGTAATCGTCGCGCCATATTGAAAACTGCAGTCATGGCCTGTGTACTAAGAGTCATAGTGTTATTAATAGCATCGAAATCATTTCGATTACCAATAACACTAAAACCCTCATTTACAGGCATAGCATGTGCCTGCGTCACTGGTACTCTCTCATTTGCCTGTATTACAGGCACCTCATGCAAATTCGACTCATTGATAGACAAGGTAAGGAATGACATGATTACAAAAGAAGCTAAAACAAATTTTTCTCTCAAACACTTGATGATTTCGTATCTTTGCTTCTGATCTGTGGCTCTTTTAATACACTCCATTGATCCATTACTCGATGCATATCTGCTATATCTGCTCAAATCTTTTATTTGTCAATATTTCCTACGCTCAAGATGCTCCAAATCCCCCACAATGATTCCGACAAGACAGACAGCCCATTATTTTATTTTTTGGCCGCTCAGATTATTGTATCAAATGTGTTTGTTTTTTATCTTCATCTTTATTTTGATGATGTCAAAGGGGGAGAAAAAATATAATTTTGAAAATTATATGTTGCAGGGTTATCAAATATTTTGTAAATTTTATTTTGTGTCAAATCCATACAAATATTGCCATCATCAAAAATGGGGAGATTGTTAATCATATTATTTAATTTTGATGATGTCTAAAATATTATTTGTAACAATTTGGATTTTTTAAAATACATATTTATTTGACACAAAATATTATCTTTTTTAAAATATATATATTTGTTAAATATTAGTTAAATAAAAATATTTTTGAAAACTTTACTATTCACTTTTTGAAAATTTAGGCTGATCACTATTCACTCTTTGACAAAATTAAAATTGATTAATTATATTATTTTGACAAAAATAATTGATTGGTTGTATTATCTTGACAAATGTAATATTAATGAGTTGTCTTCCTTTGACAAAAGAGATATATCCAAATGTAGTGGTAGGATATATTTAGTTTAAAATCTCTACAACATATACAATATTTTAAAGAGGGCATACATTTTCAGATCCATCATAAATATTGTTAAAGAGATTTTTCTGTATGCAAATTTTTGATTAGAACGTTATATATATATATTGCATATAATATAAATAGAATATATCACATGCGCTATTAAACTTTCTACACCAAATTGATTATATCACATTATAATCAAACAAGAAGAAAAAGATGGAGTTATATATATATGTGTGTATATATATATAGATGGAGCAATTCATTTGTTTGTTTAAAAGTTGTGAATTTTGTATTAAATTGTTTACAAAAATGGTGGCTCCATGTTTGAAAAAAAATAAACAAAAGGAAAAGAAAAAATTAGTCTTACTTTTATCTTTTTAATTATTAACATTTGCTGACTATTTGAAATCAAGGAGCGTGCTTATGTAAGCCATGACGTCAGGAGCGTGCTTATGTAAGCCATGACGTCAGCAAGGAGCGTCCAATGGGTATATTTTTGTGTATAAATAGAAGTGTTGTGTGTGGAGAAAAAATCAAGAACTTGAAGAGAAAATTTTCTGTGAGCTCCAAATTGTATTCTGCTCTTTCACTTTCAGATGTAAGTCTAGCCTTTGTTCTTACACTTTCATATCTACTCTTTGTGAAAGAATTATTGTAAAAGTGGGTTTAAGTACCACTTATTCTTATTCCTTATTTTTGTGAGAGATTTTGTAAGGGTAAGGCATTTATTGTTGAGTGAGGCTCAATAGATAAGAGTAAGTCCTGTGCCAAATCCACAAGCTTGGTGGTGTATTTATTCAACTGATAGTAAAGAGGATTTGGGGATACTGCCCGCGCAGCAGCACCTGCTGTGCGCCCAAAACGGCGCCGTTTTGGTCGCCATGCTTATTTGAAAAATTTTGCACAATTCCAACAGCCCCAAGGTTTGAACCTTGGACCACGCACGTGCACACAGCATCCCTTACCGCCGCGCCACCATGCATCCTCAATACTATATATGACATATATATTATTTATTATATTATTCAAATGTATACCCAACTACAATGTCACCAAAAAAAAAATAAAATAAATAAATTATAAGTATATAAATCTAATTAGGTGAATGTCATAATCTCACTTTATTTTGTGGCTCTTAATTTCATAGTGAGAGAATAAATAATGTACTTTTAATTTATATTTTTTATGAATTGATGACGCCACTCAATTCGAATATTTGCACTTATTCATCTAAACAAGAAGCAAAATGACTACTTCAAGAATAAACAATATAATTTATCAAATCAATAACTAAAAAATAATAATTATCAAGTTATGCCAAAAACTACAATATGTCCATCCAAAACAACACTAAAAAAAATTCCAAGGCTCAAACAAAATTCTATAAAATCCATTTGAAATATTCAAAATATGTCTCAAAAAAAAAAAAAAAAAAAACCATTATCTAAGAATTACAATAAAAAATAAAATAAAAATACTACATTTCAATTATGTGGGGGAGGTTGTGAATGACTACAAAATTTTAAAAAAGTTTCATTATCTAAGAATGACTCGTCCCCCATGAGATTGACCTCTCCTTCATCAAATGACATCCCCTAAAAAAATAAAAATGAATAAGTGTGAGAGAATATATTGGAATCAATTTATTTATTTTTATTAAAAACAAACTACATTACAAACTTAAATTGCATACCTGAGAAGTTTGTGGATTAACTAAGAGTTGTGAAGATAACGGGGTAGACTGTGGGTAACTTGATGAGCACGGAATGTTAGTATCGTCAAGCTTGAAAAGATTGTGACCATAATTCATTAATTGTGGCCAATAGGGTATCCCAACATCCTAATTCATAAAATACTTTTAGAAGTAAATATACTATTATAAGAAAATTTAAATATAAAAAATAAAATCTAACCTGTGAGCGGCATAAAGAGGAACTTTGAACAATTAACGTGTTGCTTGATTGGCCAATTTTCTAAACAAATTATAACATTTATCAATACATTGCATGAGTCTAAAAGAAAGCAAAAATTAGAATCAAATTAGGTGAACAATACCTTACTAAGGTCGGTAGGTTGTGAAATAATTTTTTTCCTCTTATTAGTCTTTTCATGCCAAGGTTTTAATCTACCCCCACCCTTCTATCCACCTTTTTTTTTTAAGCCTTTAACTCGTGCAAAGTTAGGATTAGAAGTCATATCAATGTTGCTTCCACTACCACAATCACCCAAATCATCAAATGATACCATCATTTTATTCATTTTTGTACACAGTTCTTTAATCCCTTCATCAACCAATTGATAAGCAGGCTTATAAACAGATGCTTGAGTTGCTAGCTTTACCATCCTAGGACAAAGATCCCTGTAACGTGCTGATATCTCCAACTTGGGATCATTCTCATCCACTTCAACTTTTCCTCCTTTAATTTCACCACTCTTGGCATCTAATCTCCATCGACCTAATATGTACCTCTCAGGAATTTCCATAATATTCATTCTATCAAGTGCTTTAATTGCATGACCACATAAAATTCCAATATTTTCAAACTTTTGACAAGTGCAACGAATTTTTTGACAATTTTTTTCTCCTCCTAACTCATTGACTTCCATATTACCCTCCACAATATACTCTCTATCATCACCATACAAGCTAATCATGTACCGAACTTCTCCTTCTAACTCATGGCATTGCTTCACTTGACAAGAAAGAGACATATCCAACTCATTATGAAATAAGTCAAAGATAGGAGGGGTGTACAAATTCGCAACTTGGTTCAAAATTGGAGACCTTTTCAATTTCATTCTCGGCAATTGTTGTCTAGAATTATATATAGCTTTTACTTCTTCGTACCGCTTATCTACAACAATCTGATTGAAGTGGGTAAAAAATTGAACAATATTATGATCAGCTTGCAAATACCTCTTTAATGTTGCGTTCAGGCTTTCACTAAGTTGGGTGCTTCGCATTCCTGCAGTGAACAAGTATTTCATGTATACGTGCGGCCATTGCTCTCTTTTTTCCCAAGTCTTCTTCATCCATGCATTCTCATACAAGTTGTATTTATCAATCAAAGAATCCCAAGCTTTAATTAACTCCTGTTCATCCTCGCATCCAAAAATACAAGCTTTGAAATCACTACCAAATTTTGAACCACTCTTATACAAGTACCCTAAATGCTTCAAAGCATTTTGCATTAGGTGAAAAGTGCATAATCCATGGAAAACCTTAGGCATGACTTCAGATATTGCCTTAGTAATTGCCTAATCTTGGTCTGTGAAAAAACTGGTAGGCTCTTTCCCTGACATTGCATGCAAGAAGGTTTCAAATAACCACTCAAATGAAGCTGTAGTTTCATCATATAATAATGAGGCACCAAAAATCACTGTCTTTCTAAAGTGGTTAAAGCCAGTAAATAAAGCTAGTGGCCGATACTCCTTATTTGTGCGAAACGTTGTGTCGAATGATACGGCATCACCAAAAAGTTCATAATCTGTAATCATCTCATGGTCAGCCCAAAAAATATTAGTAATCATCTCATCCACATCCAATTGAATTGCATAGTAAAAATATGGATTTTCAGCTGCTTGTTGTTGAAAATATCTTAATAAACTCCCTGCTTCTCCGTATTGCAAATTTCGTTGTCTTTTTCCACGCAAGTAGCTTTTTTGGTCTTCTCTCGTAAATCCCAAATTTTCTTTTCCCCCTGCTAAGGCACTAATGAGATCATGTGATGCTTTAAGAGAGATACCAGTGTCATCAGCTATATCAACATTCAAAGCCTGAGCCTGACATAACTTTCTTTGAGATGGTATCAAATGTGTGCACTAAGGAAGATGCAAAGGATGGTTGTGGTTGTCATCAAACTTTTTCACTATCCACTTTGACAAGTCTCGATCCAAAGATACGTACATAAATGCATTGCACTTTGTTCTTGTCTCATGTTTAGGATGATTTACAATCGTGTACCGTTTATCTTTTTCTCTTTCTCCCTCCTTACAACAAACAAACTTCCTGTTAATCATAGCACCATCTTTTCTACTTTTGCTATGGTAATCTCTTCTAATGCCAAACCCCATAATCCTTCCATATTCATTATAGAATTGATATGCGACTTCCTCTGAATGAAATTCCATGCCAAGACATGGTGTTTTATCTTTGGTCAACTCCCCCATATCTTTGCTACAACCCTCATGTCCACTATTCTCCATTCTAACACCAACAAATCTAAAAAATTGAGAACAAATATAAAAGTATGGTAAGATTTTTTGAGATTGTCATGACATAAAATTTATATAGATGTCACTGTAAAAAAATAAAAAATAAAAAATAAAATATTAGGCTTTGTTTATAATTTTTTATTCTACTTATCTAATAAGATACCAAGTTTTACTATTAAATTTTTTAGAATTATCTTCTCTAATTTTGAAGTAGCATAACATATTCTCTAGAACATAATGCCTTTTGATTAAAAAACAAAATATTTCTAACCTCAAAACAACCTAACATTTAATGGCAGAGAAAAAATTGACAAAGAGCAATCACTAATTGACCAATTGAAAGAATTAAGATTCACTTTTTTTTATTCCACAAAATTCATCATTACAACAATATGTTGTTGACAAATAAAATGATAAATAAAATACGGTATAACAATATGATAGATGTAACATTATTTTTCTTAGTTTTGAAAATATGAAATAAAAGTTAAACAATAAAAAATCTTAAATCTAGTCATTCATTAATTTTAGAATATTTTGTATTAATTTATTTATATATTTTATTATTCACTTTATTGATGTCAAAAAAATAAATAAATAAATAAACTGTAGAGACTAAACAAAGCAACGCACAAAGGGGCAACAATGAAGGTAGACACATCTAGCATCTAGTATTAATAACGAAAGCA
Source organism: Camellia granthamiana (assembly GCA_036172215.1). Taxonomy (NCBI): domain Eukaryota; kingdom Viridiplantae; phylum Streptophyta; class Magnoliopsida; order Ericales; family Theaceae; genus Camellia; species Camellia granthamiana. The sequence goes on from CM069907.1 coordinate 120,362,414, forward strand.
ATAGTTCTAAAGACAAAGAAAAAAAAATAACTCATAACATTCTACATGGAAAAAAAACCAACCAATCACAATCACAATATTGAAGAAAATTATATATTTTTTGTTTAGGCCTACCAATATTCAAAGAGCAAATATGTTGTATTCGTACAAACCTGAATAGTATGATGCAAGCGATAGAGAGTCTCCGATGAAGGTAGATAGATGGTTAGCCGATGAGAACAAACTTTTTAGGGTTTTGAGAAATTGATAGTTAAGAGTTTGTTTGAGATTATAAAAATAAATTAGAGTAAAATAAATGATAAGATCTTAAATAGTGTCGTTTTGATTTTTAAGATTTTTTTATAAAACAAAATTCCAAAACAGAACTGGTATAAAATTTCCAAAACGGAACTGTTGCGTACTGTATATTTATAAGGTATAAATAATATATGTTATAAGGTATAAATAATATATATGTCATATATAGTATTGAGGATGCATGGTGGCGCGGCGGTAAGGGACGCTGTGTGCGCGTGCGTGGTCCAGGGTTCAAACCTTGGGGCTGTTGGAATTGTGCAAAATTTTTCAAATAAGCATGGCGACCAAAACGGCGCCGTTTTGGGCGCACAGCAGGTGCTGCTGCGCGGGTGCGCAGCAATATCCCCAAATCCTAGAAATTCTCAATGAGGTTCCTTGAGAAGTGGACGTAGGCCTGGCGTGCCGAACCACTATAAATCGCAGTGTTTGATTTTCTCTCTCTTTCTCTCTTACTTTTATATTGATAATTATTATTCTGTTTTTTTTATTTATTAAAATTTTGAATATTGTGCTAATTTTAATATTGTGAAATTTTTAATAACCCAATTCAACCCCCCTCTTGGGTTGCCTATCTGGGATAACAGAGATAATCTTAATCATGCATTAAATATAAGAAAGATAACAAATATGTTTTTGGCCGAAGTTGACTATTTGACTTTTTGCCTATTTTGGTGGTTGTGTTTGGAAATATAGTTGGTTTTTTTTTTTTAAATTGATTTGATGGTTGTAAAAGAAAAAATGAAATAATTATGAATTATATCTGACATTTTATCTTATCGACTATTTTATTACATTTTTTAGCCAAAAAAACTAAAAAAGTAACTTGCCAAAGAGGTTGAATTATCTTTTTCTCTAATTCTTTTTATTTTAAAATTATATACTTTTTGTGTTAGATTTTTTTCTTTTAAATATTTTTTTAATCTTAAAAATAAAAGTATTTATTTTTAAATAAAATTTCATGGATTTAAAAAAAAAATTTAAATGTCCTTTATTTTTAGTCATATGATGTAAGAAAAATGAATTTAACAATCTAAAAATAAATAAATAAAAGACATAATTTTTTTATAAAAATAAAGGGCATATAAAAAGGAAAAAATTAGTCTAAGGTCCTTCTCCCATTTTTAATAATAGAAGAGATTTACAATATTATTTTATAATGTCTAAGGTCCCTCAACCCTCAATACCTATATATTATAGAAAAATTTGATCTCTCGAATCAAACTACCTCTCTCTCTCTTCCTCTCTCTCTACTCTTCTCTCTCCGACGAAACTCTAACTCCATCACAGGAGTTCATCATCATCATCGTCTTCTCCAACTCTCTCTCCTCCGTCAAACAAAGCTCAAAGCATCCCAGAGGAGGAAGAGCAATGAAGAAAATGCTGGTTTCCAGTGGCGCCGCCATTAGTCTATGAATTTCTTTACCGAATTGAAGCGATTCAACTTTGGTTTCTTCAGTTTTCTCTCCGCAACTCGCGGATCTAATTTTAGTACCAGAAATTCGCATGGAAATCCGCCGGAGATCGACAAGGATCTTCACAGCCGTCACCATCAAGGCCGATGATGGAAGTGATCTTCACAATAGTGATCATGTTGATTCACCAAAGAAGTGGATATCTAGCAAGGCTGCTGTGATCGTTCTGTTAATATGTGTTCTTCTCACAACTCTGCCATTTACTGTTTCTATTAGAGTATGTCTTGTAAGTGTTGGCTGATAATATAGTTTGTATAATCTAATCTAGGAATGTGGAATACACAAATTGCTTCTTGACATCATTGATTGAACTATTTTTGGGACAAACGTGATCTTAGTTTACTAAATCACTATAAATCTGTAATTTATTGCAAGGTACATTCAAAAGGCTTCATTATTATTCAGAAGCAAAAGAGAAGCAATAATTATAAGCAAACTAAAGAATTTGGAAAAGATGAGGAATGAAATTGGAAGAGAAGAGAGAACTGCAATTTTCTTTGGTTTGATCAATTTTCTCTAGTTGAGTCAAAATACAATTTTCTCTGTCATGTTTAATTTTCTCTGCCTTGAATAATTTTCTCTGTGATGTTCATTTTTCTCTAGATTTCTTTGGTTTGAATCCAGAGAAATATTGAATTTCTCTGGAAGAAAAGAGAGAACTGTAATTTTTTCTAGTTTGATCAATTTTCTTTGGATGAGTTAAAAAATAATTTTCTCTAGCATGTTTAATTTTCTCTGTGATGTTCAATTTTCTTTTAATTTCTCTGATTTAGAATTTCTCTAGAAAAGAAAAGAGAATTGCAATTTTCTTTGATTTGATCAATTTTCTCTGGTTGAGTCAAAACTCAATTTTCTCTGCCTTGAATGATTTTCTCTGTGATGTTAGAATCCTGTGACAAAAGGAGACAAAATAGAAATTTTCAAGTGCATTTTTGTTGAGTGATGGAAGTTAAAATCCTGTTATTGAAGTAGGATCAATATTAGTTGTGAATCATTTTTAAAAGATTGTGAATTAGATTGTCATAATGTTGGTATTTACCTCCACAATTGGTATTAGTTTTCGAGTTGTAGGTTGCAAAAATTTGAAATTAGAGAAATTTTAATTTTCTCTAGGTTTGGGAAGTCCGAATTTCTCAATTTTCTCTAGTTTGAAACCACCACTGCATTCATCAAAGGCAGTAGTAGAGATATCAAAGATAAATTGTGGGAAAAGAGTACTAAAAGCTTGAAGAGATTTGTAAACAAGAGAAAATAGTGAAGAGATTTGAATAATAATGAAGCCTTGTGAATTTTCTCTAGATTTAACAATTTTTTCTGGATTACTCTTAAATTTTCTCTGAATTACCCTTGAATTTTTTCTGGATTTGGCAATTTTCTCTAGATTACCCTTCAATTTTCTCTGGATCGATATTGAGGGATATTATGAAAATATTGGATGTCCTTTATATTATAAAATTTTAATACTAGGGACCTTAAAAAAATCCCCCTATAAAAAAAGACATTTAATTTTTATATTTGTTACAAAAAATAAAGGGCATATAAAAATTTTAAAAAGGGGCATATAAATTTTTTTTTTTATATTTGTTATAAAAAAAATAAAGGACATATAAAAATGTTCAGAACAATTATGAAAAATATATGTCATTTATTTTCCTTACATCATATAATTTAATTATGATTAAAAATAGAGGGCATTTAAAATTTAAATAAATAAATGAAATGTTATTTAAAAATAAATGCATTTACTTTTATGATTAAAAAATGTTTGAAAAACACTCTATTACAAAAAATATGTATAATTTTAAAATAGAAGGAATTAGAAAATATGATAGTTTAGTCTCTAACAAAAATGTATTTATTGTCTTTTCTTTTTCTATGATAGTAGAGGTGATTAACCATATTTAATACATACTCTTACCCAAAAGTAAAATGTACTTGGTTTCATACGGGATGATAAATTCTGTTAATTTTATTAACCATGGTGGATGAACGAAATGATAACATTATAATTTGATTTAAAGTATAAAATGTTAATTGTTATAATTAAAAATAAAATAATGACAAAAATATAAAAATATTAAGCATAATTAACTCTTTTATATAGTCGTTTTGTTTATACTCCATTCTCCCAAGACCAAACACAGTAAATATATAGATTATCTCAGGTTTAAAAATAACTTGAGAAATTTATGGAGTCAATTATTTTGTTTTGTTGATTCAAATCGTTTAGTTTCTGTCAAAAAATTAAGTTAATCTTATATTCTTTTTTTTTTTTTCTTTTTTTAAAAATTTTGTCAAGTTTATTTTTAAAAATTAGACAACACGTTTTTCAAAATAGATCACTCAATTAGAAAAGAAAAAAAAAATTGATTATCGAACTCAAAGAAGTGAGCATTTTAATTTCGTGCTTGTTTGAGAAGTACTACTTATAATACATTTTTTTTTTATCTTTTTATTATTTTAAATCATATTACTTCCCTATTTTTTATACATATTTTTATTAAAAAAAATCAAAAAGTAAACACTTCCAACCGAACTCTTTATTATTTGGCTTTGTTTGCCAATCAATTTTTTGGTTAAAAAAAATACAAAAAGATAAAATATGTTAAATAAATCAATAAGGCAAAATATTACATGTAAATTCTAATCATTTTGTTTTTTTTCTCATAAAAGTCAAAAAAAAAATCAAAAAAAGCCAAATAAACTTTTATAATCTTGATAACATGTTATTTTAGTAACTTTTTAACTTTTTATAAAAAGATGTATAGAAAAATAGAGAGAGTGATGTGATAATTTATAATAATTTTTAACTGTTTAACTAAAGTATAGGCTTCATTTGACAAGTATTTGTTTTAACTTAAAAATCAAACAGTTACTAAAAAAGTCAAAAAATCTATAATCTATACCAAAAAGTCAAATATTTTATTTTCTCTATATTTTTTACACATCTTTTCATAAAAAATTAAAAAATTATTTCAAATATTAATTTTTTTATTTCATATTTTAACTAAAAAATTAAAAAAATTATTAAAATAGCCTTAGACTTGCAAAAAAAATAAAATAAAAAAGTGAACTTAAAAAAAGTCGTTGCCAAAGGACGACTTTGGAGTTTTAGACGTGAGTTATAATTCATATCCCATATTATAATTCACTTCTCTCTCTCACACAAAAAGTAATTTTTAATCAATTTTTTTATCTTTTTATTATTTTAAATCATATTACTTCCCTTCTTTTTATACATATTTTTATAAAAGAAAATCAAAAAGTAAACACTGCCAACAGAACTCTTTATTATTTGGCTTTGTTTGAAAATCAATTTTTTGGCTAAAAAAAATACAAAAAGATAAAATATGCTAAATAAATTAATAAGGCAAAATATTACATGTAAATCCTAATCATTTTATTTTTTCTCTCATAAAAGTCAAAAAAAAAATCAAAAAAAGCCAAATAAACTTTTATAATCTTGATAACATGTTAATTTAGTAACTTTTTAACTTTTTATAAAAAGATGTATAGAAAAATAGAGAGAGTGATGTGATAATTTATAATAATTTTTACCTGTTTAACTAAAGTATAGGCCTCGTTTGACAAGTGTTTGTTTTAATTTAAAAATCAAAAAGTTACTAAAAAAGTCAAAAAACTTATAACCTATACCAAAAAGTCAAATATTTTATTTTCTCTATATTTTTTACACATCTTTTCATAAAAAATTAAAAAATTATTTCAAATATTAATTTTTTTATCTCATATTTTAATTAAAAAATTTTAAAAATTATTAAAATAGCCTTAGACTTGCAAAAAAAATAAAATAAAAAAGTGAACTTAAAAAAAGTCGGTTGCCAAAGGACGACTTTGGAGTCTTTTGGACGTGGGTTATAATCTACTTTTCAAATTATAACTCACTTCTCTCTCTTTTACAAAAATTAATTTTTAAACAAATTTTTATCAACTTTTAACTAAAAAAATAACTTTTAACCATCTTTTAAAAAATAGCCCATTATTTATTTAATTTTTTAAATTCTGGTTGTGGGTTTGTGGTGGGTATACGTTACAACAAGGAGGGAAGAGAGGGAATGAACCAACCAAAAAACTCCCAAAGGGGTGGAAGAGGCGGAGAAGAGGATAATGGAAAATAGCTCCTCCTCCCAAAAATGAACACTATTACTATTACCCTTACTATTACTACTTCTTCTTCTTCTTCTTCTTCTTCTATTCCTCTCCTCACCCACCAATCTTCTGCAACTATTTTCTCTCACTTATGTCCCTCTTCCACAAACCCCATTTCCTCTCTCTCTTCTATCCTTCCTCTTCATATGTCATGCTCCAGGTACCCAAATTCCGGGACATTCCGGACCCACAACAGCTTCTTCAACTTCAGTACCGGAGACAACGACGACGACGACGATGATTTTGGTCGGAAGAGGAGGGGGAGGCGGAGACGGAGGCAGTGGTGGTCGGAAGACTCGCCGGCGGAGATGGACCAAGAGCCTGGGATTCTTGAGGAATTCATTGATAGTATTTGGATTTTTAAGGTAATTTTTCACATTATTATTTTCTCTGCTCATATTTTACTTTTTTGTTATTTTCAAAATGATGGTTCAACCAGTAAAAAGCATTAACGCTGAGAAAAAAGAGAGATTTTTATTTATTGTTCCATCTGTGGTTAGAATCTGTAGTCAATACTATTTTAGATAGGGGCAGTTGATAATTGAATATGATTTTTTCAATTATTTTCATATCCGTAATATTGCAAAAAGAAAGCCCTTTTTTTCTAAGTAACTAACTTCCCTCAATATAAAGAGGAAGAGCTTTTTGTTCAATTCATTGTGGAGTAAAATTCTCATCAATACAAGTCAATTCGGCGTCAATTCCTCTATTCGTACCTATTTATTCCTCCCATAGAGTCCCCTGTTCTATAACAACAAAACCTTAATTTATGGATCCTATCATATTTTCGAGGGTTAATTACACTTTAATTCATTCTCGTAGTTTAATATAAATTTCACTTTTAGGTCTTGTAATTTTAAATCGAATAATTTGGCCCTTATATTTTTAAATTTAGTTTCAATTTGATCTTTCGGTTGAAGTTAGAAGTTAAAATTAATAATTTTCGACCCTCGTCAATTTTTTAAGGGGTACACGTAGACAAAATTAATAGAAATTTTGATGGGATGATCAAATTGAAACTGATTAAAGTGTAGGGACCAAGTTGTTCAAATTAAAATAATAAGGATTAAAGTGAAATTTAGGTCAAATCATAGGGGTGAAATGTGTAATCAACCCTATTTTAAATATATTTGATGTACAATTCATATAGAATTATGTTATGGCGACTGTTCATTACAAAAACACTACACTTTTTAATCATTTGTTGTTGTTGGTGGTGGTGTGTGTTTTTTGAGTATGAATTTGGTATAGCTATTGGGAATTTTATAACAAATTGGGTTTCTTTTGGTCTTTTTTCCATAATATAATAATTACTGAGCTGCTAAAACTTTTTATTGGCTGTGATCTATCTAGTAATTTAGAGATATCCTTTGTGTCATTTGAATTATTGAATAAAATGTTAATGTTGTTTCCTTGTTTGCAATAATCCTTTAAAATTTGAGCTTATTTTAAGTTAAAATTTGATAATCTATTAGTAGAAGCTAGAAAGTATCACTCTCAGAACAAACAGTCCGACATGTACGCCCAAAATATAGTTTAAATTAAGCTATAAACACCCCCAAAAGCTACAACAAACACACCCATCGTCTCCTATATGGCACTTATCCATTGCTAGATTTTTTTTTGTCATTTACACAAATATTTCCTTTTTAATAATTTTTATTGGTAAAGAGAAGTAGAGATTAAGACTTAATGCTACAACTGCCAGGACATGATATAAGAGGAAGAAGATGTGATAAATAGAGCAAAATGATAATGGCATAGTAACTTACTTTTTCCTTTTATTTTCTTTGCAATTGGTGTACAGTAAATCTATACAGAAGGCCTGCTTCTCTCTAACTAAAAACCAAAGGGAAGGAAATAACTAGAGCTTAAGGTGGAGAAACTTGGATGGCAAAATTACCTGATCTGATTGTATGTGTCATAAGCTGATTCTAATAGAAAAGATTTAGGAGGTCATTAAAAGGTTAGGATCGAGAACAGGGGTAGATAGGTCCAAACTGTCATACTTAGAGTAAAGTATGAAGTTGTATCACTGAATTGGTTAAGTTTAAAATCAAAAACTCGTGTGCAAAGCCCGAAAAAACCCATCCCGTTACCATCCCTCCTACTAATTCTGTTTTCTGTATAAAAATTTGGTTGGGGTTTAATACATTGGTTATTTTATTTTTTTCCTCTATTTATTTATTTATTTATTGTGTATCCTTTACCCTTTAATTTGGAGAGTATGAGTGGCGGTATTTTATGTGGATATATGTTCAGGTCCTAAGTACTATCGTGATATTTTCTCCTTTCTAACGTTTCTAGATGTTACTTGATTTGCTCTTACAACTTGCTAGTGTTCTCTAGACTCTCTTATCATTTTAGCAACTTATATAGTAGCCTTCTATGTTTTCATGCATATTGGGGCAGAGCCTTTTAAACAATACAGATTCTTCCCTTTGATCCTCTGTTAATCCTTCTTTTGTTCTTAGAAAATTCATAGTTGTTCTGCTGTTTAAGTTTCATAACTTCAACCAATCTAGTGCTTCTCCAATGAGATTCAGCAACAATAATGTGCAAAAAAGTTCCGTATACTTTTTTTTTCTTCTTAGACTACAATTTTTTCCTGATACAATTAACAGAGAAGTTGATGTTCTGTTTTGTGGTAGGACAACAGAATGGTGACATGCAACCTATCAATCTAATGCTTCTCCAATGAAATTAAGCAACAATAATATGTAAAAAATTATGTACTTCAGTACATCTCTTCTATTTTTCTTCAATGTTTCTTTTTTGTTTTTTAAAAACTCCCAACAGTTTGCTGATATAATTGGCAGACAAGTTGATATTCTATGCCTTGATGTTAAAAGGTTCTGTTTGGTATTTGAGTGTTGTGAGCTGCCACTTTCAGCTTTGTTTCAGCAAAAGGCAAGGCATCTTTGCTTGGAAATCAAATTTGGCATTTGAGCAAATCCCTTGCTTTTAATTTAGAAGATTTAATATGTCATGTTTTAGAGAGTACTTCAATTTAATTTTCTTCATTTAAAATTTTTAATAAGAAATTCACACTCCATAATCATTTTTTTTTTTTTTTGAGAACCCATAATCAATTTTTGTGGTAAGGCAACTTAGCATAACAAAAGAGCAGAGCAGTAGGCTTAAAGAAACAATCTATAATTTTAGTTGTTCGACAGGCCTATGTATTAATTTATTCTGTGCTATACGTATTTTCTCTTAACAAACAATGTTGTCGTCTGCCTAGGCTTCTCCCTACATGTCACTTATTGCACACTCAGATACAAGGCTCTTCACCTCACAAGTGCCATTTATATGTACTGCACTGGTGTTCGGTAGTAATTATCAACTAGACTACAGCTGCACATTATGTTTTGTAACATACTCTGTTGATGCTTCTTTTTTTGCATCTGTGGCTTCTATGAAGTTAGCAAACCCTCCAGTTTTATACGTTTCTTTATCCGACTGATCATTTTTCAATACATAGTTTTCTCTTTTGGGGCCATTGCTTTTTGATAACTCAACTCTTTTGACAAATATGAGTCATCTCTGAAAGGATGAACTGAGATTCCCAATAACTTATATTTGAGTTAAAAAATGTTCATTAATTCATTTGTGCACCTCTGAAAATATTTTTTGAGAAATTACATTATTCCCTATTAATTCTGCATCAGTTTATGAACTATAAAGAGTTGAAAATGTTGGAATAATGATATTTCTCGATGTTTTACCAAATTGACCAGTGCAGGTATTTGGATCTTATGGGTGGCTGCTTCCAGCCATCGTCATATCATTGCTACTAACAACGGGTCCAAAAGCTTTCCTCATGGCCTTAGCACTTCCCATTGGACAGTCCACGCTTACTCTAGCATTCAAGAAATTGAAAGGCATGACACAAAACAACCCTAAACGCAAGACCAAGACTAAGAAGACACAACGTGCCAACACTGCAAGTGATGTCGAGTTAGAAGAAGAAGACGAAGAAGAAAGCGAAGGGACCAGAAAGGTGGCAAGAGGATATCAATCGTGGTTATCTAGAGACGATGCATCCACTTTTGGGGGATGGGACGAGCTTGATAGACTGAAGGAGTTTGATATGGGATCTTCTAGAAGGTCATCTCGAACAGGTCGGTCAGGAAGGACACGCACAGAGAAGGGAAAGTTTAGCGGCAGAGTGAGAAAAAGCGACATGCCCTTATTGTTGAGGTTGTTGATTGCTGTATTCCCGTTCTTGGGTTCATGGACTAGGATGCTATAACAATCCCTTGAATCAGTGTAAGTATTTTTTCGTCAATTGGGTGACAGATAAAACCTTAAACCCTGAATTTAGAAATATCATGGCACTTATATTATACTGCACATTCACTGTGTAATGTGGCGTTTCATGCTAAGCGCAAGTCGATCAACGCCAGAATCAAAATATTAATGGATGTTTCTTTGAGAACTGCTGCTTAAATCATTTCCCAATTTTGAAGGATAGAACCTTTCAATGATATTTTTCTGCTTCAGTCAGCTCATTGTATGGTAGCTTTGAACATTGTTTGTGGTAATAATACAGATTTAGAGTGTCCTACAGATTTTGGGATATAAAGTATTGCTCTTAAGTCACATTTTTGTTTTTTGTTTTTAATATTTTATTTTTAATTTGGTCACAGACCATCCTTTTGTTGTTTCTTATGACCACTCAAACAAGAAGTTTGCAAGCACAATATTGAATGTCATAAAAGCCATAAGTGAATTTTTTCTTAACATCAATTATTTGTAAGAGAGATGGTGAAACAAGGTGGGTATTTGAGTCAGCTCGTCAACAAAGAGTACAAATTTTAATTATTTTAACTGAATTATGTTGTTATTAGGGTTGGCAATTAAAATGGATATGGTAAATTACATTGATCTCCTCAGATAAATGAAAAAAATACAATAAATTTCACAAGTTTTAACATAATTACATAAACTCTCTCAAAATTTCAATTCATATAACATTTTGCTCCCCTTTCATCATTGATTTGTTAGTCATATGAATAGAAAATGATGTTATATATTTTACACTAAAATCTAAAAGAGAGATTGATGTAATTATATGCCAAAACTATAAGACTTCGTATTTTCATCAAAATTAGAACGGGTCTGTCCAATATAGGATGTTATTTGAGTACACAGTAAGAACATTAATTAATAGATGTGTTAATGGAAGGTGTCAGTGTTGGAGTTCGAACACCAAATTTTTTTTGTTTTTTTTTTTATAATTAGGTGTCTTGCTCAGTTTGTACACATATCGACTAATTCCAAGACCATGAATGATGAAGTTAACAACCGGGAAGTGCCCCAACTACCAGGCTCACCATAACTCAAAAAATTAAAAATAAATAAAAATATGGGGACTTACAAAAGCTATAGTTTATATACAAGTTCTGTTTTCCATATACAAGGGACAAATACAAATGGAAAATTCACCTTTCCATTTACTCACAAGGGCCAATGTTTTCTTGCAGCAGTAAAAAGAATATAAGAGTTTACAGGTTCATAAAAAGTTCTTTGTCATTGTGAAAATAGCTCGACTTTGTTGAGATAGCAAGCAGAAGCAGGGTCCTGGAGGCATCTACAAAAGCCCTTATCATCCTTTGGAAAAGATGCTGGTAGAGGATGGTCTGGAATAACACCAACCTAGAATATGATTCATAAAAAAAAAAAAAATAAAGAAGTGGGGAAGGAATTATGCATCAATACTGTTTAAAACAGGAGCATTCAAAAGCAAGCGAGAGAGACATGAGATTCGGCAACAAACCTTGTTAATGTCAGTGTGAGCAGGTGTTTCATATTGAGCAACTGTAACAGCCAAGCCAGAGCCATCAGACAGCTCGAAAACTGACTGAATCTTGCTGTGGGAAGGGAAAGATAGAGCCATAGAGGGTCACATTAGACATAGATCATAAAATTTCAGATGACGTAGAAGCAAAAATGATTATTACCCTTTCCCATATGTGGGTTCTCCAAACACCATTGCACGTTTATTGTCCTTCAATGCACCAGCTAAAATTTCACTCGCACTTGCAGTTCCTTTGTTCACCTAAAAGAAGTGTTTAAAATAAAGATCAATAATTCTTACCAGAATAAAGTCCAAACACACATACACACAGTGAGAGATGATACTGACTGAAAGAAAAAACCTGAAATAAGGATCACTAGAAAAATTTCAGCTTAACATCTACTACAGAAGATCAGCTATTGTTCAAAATAAAATAGCAGAAAGGTCTTTATGTAGTGTTTGGTTCGCCGAAATGAAATACAATGGAATGAAATGGTCATATTCCTTAGTCTCTTGTGGAATGACTATTACAATGATAAAAGATAATTCTATTTGTAATATATTTTTCATCATTTTAGTGAACCAAACTCAAGAATAAACATTATGAATTATTCCATGTCACTTCATACCAGTAAGGGAAAATGTACCAGTTCCATATATTAATTCACAATTAATGAAAAAAGAATAATGAACATGATTGCTCAATACGTGAAGTACCCAGAAAAAAGAAAAAGAAACAAGAAACAAGAAAAATAAAGTAGCATCTACAAAGCAGTAATGGTAATTGACCATCAGATTGTGGAACTCTGCTTAGGATATACCATTTCGAGATGTAATAGTAATATCTAATCAGAGGACATTTTTTAAAATAATTGTTAGTACCTACTGAGAAGACACTAAACCTAATATAAGAAGCCATAGAATTAAGCTATTTCGAGAGACATTAAATCAAGCGTAAAAACCAGAACTTTTCAGTGTAATCCAGCTTTCAGAATATGACTGTCACAACATTTTTTGCCAATTTTCTCAAAATCCCAACAATCGTTATCATAAAATCAAATCAATGAAAGAAAAAAAGTTGGCATACCAGCACGGCGAGGGGTTCTTTAGCTGCTATTGCATTGCTTCCGTCAGTGTCATATATATCATGAACACCTTGACTATCGCTAATATACACAATGACACCTTTCTCTAACCTGGTTAGCAATAGCTAATCATGAGAACTTGTGCTGTGTAATTTTCATTCAACAGATGGAACCAGAAATGGTTAAAAAGGTAAATGTAATGAATAGAAACATGGTGCTATAGGCGACAAATCAAAATTAACTACATAATTGATTTAAAGCGGATATTCAAAAAGCAATAGCCTTAGTCATTATCTATAAACATAAGGACAGACAAAATGATTCACAATTGACTTGAAAAAGATACAGCATCAAACAGTTAACCAATTGAGTCACACAGGCAATATTGATCCTTCTATGGAGCTTACCAAATCTTGGCAATCTCAATTCCTTCCGGGAAAAGACCACCACTGCACCAAATTTAATCTTTCAGAAAACCTGGTAGAGGGCAAGTCTAAATTGAAGCATGTTCAAAGTATATCACCTATTATCCCGAAGGTCCAATACAAAAGCATTAACATTGTTTCTCCTTAAAGTTTCAATGGCTTCCCTGACTGCACCTGCAAGTGATGTATATTTTCAGAACAATAAAAATGTCTAAAGCTTAAAGTACCTCATGAAGGCTTACTAGTAGAAAATAACAACCACAACCCATTGTCCAGTACAAGTGCATAATTTTTTTAGAAGAATTAAAATTAGATTTCATTGGAAGTCATCTTCAAAAATGTCTTATCTGTCTGGAAAGCATGAAGCAAGCTCGATAGAACGCATTTGTAGAACCAGGCATCTCATGCAAAGAAAAGGGATTCCAGATTAATTTTAGACGTCTATATTACATGGTAACTCAAAAAATCAAACACATTACTCAGGATATGGGGAGTTGGGTACCATGTATATCATTAACAATTAACAAGGAAAAAGAGTTAAGGTTAGTTGAAAGTACAACGATTTCCACTTCATTATTTATCAATAAAAAAAATAAAAAATAAAAAAAGAAAGAAAAAAGGGAGAAGCCAAGGCTTCCAATAGTTGATGCATACATATTATCCGTGCAGCATTTCTCCAATAACATTTTATGTCTAAAAGGAAAAAAAAGAAGCTAGGATTCCCAGGCCAACAAGAAACAAGACATATTATGCTCTAATAACTCTCTTAAAGTAAAAGTCATTTTATAAATTGGGAGAATACATCTTACCCTATGATTGATGAGAGAATAATATCAAAACAAAAATTTGGATAGCCAATCCAAATGAGATGAGTCTGTCTCTTTGGTAAGCTATATGCTAGGAAGTGGAAACACGCTTTTGGGAAATTAGTTTTACATGTCACATTATCTAAGAAACTACGGCTGAAAGTCCGAGTGCCTAATTCCACAGAAATTAACTGTTACTTTACCAGAAGCATTTTGGTTGAATGAAGCTAGTTTGATGTATCCCACTCTAGAGGCATCCTTCCCCAAAGCAGGTATCTCACAGAGTCTCGATTGCACCGGATTCAATGAAACTTTCTCTCGCCTGGAAAGCAGCAGTTGGATAATGTCTTATGTTTGTAAGATTGAAATATCTACATAAGCCTACTTACAGAAAAGATCCAGTGTAACTAAAATTACAGTTTTTCCCAAAAGCATACTTGAAAACTTACCGTAGCTCAGCATAAAAGCTTATTTCAAAGAAGCATAACTAAGTACAAATCTTACAAACTGCTGGTCCACAATAATAAATGAAAAAAATCCCTTCCTTAAAAAAATAAATAAAAATAAATCTAAATAGAAAGGAAGCTCAAAGCTCATTTGAGTAGAGAAGAGTAAGATGCTGAACTTACTTCAAAGATAGCTGCTTTATCTCGGATCCACTACGAATAGTTAGTTCAACTGCACTGCCTTTGGTTCCCCTGCATTTCACCCAATTTAGGAATGTCAACAAATCCATAAAGGCAGAAGAAACATAAATAAACACTTGAAAGGAAACAATTACATAGTAAAAGTAGTCAGACAAATCACATACCTAATTGAGATAATTAGTAGTAACATATTATGAGGGTTTAAGTTGAACCTTATGAAATGTAATATTCATTCTCAGCTCTCTGAGCCTCTCCGCATTCAAATTCATAAGACAACAGTATTTAATTATGGGCAAGATCAAGAATGATGCTGCCAAGTCACTTGACAATAGAATTTCTGCTATTCAAAAGCTCCACACTTAATTGACAAGGGAAAAAGAAGAAGAAAAAGAAGAATCACCCTCTCTGATTTCCAAAACCCATAGAAACAAGGAGAAGAGTTACTGCTCAAAAAAGTGGTATATCTATCCATCTAAGCTGCCAGACAGCCAATCTATTACCTACCCAACTAAGGCCCTGTTTTAGAATACATCTCACAACTGACCTAACTTAATGCGTAGAAACTAAACCTGAGAACATAAGACAAGAACTTAAACTCAGATCACCCAGTAAGTAGCCACCTTATTCTTCACCATTTCCTCTGGACTAAACTTTCTTTTCCCCCGTTTCTTTGGCCCATGCACGCTGGGGGTTTGGAGGGTTAAGTTCCACAGATCATACCTAATTCCACCCACGTTGTATTATAGATTCTTGACATTTTTCAGAATTTAACCAAGGTAAATGGCTTCCACTTGCATGCGATTGTTTCTGACTTAGGGCCCCCTCAAAGCCTTATTAGTACAAACTACTGTTCCGACTCATTGTGGTCCGGTGGACCTCTGTAATCTGACCCAAAGATTACCACAAGATGGCGCCTTAACTGCTGTGTGCAACTAATGAAACCTAAAGTTCAAAAACTGACAGTACATCACAAAATTGCAACAGCAACAAGGAATGTTGACCACACACCTTGTAGGGAAGGTGGTACTTGTCTCTCAACCTTGACATGGGGGTTGAAAGCCCCTTGATGCCATGAAAAAAAAGAAGAAAAAAAATAAAGAAAGAGAGACTAAATAGCTATAAAATAAAAATTCAGTGCACCATAAGCTGTTATGATAGATATCATGATAGAAAAGTTAATGCACTTTTTAACTGCCAGTCTAAATATTTCATTTCTCACCACACATTGTATGCACAAGCAATCAAACAATATAGTTCTAACATAAGGGTTCAATGCTAGATAACTTAAGAGAAGGAATTCAATAATAGTTTAAAACTGGCAAATGTACACTATTCTACAACAATGCAGCACTGGATCTCATTGATTGATTGTAGATAATATTTGGCGACCAAAAATGTTGCATGGAAAACTAAGTGATGAGCATAGTAGAGAACTCACTGCAAGCGCTCTGCTGCATCATATATGCCCATGGTTTCTGTACTTGTGTCATCAATTTTCAGGATAACATCCCCAGACAAAATGCCAGCCTTATTTGCAGGACCTCCTGGAGCAGCTGAAATTACCACCAGTCCTGCATGTAATCCATCACCTCCTGTAGGGTAGCCAATTGACAGCCCTACACCTGTAAGAGCACCTTGTGTCCCTGACTGCCTTCAAAGTATAACAGATTTTAGAGAGAATATCAAAAGAAGCAAATTTTGCTGACCCAAAATAGTTAAGAAAAGTCTTCCTCAAGTCAAAGAACAAGATACATTAAATTAAAGGGGTAAGAAGAACTGCCTTGTACCCGCAGACTCTTAAACTTTTCAGGCTCCAAAAACCTAGTGAAAGGATCATCCAGGGTGGCAAGCATCTTCCTGATTGCCATATCTGAATACATATATACATTCCAATTTAAAGAGGTCTTGCATTAGATGGACAAAAATAGCAGTTATAACGAGTGTCAATGAAGGCCTAGAACAGGTTAAACAGTACACGAATGAGATACAAGAGTTTGATGTGATTGCACAAAATTAGAGTTCTATTTTATCAATTACATGTCAAACCAACTTGACACAAAAACTATTTGGTGTTCACTGAAACCCATTCAACACAACCATAAACAGCATTACATAGATTTAGCCTAGAAGACCTTTCATATTGGGTTAATAACAAAACCTATGGCCCGTACTCCCTCAACATATTATTGGCCAACAAAAAGGATACCTACATTAAACAATAAAACAAATTAATTAAATACACTGTCAAATAAAGAGGCAACATTAGAAACAATTAAAAACTGAGTTACATTAACTTGTTTTAGTGTTGTGAACATTTAGGAAGAGATCCAACAATCATGATTGCAGCATATCAATTGCCTAATAACAGTAGAAAATTAGACATGTAGATACCTACCTTGAAAATAATCATGGTGGAATTATCACCCCTTTGATTTTAGTTTATTTACTTCGTAATTATATGATAATATGAATTTCTTTTTTATTATTTTGTGTTTAGAATAGAACGTGATGCATTCTTGAGTATTCATTGGTTCATTGCATTTTCTCTGTACATAAAACCAACTTTATCCATCGAAAGTTTGGTCAAAATATGCACAATCAATAGTTCTCCATGCCTCCAATAAAAGAAGATTCTCTTTAATCATTTATTTACTTTTTTGTTATTTTAATATAAAGCCAAGTTACATGAAATAAATTTGTAATACTACGGATGCAAACCCTAGTGGAACTACATGATTCCAAAAGCATAGAAAGCATACATGTCTCTTCTCGAGATTTCATTGGTTCATTGCGCAGGGCATTTTCTCTATACCTAAACCAACTTTGCCCATTGAAAGTTTTGTCAACATATGCACGATCAATTGTTCTCCATGCCTCCAAGAAAATAAGATTTTCTTCGGTCAAAGCCCCTGTAGAATGGTAGCTTTCAAGTATTATGATGGAAAATGAAACAAAATTCTGGAAAACCAAATTTTAATTTATAGGACGATCTAACTTACAGGATGGAGTTTTGCTAACAGCAAAAGAAATTGTCATAACAAGTACCATTCCAACAAGAAGGCGGACAAAAAGAATGGAAGTGTCTTTTTTAAAAAATTTGGAACATTTTATTGCTTTCTGAAGATTGATGCTGTACTTCCTCAATTTGGGAAGGTGTCCAAACCTTACTGAAAACAAACCACATTGACATGTAATCTTTTTGCCATGCCTCTGTGCTGGTTGACAAAAGAACCTGGGTCTATAATCTCCTACAGAATAGAAAACAAGTTCACAACTTCTTGTCTTGTCATTGACATCTTTACTTATATATGATAAGGATTTCCTTAATTGAGTTTTTATTATCCCAATGGGAAGAGGATTTTGCAGCCGCACCTGTGAAGAATCCAATTAAATGTGTCAGTAAAACGTTGTCTTTATGACCACTGAATAACCATCATATTGACATAAAACTATAAATCGGTATCATTTAGTTTCAAGAGATGTAAGATGATAAAAAATAAGAAAATTTAAGCACCCAACTAAATCTATTCAAAAAAAATTCGATGTTCTATTTTAATTAGCCAAGTGTTTTGGCTTGACAATGTTGTACTTATTTTGGTGGCTTACCAGTTTTGAAATGTTAACAATTAACACTTGTTGACTGCAGCAGTAAGCTCCATTAATTGTCTATAGTATAAAAAGATCTATTTGTGCAACTTACGTGTAATGATAAAAGTTTTCTCTTTCTTTTTAAAATTCAACTTTTTTATAAAAAAAAAGTGTCATATCAATGGGAAGGCCTCAATGCATAGTTTTCATTCAGAACAATTGTTATAGTCATCAACCCTTACTGTGAATGACAACATACAGGGACGGATCCAAGATTCTAACATAGGGGAGGGGGTAATACAAACAAAAATTTTAAAAAGAAAGTAAAGATTACAACATCAATTTCTACTGACATAAAACGTGAAAATAACATGAAAAATATACATTCATGTTGGAAGAGCTTAAAGTATGAAGCATATGCTTGCACTAAGAATGATTTGTTCACGCACATTAATCCAACCCCATAGCTTATTGAGATAGGTTGAAGCATAGCTGGCATGTTCTTGCACCAAAGTCCAAAAATACGACAAAAAACTTAAGATTATAACAAGAGTCAGTACTAGAAAAGTGCCCAAAATTTGAACCAATGATATAGATTTAAACTTGGCATGGTTTGAGCCACACTTGAATGAATGTGACCCACATTTTAAATTCTGGGTACTTTTATGGGTAGGTAATAGTGCTGGCTTGAATATCAGAAATGCCAGAATTTTAAACCACGAGTGATTTGCATACAAGTGTACCCATCCAACATTCACACAAAAAGTTGCTGAAAGAAAATTGAACAACAAAAATTGATATGTATCACAAAAATTCAAAGGATATATCAGTTTTTGAATTTGCATACAAGTATACCCATCCAACATTCCGTTTGGTTACCAAGAAAAATTTAGAAAAAACCGAATTCAGTATTTTTTACTAATAAATTTTTTTTCGTTGGAACATACCTTGGGAGAGAAATTGGGGTTTATGTGTGAGTTGGAGATGAGAAAAGGGGGAGAGAGAGACGAAGAAGCAGTAACAGTGCCTCCAATTACCACCACCATCTCCACTGAAAGCCACATCCAGAAGAAATTGAACGTTTCTCGATTTAATTTTGGTTCTTTATCGTTGCCTAGTGGTGCTGGGGGCTTACACCTTACTTATTTTTTCATTTATATATATATATATATATTTTTTTTATTGAAATTTTTTTAATATTTTTTTTAAAAAATTAATTTTTAAATACCACTTAACATAAATATACTTAAAAAGTATAATATTTATAAAAATATTTTTAAAATTCAATAAATATCAAAAATACAAAAAAATAAATAAAAATTCAATATATTTTTCATATTTTTATATATTTATTAATTTTTTTAAATTTTTTTTCACAAATATTTTACTATTTAGATACATCTAAGTAAGGTGTATATAAAAAAATTACTTAAAATTTTAAAAATATTCACTAAAAATAAAAAATATGAAAAATAAAAAATTTAATTTTTAAAAAACTAAAACTAAATATACTGAAATTTTTTTGGGTTATGCTTACAGTCTTTGCATGAGATTTGTTATGAATTTTAAAATTAATTAAGATACGCATAAGTTTGTTCGGATAGTTGGTCATAAAATAATAATAATAATAATAATTTGCCCTAGTATTGTATTACATTGAGAACGGCACGAATCGGATTGGTGCGACTGGAACGGATCCGAGCCAGTTAATTTTATAAGTTAAAAAATAAAATAATTGATAATAATTATGAATAGTAATTTATAATTAATGAAATTTAAAAGACGTAAAAGAAATAAATAATTGAATATGAAGTTTTTTTTTTAAGGTCCCTGATATTATAATTTTATAGCATAAAGGACACTCAATATTATTATAATGTCTAAGGTCCCTCAATATCAATCTGGAGAAAATTCGATCCAGAGAAAATTCAACCAGAGAAAATTCAATCCAGTGAAATTCTTTGGTCCAAACCCAAAGAAAATTCAATTTAATCCAGAGAATTTCTCTAGACCAACCTAGAGAAAATTCAGTTCAAAAACCAGATAATTTCTCTAGTTTTAACCCAGAGAAAATTCAGTTTTCTTTTACCTAGAGACTGTAAATTTGATCTTGAAGTTTCAATTCTGTGCATGAATGTAAAATAAATGGTATTTTTCTTCAGGTAGTAACTCTATGGCACAGACCACCCGAAATCCTCCTTGGCTCCTCAGTGTACTTTGCCTCTGTTGACGTGTGGTCTATAGGCTGTATATTTGCTGAAATGGTTATGCATCGGCCTCTGTTTGCTAGTGAAACCCAGCTTTATCACCTGCATCAAACCTCAATTTGAGAGTCACGGCTTCGGCGAATCGAGAACGGAGAAATGGAATTGCGAGCGATCGAGAGTGCCGGAACAATTTTACAAACTGAACTTTACGATCCCAAGCAACGTGATGGTGCAACGATGGTGATGTTGGCGCAGTGTTGATGTGAGCCTGCGACGACGCCGTTGAAGGTGGAGCTCAATCGACTAGAGAATGAAGTCAGGGGTGAGGAACAAGAGTTGATCTGGACAGGTCTGAGAATGGAGAAGTTTAGAGAGAGAGAGAGAGATGAGTTTTGATTTGGTAAGGTCAAATTTCTCTATGATCTGTTTAAGGACCTTAGACATCAAAAAATAATTTTGTAGATCTCTTCCATTACGAAAAGTGGGAGAGGGACCCTAGACTAATTTTCCCTTGAATATGCCTTATTTAGGAAGCAACTAAATTAAGGAAAAAATGTTTAAAAAAATCATTACAAAAAATCAATATATTCTCTATGCATTGTTACACTCCTTTGTTTGAAAGGTTAAAAAATCAATTTGAAGATGAACTGGAGTTTTAATTTGGGAAAATTAGTCTAAAGTCCCTCTTCCATTTTTAGTAATGGAAGAAATCCACAATATTATTTTTTGATGTCTAAGGTCCCTCTCATCTATCACAGAGAAATTTGATATATATCTCACCCTCTGCTGTAAATAATACATAACATCCAATAAATTTTTTTTTTTTTTTTTGTCAATTTGTTTTACAGGATAGAAAGCATGGAAAGAACAATGAGCAGGTGAATTCTCCGGCTCCAGTGAAATTCGAAGCTTCTTCGCCGGCAACGATAACGATGCGATGCGATTATAAGAAGACGAATGGGAGTGGAGGAGACAAAATGGTCGATTTTCGACAGAGATTCTCGTGCGAAGTGCCTCGAAGCCCAACACTTCCACTGGAGATTCAGCGATCGAATTTCGTCAACTCGCCGGAAAACTTCCGAGCTAGTACTCCGCTGCCACCGGCACTTGTGGCGAGGCTGATGGGGCTGGAGGAGATTCTGGTGGAGGTTGTGATCGCGGAGAAGAGAAAGAAGTTATTGGGAGCGTTAGAGAAATATGACGAAGATCTCAAAGCAATTAAGAAAATCATCGAGTCTTTGCGATTTATGGAGGAGCTGATCTCTGTGTTTGATGACTTCACTAAATCACCTTTCAACACCAGCTGCTTCTCAAAAAGACACATTATTAATGGTATGTAATCTTTTTCTTATTTTGGCGATGGACTAAATTTCTCTGGTTTGTATCTGTGATTATTGTATAAATAGAAGAAGGAGTTTCTCTGGAGAGAGAGAAGGCCAAAGAAATTTAAAATTTCTTTGGAGAGTGGGAAGGTTAGGGGAAGGTCAGAGAAATTTTCAATATTTCTCTAAAAAATCTAGAGAAATTCTTTCCAGAATTTCTCTGTTAAGATTTTCTCTATGACAAAATAGGTAGAGTTGAATCTGCTATTCTATTGATTTGATAAACTGCCCCAGAGAAATTCTCTCAGTCCAGAGAAATTACCTTCCAATCCAGAGAAATTCACAAAAAGTCAGTGAAAATTCCCTTATAGTCCAGAGAAATTCACAAAAACTCAGAGAAATTTGAAATTTTCTCTGTATCGTGTCTAGGGAAATTCTCTGGATCGAATTTTCTCTGAATTGATGTTGAAGGACCTTAGACATTATGAAAATATTGAGTATCCTTTATGTTATAAAATCATAATACCAGGGACCTTAAAAAAAACCCCTTTTAATTTTATCATATTCAAAAAAATTAGAGGATGTATATATTATGTACATACAAATATAAACAAGGCATGAGGTTAGAATGGGACGGGAAAAGCAAAATCAATTAGAAAAAATACAAGGAATGGGATGGGAGATAGGGGGTAGAGCGGGCGAGATTGGGTTTGAATGAGTTTTTTTTTTTTTTTTTTTTTGTATTTTATTTTATTTTTATTAAAGATAAAATGTAGGAATGACAATGGGTCTGGATGGGGCCAAGGATTACACTTCCCATCTCCAATCCCCGAAGGTAAAAAAATTTCCATCCCTGTCCCCGATCCCCGGCGGAGAACTTATCACCCCTCCCTCCACCTCCGCTCCCTAACGAGGATCTGGTTTCCCCGACCCTTTTTTTTTTTTTTTTGAATTTTGTTCAACACAAGAACAACAAATAAATTTAATATGTTTTCAGTATGTTTCATCATCAACAACAATTATCAAATACTTTAAAAAAAAAAATTTGAAATTGTTATGCACACATATATATATGTAAATCAGTGGTAGATCTGTTCAACAACAACAACTAAAGATTTGTTTATTATATACACATACACACACATATATGTATCTATCAGATCTAAGAAAACCTTAACAAAAAAAAAAATAGATCTAAGAAAGCCTTAACAAAAAAAGTTGTTATGCAAATCTTAACAAAATAAAAAATAAAAAAAAATTAAGTTGTTCTTACAGATCAGAGCAAAGAGAGAGAGAGAGGGAGATCGTCGTTGAAACTTTAGATCGGATCTTCAAAATTTCAGATCTCACGCCTAGTGGTGGTGATGGTGGGTCTGGATCTTGTGGCTACGCAGCTTTGGCGATAAAGGTTTGGCTGGTGGTGAGAGAGATCATCGTTATCAAAGTCAAGGCAATAGGCGGAAGCGTTGGAATAGAGAAAAGAGGAGGAGAAGAAGGTCGCAATCGGAGACTAAGCCGCCATCAACGAGGCAACAGATAGAGGTGATGGAATAGTAAGAAGATGAGAAGAAGAGAGATAAAGGGGATAAGAAAAGAAAGAGAGAGAGAGAGAAAGAGGGAGATGAAAACAGTCTGAGGCTTGTGTGAGTGTGTGAGGTTGTGTTAGGGTTTGATATATATATATATATATATATAAGGGTATAATAGTAATTTTAGTTCTGGAGAAACGGGAGCGAAGACAGGACCGGGGCCAAGGTCGGGAAACGTATCACCGTCCCCAGCCCGAAAATTGTCAGGATTCATTTTTGAATACCATTCCCGGCCCGTCTGGGGTATTTTGGAGGAAAAACCATTCTAATCGGGGTCGGGGGCTAGGTCCCCCGTCGGCTCGGGTTCAAATTGCCATCTCTAATAGAAGGGTATGTTTTTGGGTTTACCTCCAAACATAAAACTCAAGCTTGGTATTGGCATTCAGCCCACCAGAGGACACAACCTCTCAGCTCAACCCATTTTTGGGCTTTCATATTTATTAAAACCGAAAAAATAGTAGCAAAATGGCCTAAGTTAATGCATGGACTTAGCAACTCAAAAGAAAGACAAGGCTCTAGTCTTGGGCTTTCAAGAAGGCTCGACCAAATAAGCTATAGAAAGTCTCACCGAATAGTGACACACAAAAATGGATAGTTAAAAGAGAAATATATATATATATAATATCAATTTTTTGTTATGATTTTGTATAACTGTGGATAGTTATGGTTGATTCTTTTATTTAAAAATATTTATTAAAAATTAATGAATACAAATGATATCTTGTCGTATTATACAGTAATATAAAGAGTTAAAAAAAAAAAAAAAAAAAAAAGTGCTGTTATTAGTACTCCATTAATTATTTTGGACCCCCTCTTTCTTTGGAGTCCCACTTATAAATTCTAAAACCCTTAAAATTTATTTTCTCCCCCTATATAATACCAAAATTATCCTTGTGAAAATATTTCACTCATTCAACTAAATGCACACCCCCACACCCAAAAAGCCTCTTTCTAAAAAATCTTAACAAAACCTAAGAAGGTGATTACTACTTCATCTCCACATATTTGTTCATGACCAAAAACCTTAACAAAACCCAAGAAGGTGATTACTACTTTATCTCCACATATTTGTTCATGACCTCAGAAAATAAATATAGGGTTTTTTTTTGTTATTGATTTAAAATTTTCCTTTTATGAGTTCTGCGATCTCTATGAGTTTCGGTTATCTGTTCCTGAACAAACAAGAAATGTTCGGTTACCTGTTCCAGAACAAATGAACAATGTCCGGGCCTGTGTTCTCGAATTTCGATCATTTTGTTTAGGAGTTCAGTCCTGAAAAAATGTCAAACAATTTTTATTACTTTTTCTATTTTTTCAAAAACTTACCCTTATAAGATCAATCTCCTCTAAGCTAAGAACACCGTCAAAGCTATGAACCTCTTTTGAGCTTTTATTGTTCTACTCCTCTCGTCTTATGGAGTTGTGGTTACCGAAAAAAATTTCACTCATCGTCATTGTCGGATAAGTGTAGGTAATCAAATAATTGCCACCATTACCGCCAAAATATTGCCGCAAAAGGGTTTTGAAGGTTTTGAGGGTGGGTAGGTTTTGAAGGTGGGATTTTGGGAAGATGGATGGGTGGTGATAGAAGTAAGTGCTCTCATAAATCCTAACCTATGATATAGTGCTTAATTGTGAGATGAGGTGTCCCAAAATTATTGATATCTTTTTTAGTAATTTCATTTAAGGTTATTATTGTAATAAAAAAAAAAATCTAAAAAATGAAAGATCCAAAATAATTGGAGTGCTAATAGCCGTACTAAAAAAAAGGTCCTCTAATTCAAAATTTACAACACAATTTGACTCGTTTTAATGAATGGAAATCCTTTTAGAATAAAGCCCACGACCTCTTTCCGTCTAACTTGAAAAACTATCTGTTTGCTTTTTCACTTTTACAATTGTATAACTATTTTTTTCGATATTTTATACGTTATAATTCTGTGTTTTCTTATTATGAAATGAGGACACAATCACGTAATAGGTTAGACATATTATATAACTTCTCTCATATGCCCACGCCGTGTGAGATCAATTTAGTGTAGCTCAATTCATATTTAGACTATACTAGAGCAATTTTGGCATAATTTCTCACTCTTAGCAAGGGTCTAGATAAAAACTTATGATTTTCAAAGAATTTTGGCTAGTAGTTAACCTATTAATTAGAGAATTCTTTCTTGGAAAAGTAGTACAGAGGCATGAGAGTTAGGTATGTACACTTCAATAACAGATATGGATTAATAAATGGCATTCTTTCTCTAACGATTATGTCTATTTCTAGCGACAAAGCCATGAAACCGACGATGGAAATCACTTTAGAGAAGGAAGATCACCTAGTGAAAAGCACTAAGAAGATTAAACAAGCCCAAGAAACAAATTAGGAGAGGAAGTGGTGAATCTAACAATAGAAACCGTGGATGGAGTTGAAACAACCTTAAAGCCAAACCCAGAAGATAAGAACATGGTGGATCTGGCACTAAAGTCTAGGAAAACAGCTGAACCAACCCAGAATGTGAACAAAGTTAATGAGAACATGGTGGAAATGTTGGAAAGAGATTCGAATTCCAGATCGTTCAAACAAGCTCTTTTAAATTACAGATTAAACGAGAAGGCATTTGATAGTGATCTAGAAAATCTCTCTATGGATGATGAACTCATAAGTGATAGAGAACTTGAGGAGGAGCTAGAGGATTGGGAGGAATGTGATTCATCCATTCCAAGGGTGAAAATTCCCCTAAGTCTACTCCAGAAAGTTCGACGACCATGGAAGGGCTGTATCATAATTAGATTATTGGGCAAAACCATTGGGTACAAGGCTTTGAACAACAGAGTTAAAAGATTATGGGGCTTACATGGGGATTTCGATACAGTGGATTTGGGGTTAGGCTTTTTCCTTTTCAAATTCGAAATGAAATCTGATTGTGTATGAGTTTGCACAAAGGGTCCTTAGATACTATTAGATCACTACCTAACTATAAGAAAGTGGGAATCAAATTTTAAACCATCTATAGCGGAGAAAATTTCCACAGCAGTCTGGGTGAGATTTCCCCAATTACCTATTGAATATTATAATGAAATGATACTTTTTCATATAGCAAAGTTAATTGGTAAACCCCTCAAGGTCGATCTGAACACAGCCACCTCTTCGAGAGGGCATTATGCCAGAGTTTGTGTTGAAATCGACCTAAGGGAACCTCTAGCTTCTAACTTTGCAATAGATAAACATGTTTAGAATATAGAATATGAGCATTTACATCTATTTTGTTTCTTTTGTGGCAAGGTGGGTTATTGGAAAAAGTCCTGCAGTGCAAAATTAATGCTGGAAATGGGGTTAAAGGTGAATCCAATCAATAGAGAGACACATGAAAAAAATGTGATGAAACCTGGACCCAGCAGAAGTGGGCCTAACCAAGATACATGAGAAATGAATTATGGGCCTTGGATGCTGGTTACTAGAAAGCCCAAACGGCCCAACCATGGAAGACAATAGATCGGGAGGACCCCTTCAAGAAGAAGCTGCCACTGGCCCAGAAATGGAGGGTCCATTCAAATATCAAAAAAGTAAACTTAATTAGAAGACTAAATGGGGCCATAAACAAATTATTTAATCTGACCAACAGATGACTCAACCTAATCCTCGCAAAAAGGGCTCCAATAAAACCAATATGCAAAACAACAAAGACAATGGACCAATGTTTCCCAACAAAAGCACTCAGCATAGCACAACCAAATCCTTTATTGAAGACAAACAAAAGAGCATAAAGACTGAGGTAATAAAGAGATCTGACGAAGCTATGTTGCATATCAAGAATATTGAGGCTTAGAGAAATGATGTGAATGAGACAACACAATTGGGAGGGGAATCAATACCCTCCCAGACAGACACAGAACTAAACCCAACCATAGTAAGGCTCACAATTCAAAACAAACCCACTTGATTGGTAATGCAAAGCAGAAGGAAAAACCTCCAAAGCTGGAAAAAAGCTAAAAAGTAGCAACAATGGAAACTTTCGCAATCGAAAACCATTGGATGAAGTTCCACAAGATGATCCTATCATTCGAACCAGAGAAATAAACAATTCACCTAGCCGTCGTCAAGTGGTGGATAGAAGGTGCCTGAATGACAATCAAATCAACATGGAAAGATGCTCTGGAGGTCCAGAGGTATCGATTACAGATGACATCCATAAGGATAGTCTAGCAAGATTACCGCAAAATTAATCGTCTTATGGATATGCTAGATCATATGGTTCCACCTGACCTTCCCAATAAGGGATCCATGAATCTGTTGTTTTGGAACTGCCAAGGTACCGGCAACAAAATTTTCAAAAGAAACCTTATAGAAATTATTAGTGTTCACAGACTTGACATTCTTGTGCTAATGGAAACCAAGGTCAACATGAGTCCTATGGGTATGTATTTTAACAACTTGGGGTTTAGTGCTTCGTCGAATGTTGACCCTATTGGTAGATCGGGAGGCATCTATACTTTGGAACCTTAACCAAGTCATGATTAGTATTTATGAGGCCAAACACCAAGCAATTCACGTTACCGTTCACAAAGTTGATTTTGATGAGTGAGTAATGTCTGCGGTTTATGCTAGCTCGAACCCCAGAATCAGATAGCTTCTTTAGGATGATCTGGAAATCAAAGCTGAAGAAATGACAAGGCCTTGCTTGGTAGCAGGGGATTTTAATAATTTTGCCAATCAAGGTAAGAGAAGGAGCTTCACTCCTAACAACAACATAGGAAGGAACACAAAGTTTGTGCAACATATCAACGCCTATAACCTCATGGACTTGGGTTGTTCAGGTTTAAAACTCATATGGACATAATATGCAAGGCTTGGCTAACACCAAAGAATGACTAGACCGAGCTTTATGTAATGCAGAATGGAGAAACCTCTGCCCTGAAAGCCTAGTTAAGAACCTACCACGGACATACTCACACCACTCACCATTCATCTTACTGATGGAAAGTATACATATTCCTAACCCTCTTAATAAAAATTTCCATTTTGAAGCAGCTTGGATAACTTACTCGAGTTTCAGAGAGGTTATCCAAGATGCTTGGTCTGAATGTAATTCTGATCCTATTGATAAAAATAAAAATATGATGTTGAGAGCCAAAAACTGGAACAAGGATGTGTTTGATAACATTTTTACTAGAAAAATGAGATTATTGGCCAAAATTAAAGGCATTCTAAAGGCCCAAGATACCAGATTTAGTCATAGCATGTGGTTATTAGAAAGGGAGTTCATTAAGGAATATAATTTGGTCCTGCATCAAAAGGAAGTCCACTAGTACCAAAAATCCAGAGTTAATTAGATCACATAATGGAAAAAGAATACTAAATTCTTTTATACTACAACCATCACTAGAAGAAGAAAAGTGAAAACCACTCTTCTAAAAACTGATGAGAGTGACTGGATTTTGGACGAAGGTGCGCTGAAAAATCACGTTCAAGGGTACTTCACAAAATTATTTGAGATGAAGAATGAAACCACCTTAGGCCATTGGAATAATCTTATTAGTAAGAAATTCAGAGTGGAAGATTACTGTGAGATGAGTAAACTTGTTAAGGATAAAGAAATATGGGAAGCAGTGAAAAATATAAAAGCTTACAAAGCCCCAGGGATTGACGAAATTTAAGCAATTTTTTACCACTAGTTTTAGGACATCGTGGGTCAATCTGTGTGTCAATTTGTTGAATATTGTTTTAGAAGCAGGGAAATTCCAAGGAAGGCCAATAAGACAATTATAGCCCTCATTCCTAAAGTGGAGAATCTAACCAATATAAAGCAATTCAGACCCACTAGTCTGTGCAATGTTAATTAGAAGATTATGACAAAAATTTTGATTGACAGATTTCGACCCCTACTTGATAACGTCATGAGCTCCAATCAAAGTAGCTTTATACCTGGGAGATCAATGAAAGGCAGTATTATCATTACTCAGGAGATCATTCATACATTGAGACACAAAAAGGGTAAGTAAGGGGGAATAATTTTGAAACTTTATCTTGAAAAAGCTTATGACAGAATTTCTTGGGATTTTATGTACCAGACTCTTTTGAATTTCCAGTTTGATGACTTGTGGATCAATCTTACCATGAGTTGTGTCACATCTGTGAATACATCTATCCTCTGGAATGGAGAGGCATTAACTGAGTTCTCTACGGGAAAAGGGATCAAACATGAAGATTCTCTCTCGCCTTATATTTTCATAATGTATATGGAGAGATTATCATGCATGATAAACAAAAGAGTAGAAAACAAGGAATGGAAAGGTATTAAAGCTGCTCGAAATTGTCTACTTATATCTCAAAAAAAAAAAAATTTGTTGTTGTTGATAACCTCCTTCTGTTTGCCAACGCAAACCTTAATAATTGCAATGTAATCATAGAGGTCATGAAGGAATTTTGTGAAATTTCTAGACAAAGAATCAATTTCCAGAAGTCAAAACTTTTTGTATCCCCCAAGATCCCCAATAGGACAGCTAGAGAATTGGGACACTGTTGCAGCATTCCACTCACACAAGATTTGGGGAAATATCTTGGAACCCCAATCCTGCACTATCGAGTGACTAAATCCCAATCCCAATCCCAATTCATTATTGAAAAAATGCAAAAAAAGCTCTCGGGTTGGAAAACTAGCACACTCTCTTTAACGAGAAGGGCCACTTTGATCCAATCAGTCACATCTGCTATGCCATCTTATGTGATGCAAACTATTGAATTCCCTCTAAGTATATGCAAGGATATTGATAAAATCAATCGGAATTTCCTTTGGGGAGATTGTGATTCTAAAAAGAAAATCCACCTTGTCAATTGGAACCAAGTGTGCAAATCCAAAGCCGAATGAGGATTGGAAATCAGAAAAGCCCAACACCACAACCTTGCACTCATTACTAAGCTGGGCTGGAATTTGTTGTATGAAAAGAATAACCTATGACTCAAGCTTTGAAAGGTAAATATTTACAAAACGACTCTCTATTTAGTTGGCCATCCAAAAGAGGAGGATCTCATATTTGGAAAAGCATAACTAGTCTAAGGATATCCTTAGAAAAGGCACTCAATGGACTATTAGAGATGGTGGAAAAGTTTCTCTACGGAATGATTGGTGGTGTGGTGATTGCCCACTTTCAGAAAATCACCCAGAACCTCATTACAATAACCAAGACCTTGTTGAGGACATTATCGATGATGAGGGTAATTGGAATATTAGTAACATTGAGGGACTGGTCTCAAGCCAGGAAGCTAGAAATATTCTAAGTATTCAGCTGCCTGATTTTGTTACATATCCAGATAAAGCAAGTTGGAAGGGAGCTGGCAATGGTATATGTTCAGCCAAATCTGCTTATGACATCATAGTTAGGCCTGAAGATCTATTATCCGAATAGAAATGGGTTTGGAAAATAAAGATCCCTCAGAAATTAAAAGGCTTCATTTAGCTTTGCCTGCATGGACATCTATTAACCAACTAGATGAGGGTTATTAGAGGCATGGATTCGATGGATCTATGTCCTAGATATGGGCTGTATAGCGAAGATATAAAGATTGTACTCATGCCAAGAGATTATGGGTATTGTTCAAAGATGACAAGTGAATAAGGGAGGCAAATTACAAGCCTCTCAATGATTGGCTTAGCTATAACGCTAAACAAAAAGTAATATTTTTCCAAAATGTATCGTGAAATGTGTGATTCATCGTCAACTCGTGGCAAAATTAAAAGAATAGAAATCAAAAAGTGTTGATGATGTGGAGATGAATACTAATGAGAGCATGCAACAAATAACTCGATACGTTTTTGAAATTCATGAAGCTTTCAAATCCCCCTTATTTACTAGACAAAATAATCCTATTCTAATTCATTAGATTAAACCATGTGTAGGGAAATTCAAGCTAAATATGGATGGATGTGCAAAGAACTCTTCAGGTAAAGCAGGATATGACAAACTGTTTAGAGATGAGAAAGAAACATGGAAACTTAGATATGCAGGAAAGATTGAACAGGAAACCAGCTTCGGGATAGAAATTTGGGCTATATATTGTGGACTCACAATCATATTTGAGAAGAATTAGACTGATATAGAAATTCAAATAGATTGTAGCGAGGCAATTGAGCTAATCTAGAATGAGACCCAACAAAACTACCATTTCATAGCTCTCATCGAAGACTCTAAGGCCATGTTTGTTTAGGTGGACATGAGCTTGAGATTGGATTAATAGTTCAATAAAATTATTAATCCGATGTTTGGTTAAACAATTGAAGTACGGACTAACAATCCATCCAGATATGGTATCCCACATATGATGGACTATTCAATCCCATAGAAGGGGATGGGATATAAATTGGAGGACTAAGCCAAAGTCTGGACTATTAGTCCATCCTTATAATCCTAACTCAATCCAAACATAAGATATGATACATAATCCAAAAGGATTCGTAGTCTTAGGCCTATTAGTCATGGGAATGCTAATCCAACCTAATCTAATCCGTCCAAACAAACATGGCCTAAGTTTTTACTTGGTCGAGCAAGGTGTTCCCTTAAGCATGTGTACCGTGAAACAAACAAGTGCGCGGATACTTTAGCCAACATTGGAGTGGAGCAGATTGAAGACCTTGTAGTGATGGAAGACCCACTTGCAGCAATTAGTGCAACAACCCCGACCTCTGATTAACTTTAATTCATGATTAAATAAGCCTAATAAGTAATTAAGGTGAAATTCTGAATTAATTGCATGTGTGTGTCACATTATTGTGCTTATATCTGTTTATTGTAGAAATATCTGTTTGTATTTCAGTTTCGTTCTGCCTTATCGGTATCTGATTACAAAATTGACTTAATTTCTGTGCTATTTAGGATTTTTAGAACACTATGGTAAGTTTAATTAGAATTCGATTCAGAGCGATTAAATTAGAATAATTAATGTCAACTAATTAACCAACTCCTAATTAAGCCTATATAAGGCACCTATTGTACCTCTACTCATTCTTTTTTTTCATCTCAACACATCTTTGAGCTTACACACACAAACCAAACGTGGGAGAGAGAGGGAAGAGGAGTTTGAGCTCAAAGTAAGAAGATTGCTAGAGAACTTAGAGATTTTGGCTTGGAACTTCCATCAAGTGATCATCTAGAGCATCATCGACAAGCCTAGGTAAGAATTCAAGCTTTTGATTATACAATTATGATGTGTAGGACATGAACTATAGAGAGTTATGTTAGATAATATAAGAATTGATTTAGAAATGAAGAGAATTGAACCATATCATGCATGCATGCATATATCATGATATTTTGAGTAGATTTCTAAAGAATTTTCACATACATGTGTCTATCTTGACTTGGTTTTGAGAAGTCATCACATTTCTTATCATTTGACCTTAATTGATCATGTTTTGAAAAGTCTAAGTTCAAAGTAATTCATACATGTCATGTTCATGGCATATTTATAAATTTCAAGTTGGAGTTTTGGTCAATTGGCATGCTTTGGGGCCTTGATTTAGTGAAATGATCTTCAAATCATGGTATCTTACAAGTTTCTCAATATTTTCTAGAGTTTTGGCCCAAAAAGATGAGTTTTAAAGTGTGTGATTCGAGTTTGGAGCTTGGGAGTGCAATCTGAAAATTCCAGATTCTACACTTCCGCTCGAGCGACAGACTCTGCGCTCAAGCGACCACTCTAAGGTCTTGCACTTCCGCTCGAGCGATCAGAAGTCCGCTCGAGTGTGAAATGCAAGCTCCCAGAAGTTTACATGTTTTGCAGACCGCTCGAGCCACATGAGTCGCGTTCAACATTAGTCACAGGCTCGAGCAATCGTCGAGCAGAAATTTCACACAACCAGTACTTTTCAGAGTTTACAGACTGCTCGAGGGAAGGAAGTTGTGCTCGAGCGGCCCCTCACATGTTTGTATGTCCGCTCGAGCGAAGAAAATTGCGCTCGAGCAGGACCTTTGTTTTCAGCTAGTTTTGTTAAGAGTTCCAAAGTGCATTTTGGTATCCACATTGCATCCTAGGCATTCCTAGGCCATGATTAGGACTCAATAAGAGGTTAAGACCTAGAAACACACTAAGAATGAAACGAAAGAAGTTAAGTAGAAACCGAGTGTGTGTTTTATTATGTGTTTCTGCTATGTGTGTGTAAGTCACGCGCCACAAGTTATCTGATTTGTCTGTTCTGCAAGTGGAGCTATCTGTGAGTAATAACTCTATAAAGTTATGTTTAACTTTAATTATTTTATGATGCTATGAAATGATCAGTTTTTCTGAAATGCGATGTTTTGTATGAATGAATGATTGTCCAAATTTTTTAAATGTATTCGTGGCATCCTTAGCACAAAGCCCTTGCCCGAGGGTAATAATACCGTGGTCAATAAGTACAAGGCCCTTGCTCAGATGTAACAATACTGTGGTCTCATGACCCTTGCCCGGGGGTAATAATACCGTGGTCAACAAGTACAAGGCCCTTGCCCGGGGGTAACAATACCGTGGTCTCACGGCCTTTACCCGGGGGTAATAATATCGTGGCTCAAGTATATTACAAGTACCCGATACTGGAGGTTCCTTTTGGAACTGACAAGCATGATAACGCTATTAGATGTACTATGTATGACGAAACATGAACTCTGATCTTTGTATGTAGATTGAACAAAAATATGAATATAAATATATTTCTGATATGAATTCTGATTTCTGAATCTGTTATGGACATCGTTCTTTTAAACCCTTTACTCTGTTATTATTCACTGAGCTCCCGCTCACTATTTATTTTATGTATGTAGGTGAACAGACGCGTGACTAGGCCTAAGTTGCTGTCTGGAGTGTTTTGTGTTAGCCAACCACTGTACCTCCCGGGAGGTTCCTTTTGAGAAGTCAAGTTTTGTGAATCTCATGAAAATGTTTTGTTGGTTGTTTTGCTTATCTGTACATTGGGCTAAGTCCCTCATGACATTATATGTATGGTGATACAAGTCTTATGGAAGTTTGAAATTATATAAGTTTAAAACTTATTTATCTCATGTATGTTTTCACAACTCTATGGACCTTGTATTTTGTTTAATTGTTTCCGTAACTCCTTATATTTTGTTATTCTGTTAAGAGGTCTTGAGTAATTCCAAGATTACTGACTGGTTATGTCGCTAAACCTAAAAGGGCGAGTTTGGGTCGTAACAGTTAGATCACTTCTTACAACAGACATGGTTAAAACTTTGTATAAGAGGATATAGACTCTTGTTTTATGATGTTGGAAGACTTTTTTTTTTCTTTTTTTCTTTTTTTTAATAATTCCAATGCACCAAAAACAAAAGTCTTCCATTTGTTTTGATAAGTTAGTTGTTCTTTGAACTTCCTAAGGACGAGTAATACATGCTTTTGGATATCAACCTCTCATTGGTAATTTTTTAATCATTTCAGTCATGTTATATATAATCTTTTATTTCTTGTCTCATTTTTTTTACTAGTAAATTCAAAATAATAGACTCACGTCAATAAATTCACAAAAGACCTGATGAGTAAGTAAAAATTAGTTAGAAGAGTTAGTTGAGTGGTTAGTGGAGTTATTGTTTAAAAAAAAAAAAAAAAATTAGTTGCAGATGTAATATAGAAGGTACAATGTCAAATTATATAAGAGATAAGGTTAGTTATATATAATAAGGGTAAATTACACTGACAACCTCCGATATTTATATTTATTATAATTTTCCTTCTCACCTTTTGAAAATTAAATCTCCTTCTCTGAGATTTAAAGTTTCATTACAGATTTCTCCTCAGTAATTTAATTTTTTTAAATACCAATTTTGTCCTCACTGGGTAAATTATATTGACACCCCTCACATTTTAGAAATTACAATCCCCTCCCTAAGGTTTAAAGTACCATTACCAATTACCCCTCGGTTAGTATTAGTTAGAAAAAAAAATTCATTGAAAAAAAATAATAATTGGAAAAAAAATTACTTGAAAAAAAAATTATTTGAAAATTTTTTTTGTTAGTAAAATTTTTAAATTTCTATTTAAAAACCAACGTAAACTCATTTTTTGAATTTATGTTTTTTCTTCAAATTTACAAACTAAAACAACCATTTATAAACCAAAAAAATTATCAAACAAGTTTTTATGACAGTTTTTAAAAATTTTGTAAATATAAATTGAAAACTGAAAACGAAATGATTTTATGATAGTTTTTTTAAATTTTGGTAACCATTTCGTTTCCAATTTTGGACAGACTGGATAATGAGGGATTAGAATTCATTGGACTTGAATCCTGCGACTGTGAATCCCTTGGATTATTTAGTTGGATTGGATGTGTATCCCGTGTTTGTTTTTTCATGCGATTAAATGTCTGGAAAATACTATTTTTAGTGAATTTAATGTTTGATTGAACAGACTAAATAGGATAAATGAACAAAAGACTATTTTACCATTTTCAATTGTTTACTAAGTAATAGCAATATTAAACATATTTTTAATATTTTAATTATTTTTAGCTAGATTAAATAAATTTTTTTTTTACACAATTAAATAAATTTATTTTTAAAATTTTAATTAAATAAAATATCAATAAAAATATGTTATTTTTTTAATTAAAATTTTAAATAAATTTATTTTTAAAAATAATAATAATTAAATAATAAAATTAAATAAAACATGTATTAAATTTTAAATAATGAAATTAAATAAATTATAAACAAAATTTTAAGATAAAATATCTATAAAAAATTATTTAAAAAATTAAATAAATAAAACACCAATAAAAAGTTAAATAAAATTATTTTATTTTTAAATTGAGACATTTAAATTTTATTGAATTTTACTAAATATAATACATAATTAATAGTAGAGAGTCAAAATGATCATTTCACTACCTAATCTCAACAGTGGATAGTTTCTCGAATATTGTTCCACACATCCCTAGGATACAATAATTCCCTATATAGGAGATAAAGAGTCTGACCAAACTCCATATTAGACAGATTAAAAAATAAATAAACATCAAATTAAATACTTCTCTCAAATTATAATCTACACAATAAATAGTCCCCATCCCTTCCATCAAAAACACCCTTACGTTCCTAACAATTTTTAAAGATTGGATTAAGCTTGAGGTATGCTCTCTTGGGAACACTTTGATGTATGACATAAAACCAAATGTGACTGTAGACGCACTTATTATAAAGGAGCCGCCGTAGATAAGGATTGAAATAGCATACAAAAGTGCTTTTTCATTGAATCTTTGGAATTTTTTTCCTTTGGAAGTCAAAAAGCTGCTTTCAAAGTCTTCAAAATGGCACTGATGAATTGCCAAACCAAACCCAACCTTCACCGTATGTCAATATGAAGCATCACAGATCAGTCTATTAGCCTCCGTTTGGGAAGTGGGCTGACTCTTTGGCTTTTTGGCTTTTTTAGCTATATGAGCCTGGGCTCAAAAGCTTGGTTTGGGAAGGGCTCTTGGCTTTTTGGCTTTTTTGGCTTTTTTTGTGAGAGAAGAGTGTAATGATTATGGGGTTGGATGTGATGTTTTGTCTGTTGTGGCTCATGAGCCTATTTTGTCTTTTGTGGCTCATGAGCCCAATGAGCCCTTGCCAAACGGACGCTAAGGAGTTATTTGGGATGACGTAAATAAATATATTTTTTATTTTTTTATAAAAAGATATATAAAAAAGTAGAGAGATAATATGATGAAAAAAAAGATAAAAAGATAGATTATTTTTGAATTGTCAAACTTAGCCTAAATATAGAATTAATTATCTAGGAGTTATATTTACAAATATTATAATAGTTTAGATTTTATTTAAAAAATTTTAAATTAATAAGTCTGATTTAATAAAATTGAAAATATTATTAATTTTTTTTAAATTTTTAAAACTAAGAACATTATTAATTTTTTATAGTAATATTTTAGATAATTATTTCACTAACTGATAGAAAAACATAACATGAGATTAAATATTTTTGTCTTTTTACTTATTAATTTAATTCAACTATCTAATAAAATAGAGAATGTTATCAATTTTTTTCAGTTTCAAAACTGAGAACATTATCAGTTTTTTCATTTTTTAAATTTTTTTTTTTTTTTTTTTTTAGTTTTGCACATCAATGTTCCATCATCATGGTCCTTTACAGACACAAAATTTTTAATTTTGCACAAAAAAAAATTCAATTTTTATTTTTAAAAAAATATTTAGTTTTTATTTAAATTTTTTTTTCAATTTGAAAGTTGATGTTTTAAAGTTTTGAAAATCAAAACAAATGTCAAATCATCATATTCCTTTATAGATAATCATAAATGATGAACAATTATTATTTGAAGGGCAACTCTAAATCTTAAAAGTTTAATGGGACTTGAAGGTTTAAAAAATCTTAATTAAAACTTAATAGAGTATAAGTTCATAAATTAAAACTTGTATGTAAATGCTCCTCAAATATAACGGAGTGCCTATGAAATTGTTGATAAGCAATTAAATTTTCCATCACTTTCTTTCATTTTCTTTTCTTTCCTTTCCATGAAAGTTTACAATCACTATATTTGATTATATGGAGTTTTCTTAGGTGTGCAACCCACAAAAGGTGTAAGTGGGTTGCACACCATGTGCCACTTACACAAAAGGTGTAAGTGTAAGTGTAAGGTGTAAGTGTAAGGTGTAAATGTAAGGTGTAAGTTGCACACCATGTGCCACTTACACAAAAGGTGTAAGGTATAAGGTATAAAAGGTGTAAGTATAAGGTGTAAGTGTAAAGAATAAGGTGTAAGGTGTAAGTTGCACACCATAACCAAACCCTTGATATATAAGTTATGGGTACTGTTATGGTGTGCAACTTACGCCTTACATTTAAGCCTTTCTGTGTTCAGTCCTGCTTTTTGTTTTCACCTTCCACTTACACTTTTTGTGTAAGTGGCACATGATATGCAACTTTGAGGGTTGCACACTTAAGAAAAGTCCATAAATTATATAATGGAGAAGATATCAATCCATCACAATTAATTGTCAGTTTTAATGTGATATACTCGCAATTCTTTTAAATATAATTTGCATTCTTTGTACCAAAAGCAAATGATTATGAATCTAAAAATAAATTGTGAGTAATAGTAATTTACAACCATCCAATTCACTATTAATTGTTTTGGTTAAAACAATAATAAGAAATTAATAATATATGAAAAGAATATATATACAAAATTTTATACCTAGGAAGATGATATAAAAACTTACTTTTCAGATCCATTTTTTAAGACTTTAGTGATGTGTAAAAAGATGATTAATTGATAATTAAAAAAGATATAAGAGAGTCTAACGTTTGAGTTAAATTTGTACTATTCAATAATATAACATCTTATAATTTTTTTTATTTATAATGAAAACACTTACTTTTATACTCATAATTTCATAAATGTTACTGGGGCAACATTCTTGCTATGATTTTTATACAATAATTCTATTAGCATATTATATACTATGTGTCATTGATTTCTTGCTACCTTTTGTGCATCACATTGCTAACATTGATACTCATTAATTTTTCTCTATTTATAAATTATTAAAGAAATAATAAATATAAAAGAAAAATTAGTTAAATATCCCTTTCTAAATTTAGGTAGTAGGAGCGGTTCAATATATTTTTTCTTATTATTTAAGATCCTTATTATGGTACTTTCGCTCTCGCTCTCGCTCTTTCTCTCTCTCTTAAAACCCTCCCAAATCTTCCTAATAAAATCGTTGGGAAAAAATGATGACGTACAAAACAATCCGAACCTCTCTCCCTCCAAGAGGATCATCAAACGTTACCCCTCTCCAACATCGCCTTCTTCCAAATGAACTACACCATCATTGTTCTCTTCGTGCTCTTCCTCAACCCTTTTGGCACCTGATCTCTCTTATCATCTTCGTCTTCATGATGTGCACTTGGCTCTTGCTCTACTTTCTTCGTGACAAGCCTTTCGTGATCTTTAACCGCACAATCGGTAATTGTATGGTCCTAATAGGGCTCTCTATTTTCACGATTGTGTTTTTCTTTCTAATAGACGTGACAGTGGACATTGTGGAAACTGGTGGTTGGGTGGTAGTTCATGGCACATTAAGAAGGAAAATGACTTGGTGATGGTGGATGAAGAAGGCGGCGATGTTGGATCTGGTGTTGTTTGGCATACGATGCCTCTCTAAGAGATTGTCTAAATTTTTTTGTGAAGGGTTGAAATCTCTTTATGAAAAATTGAAATTTCTCCGAAGAGAAATTTTCTATGAAAATGTTGAGGGATCCCAACTATTATGAAAATATTACATGTTCTTTTCTTATAAAATTTTACTATCAAAGATCTTAAACTGAAAACTCCAAAAATAAATTCTAAATATATTTTAGTCATATAAAATGGTAAAAAAATAAAAAATAAATTAACATATCTAAAATATCATTTTTAAATTTATCCCCATAGTATTGATTTAAAAATTAATTAAATCCAACTTCTTGACACATTAATGTAAATGAATTTAGGGATGATATTTTATGAGTTTTTACAATTACCCATTTTGAACGATAAACTTGAATAAATTTTACGCAAAATTTGTCATAATTTGTCTAAGGAGGCAGTTTTCCTTAGTCATATTTTAATAATTTGAACGGTTTAACTTTGTTAGATATTTTGTATATTTTATTCACACAAAAAAAAAAATTATGTATGTTTGGTCATCATATCATATTCAATTTATTGTGGTTTATTTTTAAAAATACAGTTTTTACCTATTCTTTTGATGACAAATATAATAAATTAAATATGTTACAATTATCGAATCGATTTAAATTTTTTTACATAAAATACACGAAATATTTTATAAAATAAAAAGTTCAAATCATCAAAAATAAACTCATAAAATGAATGTGAACGATTTATTTATTTATTTATTTTGGTGATAAGCTTTGAATTGATAAAGGTGAATTTATACCATGGTTCAAAGCAATCCAGCTGTGTATAACATAAATCATTGTGTGTGTGTGTGTGTGTGTGTGTGTGTGTGTGAGAGAGAGAGAGAGAGAGAGAGAGAGAGAGAGAAAAGTGAAGCCTTTCTCTACAAAATTGGAGCCAAACACCACCTTCTTCAGCTGAACATTTCTCTAGTTCTCTCAGGTACCCAGCCACCATGGCGTCCCTGACATGCTCAGCGGATCAACTGGCTCAGCTCTTCGGCTCCAACACCACCAACGCCGCCGCCGCCACCTACATCTGCGACCACTTCACCACCGTCTCCCAAAAATTCAGCGACGCCGCCTCCGCTATCGACTCCACCTACCTCCTCTTCTCCGCCTACTTAGTCTTCTCCATGCAGCTCGGCTTCGCCATGCTCTGCGCCGGCTCCGTCCGCGCCAAAAACACCCTCAACATCATGCTCACCAACGTCCTCGACGCCGCCGCAGGCGCCATCTTCTACTACCTCTTCGGCTTCGCTTTCGCCTTCGGCTCCCCTTCCAACGGCTTCATCGGCTCCCACTTCTTCGCCCTCGAATCCATCCCCACTTCCTCCTTCGACTACAGCTTCTTCCTCTTCCAATGGGCTTTCGCCATTGCCGCCGCCGGAATCACCAGCGGCTCAATCGCCGAGCGAACCCAATTCGCCGCCTATCTAATCTACTCGGCTTTCTTAACCGGCTTCGTCTACCCAGTCGTATCTCACTGGTTCTGGTCCGGCGACGGCTGGGCCAGCGCTTCCAACACAAACCATCTCCTATTCGGCTCCGGCGTAATCGACTTCGCCGGCTCCGGAGTCGTACACATGGTCGGAGGCATTGCTGGGTTGTACGGCGCTTTCATCGAAGGTCCGCGAATTGGCCGATTCGCGAACGCGGGCCAATCCGTGACAATCAAAGGACACAGCGCGTCGCTCGTAGTACTTGGAACGTTCCTTCTATGGTTCGGATGGTCTGGATTCAATCCGGGTTCTTTTACAAAAATCGCCAATCCATACACCAGCGGAAGCTACTACGGTCAGTGGAGCGCGGTGGGTAGGACCGCCGTGACCACCACTCTAGCCGGGTCTACGGCGGCCCTAACCACCCTTTTCCTAAACCGGGTAGTTTCCGGGCACTGGAACGTCACCGACGTCTGTAACGGACTTCTGGGTGGTTTCGCCGCCATCACCGCCGGGTGCTCGGTGGTGGAACCGTGGGCGGCGGTGATATGTGGGTTGGTGGCGGCACTGGTGTTGATTGGGTGTAACAAGGTGGCGGAGAGAGTGAAATTCGACGACCCATTAGAGGCGGCGCAGCTTCACGGCGGTTGCGGAGCGTGGGGGGTGATTTTCACGGCGCTTTTTGCCACGGAGAAGTACGTGAACGAGGTGTATCCCGGGAAGTCCGGCCGCCCGTATGGGTTGTTGATGGGCGGAGGAGGGAGGTTGTTGGCGGCGCATGTGATTCAGATTGTGGTTATTGTTGGGTGGGTTAGTGTTACTATGGGCCCATTGTTCTTTGTTCTTCACAAGCTCAAGCTTCTTCGGATCTCAGCCGAGGATGAAATAGCGGGTATGGATCTGACCCGACATGGTGGGTTTGCATATGTGTATCAGTATCATGATGAAGATGAGTCAAACAAGCTTGGGATGCAGATGAGGAAGATTGATCCAGAAGGTAAAAGTTAGAAGATTCTTCAATTTTACTTTATTCTAATTTTATTACGAAGTATCATTTTAACCCCTTGTATGCGAACTCATCAATTTTGATTTCTTCTATTATAAAAATGTATTATTTTCACTCTCTTCAAATCACTTTTAGAAGGATATTTATGTTTTTTTTTTAATTGAAGAGCTAATATGTATGAATTCATAAATAAGAAAGATAATGTGATATTTATAGATAATTAAAGGATCTTGATGTAATTAATCCTTTTTTTTGGGTCTGATTAGTTATTAGTATTAGGCAGTGAAAATCAATTATATGAGACAATTTTGGATTGCTGATGGGAGGTTGAGGTTGTGAGATAAGGGAAGTATGGGTTGTATTTTGTTTGTTTCATACCATTTTTATTTAATTATTTCTATTTTGGCATGGTATGTAGAAATGATCTCCAATGACTGAAATTGTGTTGTGAGTTTGTTTGTTGTACGATTTGAGGCCAAGCTTCCAATCTTGTGGCATGTAGAACTCTCTTTCTTACATGGTGGTGTTTTGAGAAGTTGATAAAAAGTTAATTTTTTGAATTTTTTAATTTATTTTATCTTTATGTGAATAAAAAATGTGAGAAGAGATGTAACTTAAAATGAATAAAAAACTAAAAGTTACCTTCTTTTTTTTTTTCTTTTTTTTTTTTTTTGTTTCCTTCCCAAAACACCCAGTATAGTTTTTGATGTACTTAAAAAAAAGAAAAGAAAAGATGTATAACTTGAATTAGACATTTTTCTAAATGAAAAAACTACAAGATGTCATATTGTTAACATAAAAGTTAGATTCATTTTTTAAGCAGTTTATTAGAAAATGTAAAACAATCATCTCTTTCATATCTCTTCTAATCATCAATCAATTATCTCTTTTACATACCATTAGGTCTTAAAAATGAATTTAGAAAGTAGACTTTTATATTTTTTTCTTATATTATTATGTATAAAATTTTTGTATATATATATTTTTTTGTAAATTATTAATCTGTTATTATTATTATTTTAACCAAAACAATTAATGGTGAATTGGGTGGCTCTAAATTACCACTGCTCACAATTTTAGTTTTAGATTCATAATCATTTCCTTTTGGTAGAAAGAAGGCAATTATTTTTAAAAGAATTGCAACTATATCACATTACAATAGAAGATTAATTGTGATGATTGAGATATTCGCCATTACATAATTGTACTGAGATGTGGGTTGATTTATTTATTTATTTTTTATTTTTTGGTTATTTTAGATTGGGCTTAAAATGTTTCGTTTGAGATAAATTTTTTAAATTTTTATATTTTTGTTAAAAAAAATAAAATGATTATGATTTGGATGTGACATTTTATCTTATTGAGTTAAAAAAATCAATTTTATATTTTTATGGCTATTTTAGTTTAAAAAACTCCATTTTAACTTATGTCAAACGAAAGGTAAGTCACATCATCTCATCTTATTTAAGTCACATCACTTAAAAATTTTAAAAAGTCAAAAAGTCATAATCTAAAAAAGTCAACAATTCAAATTGTCATAGTCAAAAGCTCAAAAAATTATAACTTAAAAAAAGTTAAAAAGTCAAATTGTCATAACCTAAAAAAGTTTAGATATTCTGTTTGTGTTTTTAATTTGTATAAATATTTTGTTTGTGTTTTTAATTAAAAAATAGTTTAGATATTCTGTTGTATTTTCAATTTAAAAATCCTTTGATCAAATGGCAAGGGTTGATATTTGATATTTTTGTGTGAAAAATATAAGATTTAATTTTGTCATTTTTTTAAAAATCAAATTAAATAGTTTTTGAATAAAAAAAGTAATGAAATAGTTTTGATAGTACATAGTTTTCTTATATGTATTTATTATTAGTATTTGATAATTTTCTTGATAATTATTTGGTTATGTTGAGTTAGATTATTATCTAAAAAAGATATTGACAAGTTGTTGTATTATGTTCAATCGTCAAATCAATTTGCATCTATTCGTCTATCTGCACCCGTCAA
Organism: Camellia granthamiana; assembly: GCA_036172215.1. NCBI lineage: Eukaryota > Viridiplantae > Streptophyta > Magnoliopsida > Ericales > Theaceae > Camellia > Camellia granthamiana. Next base: position 120,406,451 of record CM069907.1, read on the forward strand.
TTCGACAAACGGATACAAATTAATTTTTTTAACCCATCTATACGACAAACTAATAACAGATTAAGGGGTTGTTTGGGGTATCCTAAATAAATGCACTTTTTATCTTTTTGAACTAAAAAATTGAGAAAAAAAAATGGATGTTTAGGTTAATTTTTTAACTTTTTTACGAAAAAATGTATATTACAAAATTGTATAAATAAGTATATAAGAGAAGTTAATGAAGTAGCCCGTATACTTTAGGTAGTATAGTGGGTTGGTTAGAAGATGGGAAATGACTGTCTCCTTTTCGATCTTGAATTGGACGGTGTTATTCGGCTCGTGAGGGCCCACTACGGGTCATGTTTTGCTAATCAAAATCGATTAATGTGTAGAACTCATCGAGCACTATATGCTTATAAAAAATCACATTGATTGAATATCGATAGCTATTTGATCGTGTTAGTTTTTTTTGTCAACTGTTAACTATAACACCATCCATCTTTTATACAAAACTATTTTGATCATGTAGTTAACGATATCCGATCAAAGTAATTTTTTACACGCATATACTACTGGACGAGTTCTACAACGATTCGGATCATCAAAACGAGACCTGTGGTGGACTCCCACGGGCCCAACATTACCATTTAACTTAGTGAATATATATATGTAATTTTTTTTTCCTTTCATTGTACTCTCCTTTCACGTCAGTACCTAGAGTTATGTAAAGTTGATTTGAATTAAAATATTATATATATTAATTTTTTTATATTTTTAATTTATAAATAGTGATGAGTTTTTGATTTTTTTTATAATTTTTTCACCTTTTAAATTTTTTAAAACACCCCAACTTTGGCCTGGATGTTCTCCAGTCGCAGTCGAATCGCAAACGCCCCTACTTTATATCACCAGTACACTAATCTGTAATGACATACAAGTACCACGTGACAAGGAAAGTAACTAGACTAACTTGGGAAACAGACCTGATAAGCAGCTCTGGTGAGCGGGCAGTGCGAAGGAAAAAGAAAAAAATAAAAAATAAAAAATAAAAAAATTAATATTAGTTTAGAGCTTTTCTTTTAAAATTCTAAAATATTTTTCCTTGGGAAACAGATTCTAACTAATTTTTACATACAGCTGTCATTTGATGGTTGGCTAATCTTCCTTCAAATTTTAAGGATATATCAAAGAACCTTCATTTTGGATTGGAGCTTGGTGTGAAGATTTTGTTAAAAAGTAATATTATATCTATTGAATTTTAATTTGTTTGAATGGTTTTGGATTTTTACATGTTGGTTGTTCAATCGGTCATTTAGTAATAAGAATGATAATTGTGATTGCAAAGTGATAATGGTGATTGATAAAAGTTGTACCGATCATTCGGATAATTGTTCAACATACACAAATTTATATGATTCGAAAAAACTTAAATTCAGTAGATGAATTATTTTTATTTGTGAAATATATCAACTACTTGACCAATAGAAGCCGGAGAATTCTAGCATACACATCTTATTGCCATATATGCACCTCAAGTTATGTTATTATTTTTTTTTAAGTTATAATTAATTTTCTTATTTAATTATGACATTATTTTAATTATGACTTATAAGATCTTTGATTATTCCTCATGTGATATTTTGGTATGACCCTTTTTTTCTATTTATGACTTTAAAATTATAAAATTATGTCTTTTCTTATTTAATTGTAAAATACATATAATACATATATTTTGAAAAATGTGTACCATAATCTTTTCCATAAAAGCCAATTGAGAAACCTCTTTCTTCAGCACTTATAAAATGATAATTAGCCTCAACATATTTGATTTGGGCATAAAATTATAGAGATTACGTTGCTTGAATTGGTTTAATTTAAGAGGAAATTAAGGATATTCAAGACTAAAACTTAAGGATATTCAAGACTAAAATTAAGGATAAAAAAATTAATGGTCTATTTTAAATATATATTTGTCGTCTATTTTTTTTAAAAAAATAAATGTGATAAAATGAAAATATTATGATTATTGGATTAATTTAAATTTTTTCATGAATGATATACATTGAGAGATTTACAAAATGAATGGTTTAGATAATCGAAACGAGACTCATAATAGGCCCTACGGGCCCCTCAAATTCTCTCATGTTGAGATCTCAATATGAGAAAAACCCAATCCATATATATATATATATACTATATATTAAGCAAAAGGGGGTTTTTAACCCCAAGTCTTGTGGGAGCTCCAATCTCCCAATCTAAATTTTGTGATTTTTTTTTTTGAAAAAAAAAAAAAAAAACCTTAACATTTATGAACCTCTCCCAACTCCCAAGGCTTACTCTCATAATAACACTTTAATGTATTAAGAACAAGCATAAAAAAAATTCTTTGAAATCCAACACATATGATTATTATCCCTCACAATAACACTTTAATGCATTAAAAACAAGTATAAAATTTTTTTTTGAAAAGTCCAACATATATGATTATTATCAAAATATTAAACTTTAATATAATATAATAAATAAAAAAAAAGACATTTAATTACTTGAAAAGTCTAACACATATGATTATTATTAAAATATTAAACTTTAATATAATATAACAAAAGAAAAAAAGAAGACATTTAAAAATCATAATTTACATATATAGATAATTGTAAACACAATCTGTGCATAATCTCCTGATTTTTTTATTTAAAAAAAAAAATCTTAGCATTTATTAATTTCTCCCAACTCCCAAATCTTACCATCATAATAACACTTTAGTGCATTAAGAACAAGCATAAAAAAAATTTTTTGAAATCCAACACATATGAATTCCTTGAAAAGTCCCAACACATATGATTATTATCCCTCATAATAACACTTTAATGCATTAAGAACAAGCATAAAAAAAAATTCTTGAAAAGTCCAACACATGTGATTATTTTCAAAATATCTATACTATATATTAAGCAAAAGGGGGTTTATAACCCCAAGTCTTGTGGGAGCTCCAATCTCCCAATCTAAATTTCTTGATTTTTTTATTTAAAAAAAAAAACCTTAGCATTTATTAATTTCTCTCAACCCCCAAGTCTTACCCTCATAATAACACTTTAATGCATTAAGAACAAGCATAAAAAAAATTCTTTAAAATCCAACACATGAATTCATTGAAAAGTTCCAACACATATGATTATTATCCCTTATAATAACACTTTAATGCATTAAGAACAAGCGTAAAAAAAATTTCTTGAAAAGTCCAACACATATGATTATTGTCAAAATATTAAACTTTAATATAATATAATAAAAAAAAGAAAACATTTAATTCCTTGAAAAGTACAACACATATAATTATTATCAAAATATTAAACTTTAATATAATATAAAAAATGAAAAAAAAGAAGACATTTAAAATAAATAAAAAGAAGACATTTAAAAATCGCAATTCACATATATAGATAATTGTAAATATATTAAGAAAAATGGGGTTTCTAAATCCCAAGCTTTGTGGGAGTTTCAATCTCTCAATCTTAATTTTTAAAATTTTTGATTTAAAAAAAAAAACTCAGTATTTATTGATTTGGTCAAAATTCTCTGATCAGCATTTGTTAACTTTTCCTAATCCACATACCTGCATTTATTGATTTGATTAAAATCCCTGATTAGCATTTAAAATCCCCTCATATAAATAATTATAGATACAGCCCGTGCATAGTTACTGTAGTAGCCTTTTTAATTTCTCCTGTACATTATGGTTAGTGATAAGATTGTTAAATTATTTTTATAAAAAATCTTAAAAAACATAATTTATATATTAAAAAAAATTAAAACAAATCTAAATATCTATAATTATCCCGTGCATAGCACGGGTGATAGGCTAGTCTATACTGTATATTAAGCAAAAGGGGGGTTTTTAACCCCAAGTCTTGTGGGAGCTCTAATCTTCCAATCTAAATTTTTTGATTTTTTAATTTAAAAAAAAATATCTTAGCATTTATTAACTTCTCCCAACTCTCAAGTCTTACCATCATAATAACACTTTAATGCATTAAGAACAAACATAAAAAAAATTCTTTGAAATCCAACACATATAAATTCCTTGAAAAATCCCAACACATGATTATTATCCCTCATAATAACATTTTAATGCATTAAGGACAAGCATAAAAAAAAATTCTTGAAAAGTCTAACACATATGATTATTATCAAAATCTTAAACTTTAATATAATATAATGATAAAAAAAAGACATTTAATTCCTTAAAAAATCCAACACATATGATTATTATCAAAATATTAAACTTTAATATAATATAAAAAAGAAAAAAAAAAGAAGACATTTAAAATATAAAAAAAATATTTAAAAATCACAATTCACATATATAAATAATTGTAAATACAATCCGTGCATAGCACGGGTGATATGCTAGTACTATATATTAAGCAAAATGGAGTTTTTAACCCCAAGTTTTGTGAGAGCTCCAATCTCTCAATCTGAATTTCGTGATTTTTTTATTTTTAAAAAAAAACTTAGCATTTATTAATTTCTCTCAAGTCTTACCATCATAATAACACTTTAATGCATTAAGAATAAGTATAAAAAAATTTCTTTTAAATCCAACACATATGAATTCCTTGAAAAGTCCCAACACATATGATTATTATCCCTCATAATAACACTTTAATGCATTAAGAACAATCATAAAAAAAATTTCTTGAAAAGTCCAACACATATGATTATTATCAAAATATTAAACTTTAATATAATATAAAAAAAGAAAAAAAGAAGACATTTAAAAAAGAAAAATTAAAAATTACAATTCACATAGATAATTATAAACACAATCCGTACATAGCACGAGTGATATGCTAGTGATATATAATTGAAATTTTTAGTAAAGTTGTCCTCCTACCCTCTTTGTAAGAATATAAAACTATTATAAATATTTTTAAAAGTGGATTAACTAATCAGTGTGTTTGGTTTGAGTTTTTTGGATTAAATTTTTTGAAAACTGAATTTTTTGGTTTTCGTGTTTTTTGTTTTTAGCGAATATTTTTAAAATTTTTAACATTTTTAGATGCACCTTACTTAGATGTATCTAAAAAGTAAAAAATTTGTAAAAAAATATTTTAAAAAATTAATAAATACATAAAAATATAAAAAAATGTACTGAATTCTCGTATTTTTTTTGTATTTTTGGTATTTAGTGAATTTTTAAAAGATTTTTTTCACAATTTTTTTACTTTTTAGGTATATTTATATTAGGTATGTCTAAAAAGTTAAAAAAATTGCTTAAAATATTAAAAAATTTCAGTAAAAACAAAAAAACACAGAAAACAAGAAAGTAGAATTTTCTAAAAAATATTTTTGAAAAACTGTAACTGAGAGGGTAATTTATTTGCAAATTAGGCCGAGCTGGGCCATCATGGGCCTCAGTGCGAAGGGCTGAGTAAAACGGCCATAAAGTTACTCCGGTCATTGAAAAAGACTTAGAGTTAGTCCGGTCTCAAGCCCAGAAGTTAGACCGATCCGAGGTACTCTTGTTGTTAGTTCGGTTGAAGTATGCTTTGCAGTCAGACCGGTTTAAGGATGTTTTGAACTTACACCGGTCATGGCGCAGTGAAACTAGACCGGTCTAAACCTTGATAAAAGATAATTCGGTTTTAGGCATGCCGTGGTTAATGGAAGAGAAACTAAGGGCAGAGAACCGACCTAAGTATAGTTCGGCTAAGTATAAGCCATGATTACTTCGGTCGTATGGTAGTCCGGCCGTGGTGAGACCATCTCACTTGGTTTAAGCAGTGAGGGGGGTGTTGGAGGATAAGCACTATCCTTCAGAAGTATGAATCCTAGGAGGACTCTACATGGAGGAGTAAGAGTCCTACTTGGATTATGTCACACGAAACCTATAAAAGCTCACAAACATCACCTATGGAGAGGTAACACAACTTTGTTCTCTGAATACACAGAGCTTCTGTCTACTTGTCAAGCTTATTGACTTGGGCATCGAAGAGGTTTCCGGTACACACTCGCCGGTTAGCTCACGTTTGTGTTTTCAGGTGATAAGACGACGTCGTACGGAGGAGTGCAGACTTGATCAACAGGATTATACGAGAAGGTTTATTTCTTTCCCGTACAATTGGCGCCGTTTGTGGGAATTCAGACAAGAACAAAACCTCTTGATCAAGCTTTTCCTCTTAAAGAATCAATGGCGCACAATGAAGATTTACCACAGTCCGCCATTGACGGACAAACACCAGAAGGGGGTGCAAGGCGCGAAGGTCTACCTCTCGTCCCTCCTATGGCGGAGTTGGAGCCACAACATCAGAATCCCAGGAGGGATAGAAGGGGAAGAAGGCGGACTAACAGCCCTCGTCACTCTCGTTCACAGAGTCCAGAGAGACAACGGCGAAGGATTGATCCTCAAACTCTGGAGGACCGTGTGAAGGAGCAGGACGAACTAATACGACGGATGGCGGCGGACATGGAATCCATGAAGCGTCAGATAAAGGGAAAAGAAGTGGCGACAGGAGAGGGGCGCAAAGGTAAGACGCCCCTTCGCCGCTCGAAAGATCGTAGTAGACATACCACGCCATCCCAAGCAGAGAGTAAAAGCCTCAGGACAGGCGACACTCAATCCAGAACCTCCAGAACTCGTCACTCCAGGACTGAGAGGACAAGATCTGAGAGGTCATACACTGAAGGAAGCACCTATTGGCCTTCACGTACGCACCAAACAAGATCCAGACAGACGGAGTTGCCCAGATCATCCGACTTACGCACCGTGCTCGAAGAGAAGGCACGATGGAAGGAGGACGCCAGGGCACGCGATCCACACAGAGTTTCTGCTTTACAGCGGTTGGCTCCTCGATCGCATGGAAGCGTCGAGGTTAGAATGCCAATACCATGCCCTGCCTACGAACCGACGGACAAAGCATTAGCAAGGCTGCAGACTTCGCCGTTTGTTCCGGCAATTGAGAACGCGCCCTTACCTTCAGGCTTCCTTCAGTCCAAATTCACTACATATGAAGGAAAGACGGACCCCTATTCGCACCTGAGCCACTTTCGCTAGGTCATGGCTGTATACCGGCGAAACGAGGCTTTGATATGCATCCTCTTCCCATCTAGCCTTGGCGATCTAGGTTTGACTTGGTTCGAAAAACTTCCTGAAGGCAGCATAGCCTCCTGGGCGCAATTGGCGGAAGCGTTTGTAACCAGGTTCAGAATAAACACTAAAACCCCGGTGGAGATCGACCAACTACTCTCCATCGACATGGGCGACAAGGAGACCTTAAGGTCCTACAATAGCCGCTACTGGGAGACCTTCAACCAGATTGGGGACTGCCCCACCAATCTCGCCATTGCACAGTACAAAAGAGGCCTTCCAGTCGATAACAGACTAAGGGACTCAATCACCATGACACCGCCCCTCACTATGGAAGCCTTGATGGAGAGAGTACATCAGCACATTAGGGTGGAGGAGGATGGCGCACGTGCCAAAGCAAAATCTGGCACGACCACAGTACCAGAAAAGAAGGCCTCAGCAAAGGTCAACGCGGTAGATCGTCCGAACAAAAACGGACGTGGCAGGCGAGACAATGGAGAGGACCAGGATAAAAGATGGTTGAGAGTCCGCACTGCCATAACCACGGTCTTCAAAAAACTGATCTATCGAATTCTAAGTGAAATAAGAGACGAACCTTTCGTCAGATGGCCTGTAAAGCTAGGAGAGGCCCAGAAGGACTACGACGAGAGGTCGCGGTGCACCTTCCACAAAGAAAAGGGGCACCGCACTGAGAATTGCACGCCATTACAACAACACTTGGATGAGTTGGTGGCAGCAGGTCATCTGGATAAATACATTGAAGGAGGGGCGCAACCAGCCCCCTAGGACCATAATAACCCCAACGGAATGCCAATCGATGCCCCACCTCAAGGCGTGATCAATGTGATACATGGGGTCTTTGAACCTGAGCATGTATACGAGCTCAGAGGATCAATCAAAAAGGCTGAGCATTTAAGAGAGGTACTAAGTGCCCAACTTGCCATCAAGAAGGGAAAGACAGAGGCCACGAACGTCATGTCCTTTTCGGATAAAGACTTGACAAGAATATATTGCCCTCACAATGATGCCTTGGTTGTCACTCTCCGAGTCAAGGATTTTGACGTCAAGCGGATTTTGATAGACCAAGGCAGTTCATGTGAAATAATGTACTACGAAACATTCAAACAGTTGAAGTTACAAGACAAAGACTTGGCACCTGCCGTATCTCCCCTGATTGGATTCAACTCCATGCCAGAATGGCCCGTCGGCAAAATAATCCTCCCAGTCAAGGCAGGAAGCGTGACAAAGCAAGTAGAGTTCTGAGTATTGAAAGTCCCCTCCACTCATAACATCATCTTGGGCAGAACATGGCTGCATGCCATGCTATCGGTGGCGTCATCCTACCACCAAGTAATGCGGTTCCCTAACGACACCGGTGTAATTGAAGAGGTCTATGGAGATCAGATTATGTCCAAGCAATGCTTTGTCACGGTGAATGGCAGCTGCGCTGCCAAAGGATACGTTCATTCGGTGGAAGAACCTGAGAGTAGTGAACTGTTCGCAGATGTTGGCAAAGCAGCTAATCAGAAGGCGGTGGAAGACTTGGTAGAGGTAAGAATAGATGAAAAGAACCCGGATAAGTTCTTTTTGCTTGGATCGTCGTTGTCCAGCACTGAGAGATCAGAGGTCTTGGAATTTTTGACCTCTAACATCGAAGTGTTCGCCTGGACACCATACGACATGCCAGGCATTGATCCCAACTTCATCTGTCACCAACTCAATGTCCACCCATCTGCCAGACCAGTCATTCAGCGAACTCGCAGATCGGCACTCCACCACGCCGAGATAGTGGCGGAAGAAGTAGGAAACTTGCTGGAAGCAGGGGCAATCAGAGAAGTGCACTACCCAAGATGGATCTCTGTCACGACCCAAACCCGCCCCTAAAAGGTTGGCATCGTAACCGGCCAGTAATCCTAGATTACCACAGGCCTTCCTGAACATAACATAAATAAACAGGGCTCGCGGAAGCGAAAACAAAACTAATAGTCCAAAGAGCTGTGCATAAATATGAACAAGTATTTACATGCCAAAAATGTTAATTTACCCACTATCTTTACATAACATGACATGATCAAAAACTTCATATACATCATATGGATCAAAGATCACAATACATAACAAAACAAAACAAAGCTCACAAAACGGCCTTCCAGGCCTAGCCCCAGCTCGGAGGCACCAAAACTCTGGTAGGCTTCAAAACGGCGGCTCGAATAAAGCTCCGCCTAGGCTTGACTCCCTGAATGCTCACCTATAAATACATAAATCCAAACAATGAGCTAAAGCTCAGCAAGTAACATTAACGTAAAGGGGTAGTGAACGAACTCCAACTTTCATATAAATCCATAACATTCATAGACATAATCATACTCATCATAGAACATACATAATGGCATACTCCATAGAATATAACATGTGTCGACTAACGACTAGAGTAACCGGTCCCGGACACCGATTAAACACATACCGAGATCTCGTAACTGGTCATGGGCTTGTCCTTCCATGCCGTCCCCCATGACTCAAGCGCATGGGCCTGCATGTTCTCGCCCCTATGACTTCAACTAACTATGGATGTCATACTAGATTCGCAAATAGGACATTCGTTCACAGAAAACATTATCATTTCATAATCCATACATAACATAGCATTTTTGAAACATAATTTCATAATAACATATCTTTACAGAAATGTTACTCACAGTGGGTTTCCAAAACCGATGGCACGGTCTTCACTTCTTGACCTGCAAATCATCAACAGTATAATACATTTCTTAACATATCATCATCAAATCACATAATTCATGCCATTCCATACTTCTTTTACATTCTTTCATATTCGTTCTTATCTTTCTTTACTTTAATTCATACTCATGAAATGCTAAATTATGCCATTAACATGCTAAAAATCATGTAAAACAACTTCCAAAAACTTTCCTGAAAAAGGTCCTCCGCTCGAGCGCCCCTTTGTCCGCTCGAGCGGACGGTACAATCTGCCAAAACTGCTGGGAGGCCGATTTCTCCGCTCGAGCGGGCTTCCCTCCGTTCGAGCGGACCATGCAAAAGTCCGAAACTCTGGTTCTTCTTCTAAGCTTCATCCTTTTCTTTGAAACATTAACTTCCAAACTTATGAAATCAAAGCTCAAAATCATTGATCAACAATATGATTTAACCATTAACACTTTAAAATAAACCCACATGAATCTTTAGAAGATCACACTTGAACCAAGATGGAAAACCATAAACATATACATACAAGCTTCCTATCTCTATATCCATGGAGGTTCTTCCTCAAATATACAAAATAGACATGATTCATGCTACTTTAAGCCATGATCTTGAGTTCAAATGGTAGAGGTCAAAGATTAACAACTTAAGTCATGAAAAGCTTACCTTGATTCTTTAAGTTAGAGAAGATTTGAGCTTAATCCCTTTTCCTTCTTCTATCTTCTTCCCTCTTCTTCCTTGGTTTCTCTCTTCTCCACGAATTCTCTCTCTCTCTCTTCTTTCCAGATTTTCTTTTTGTGTTTGAGTCAAATGAGTCAACAATCCTTATCTATATATCATATAAACATATTTGTGCCAAAACACTTAAGTCAAACAAGCCTTACGAATCAGACGAAATTCAGTCTCAAATTAAATGTCCCAAATAATTCTAAAAATTCCCGGTATCACATAGGCGTGTTCAATTTCATTTTCTGAACCCATTACGGTCATCAATTTCAGTCCCGAAATCGTAATTCCAACAGATATTTTGCTAATTCAAACAGATAATCTTCAATTAAATCATATAAATGCATAATTAATTACTGATAATTGTGACACACGGTTCCGGGTCATTACAATCTCCAACACGGTCGTAGTCCCCAAAAAGAATGGCAAGTGGCGTATCTGCGTCGACTACAAAACAGTCAACAAAGCATGCCCAAAAGACAGTTTTCCTCTGCCACAGATAGATCAACTGGTAGACCTAACGGCGGGCCACAACCGACTGAGCTTTCTGGATGCATACAGAGGCTACCATCAAATCGCCATGCATGAACTAGACTAGGAGGTCACGTCCTTTACAACTCCAAGAGGACTATACTGTTACAAGGTCATGCCCTTTGGCCTAAAAAACGCAGGGGCGACATTCCAACGAATGGTCACCAAGATGTTTGAACCATTGTTAGGCAGAACAATGGAGGCTTACATCGATGATATGGTGGTCAAGAGCAAAGATGAGAGTGACCATCTCAAGGACCTAGGTGAGATGTTTGAGATCCTGAAGAAGCACAAGTTACGCCTCAATGCGTCGAAGTGTGCATTCGGAGTAGGATCTGGCAAATTCCTGGGCTTCCTGATGACCAATCGAGGTATCGAAGCAGACCCCTCCCAAATCAAAGCAATCCAGGAGTTGGAGAGACCAAACTCAGTAAAAGAAGTGCAGCATCTCGCCGGCATGGCAGCTGCGCTCAATCGGTTCATAAGCAGGTCGTCAGACAGACTACGACCATTCTTCCATGCTCTAAAGGCTAAGTTTGAGTGGGATGACGAATGCGACCGAGCTCTGGAAAGCTTGAAGGAATACATGTCTTCTCCACCACTACTTGTAACCCCAACTCCTGGAGAAGAACTCTTCTTGTACCTGGCAGTCTCACAGCACGCAATTAGCGCAGTGTTGGTCCGTGCAGAAGGAATCCAACACCTACCCATCTATTATGTCAGCAAGACATTACTGGGTGCCGAAACAAGGTACTTGCCACTAGAAAAACTGGCCCTAGCCTTGATGATGGCCTCAAGAAAGTTATCGCATTACTTTCACGCCCACACCATAGTGGTCCTCATAGCCTTTCCATTGAAAGCTCTCTTTGAAAGGGCTAACTTCTCTGGGCGAGTCTTAAAGTGGGCAGTAGAGTTAGGGCAATACGACATCAAGTTCCAGCCCAGAACCGCAATAAAGGCACAAGCTTTGGCAGACTTCGTCGCAGAATTCACCCCAGGAAGTCACCACATCTGCCCAGTCGACCTAACTGAAACAACCGAACTAGGGATGGAAGTTGACGTCGGAATAACGCAACCCCTAGTACCAGTCACTCAGTCAGGTCCCAATGCAGACCAGAGTAAAGTAAGGAAGGAAGAAGCGAACCATGCTACACCAAGTCAAGACTTACCAACAAATCAAGACTTGGTACAATCAGATAGCGAGGGGCAAATAGTAGGCATAAACCATGAAGAAAAAAACACCAGCAACATGGAAGACCCCAAGGCATCATCTGATCCCTCCACTTGCTGGAAGTTGTTCGTCGGGGAGATGTGGAAGCTCTTCGTGGATGGAGCATCCAACCGGCACGGAGCAGGACTTGGCATAGTCCTCATCTCTCCAGACGGCCTAGTAGTGGAGCAGGCAGTCAATCTGGGCTTTCCAGCATCAAACAACGAAGCGGAGTATGAAGCGCTTCTGGCAGGTCTCAAATCAGCATTCTACATGAAGGCCACCGAACTAATGGCTTACAGCGACTCACAACTGGTAGTGAACCAAATATCTGGCGACTACGAAGCAAAGGATGACAGGATGGCTAAGTACCAAGAATTGGTCAGAACAGAGATCAAGAAGTTTGAAGTAGTGAGGATAGAACAGATCGGCAGGGAGGAAAACAGCAGAGTAGACGAACTAGCAGGCTTCGCCTCAATGGCAGATACCTCCATCCCTCACCCACTACTGATCGACTACCTGCCTAGACCAAGCATTGAAGACCCAGAAGCAGAAGAGGTATGTTGCGCCAATCTAGGCCCTTCTTGGATGGATCCCATCATATTGTTCCTAAAAGATGGCACCCTACCAGAAGAAAAGAAAGAGGCCAACAGAATAAGAGCAAAGTCGCTGCGATTTTGGCTCTCCCCATCCTTGGCATTGTACAAAAAATCATTCTCAGGACCTTACCTAAAGTGTGTCCACCCCAGCAAAGTGGAAGCATTCTTGTTCGAAATACACGAAGGCGTATGCGGAAGCCATCAAGGGGGAAGATCACTAGCATACAGGGCAATTTCGCAAGGATATTGGTGGCCATACATGCAAGCGGATTCAGAAAAATATGTCAAAAAGTGTGAAAAGTGTCAAAAGTTTGCACACCAAATACACCAACTTGTCAGAGAACTTCTACCTCTCACTAGCCCATGGCCCTTCGCAATGTGGGGCTTAGACATAGTGGGACCACTTCCAACAGCACCAGGCAACAGGAAGTTCTTCCTTGCAGCAACCGACTACTTCACTAAATGGGTGGAAGCAGAAGCCTTGGCATCAATCAAAGAAAAAGACGTGAAGAAGTTTGTTTGGCAGAACATCCACTCGATTTGGCATACCAAAAGCACTGATCTCAGACAACGGCACTCAGTTCGACGGCAGAATTTTCAGAGGCTTTTGTGAAGAGTACAAAATAGAGTTCTACAATTCTACACCGGCATATCCCCAAGCAAATGGTCAGGCGGAGGCATCAAACAAGGTAGTCTTGGATGGATTAAAGAAAAGGTTAGAGAAAGCCAAAGGCAAGTGGGCAGAAGAGCTCCCTCATGTTTTATGGGCTTACCGCACCACGCCTCGACGTTCAACAGGAGAAACACCATTCTCCTTAGCTTATGGCATGGAAGCAGTCATCCCATTAGAAGTTGGCCTCCCCATAATTCGGAGCGAAAACTTTGATCCAGACTTAAATGGCGAAGCCATAGCATTGGAGCTTGACCTTGCGGAAGAAAGAAGAGACAGAGCATTGGTTCACATCGCCTCCTACCAACAAGAATTGTCCAGAAAATATAACAAAACAGTGCATCCAAGGCAATTCAAGATCGGAGATTGGGTGCTGCGCAAAGTGATGGGGAACACCTTGGTTCCAGGAGATGGCAAGCTAGGACCTAATTGGGAAGGACCTTACAAAGTGGTCGGATTAGCAGGCAAAGGGGCATACCACTTAGAAGATGAGGACGGCAAGACAATTCCCAGGCCATGGAATACTGCCAATCTCAAGTTGTTTTATTTTTAGCTTTTTTCTTTTTAAATATGTGTAACTTTTTCCCTTTCTCAATAAAACAAGTAGTTGTTCTTTTCAGTATAAGCATTTTTCACTGTAATAGTTTGTTTTAGTAAATTAGTGAGTTAGGGGCAGCAAGAACACTTTATTCTAAGTTGGCTGAAAAAACCAACTTAGAGGTTGGCTAGATTAAACCAACACCCCTCCTAAGCCCACGATAAGGATCCAGGCTGCAAGACGTTTGGTCGGAATAACCAAACACTTTATTCTAAGTTGGCTGGACAAACCAACTTAGAGGTTGGCTGGATTAAACCAACACCCCTCCTAAGCCCAGGATAAGGATCCAGGCTGCAAGACGTTTGGTCGGAATAACCAAACACTATTCTAAGTTGGCTGGAAAAACCAACTTAAAGGTTGGCTGGATTAAACCAACTCTTAGAACTCTTCAGCCAAAGTAAGTTTAAGGCTGAAGAGTGGTTGGCTGGATTAAACCAACTCTTGTTACTCTTCAGCCGAAGTAAGTTTAAGGCTGAAGAGTGGTTGGCTGGATTAAACCAATTCTTGTTACTCTTCAGCCGAAGTAAGTTTAAGGCTGAAGAGTGGTTAGCTGGATTAAACCAACTCTTAGAACTCTTCAGCCGAAGTAAGTTTAAGGCTGAAGAAAGGTTGGCTGGATTAAACCAACTCTTATTACTCTTCAGCCGAAGTAAGTTTAAGGCTGAAGAGTGGTTGGCTGGATTAAACCAACTCTTGTTCCTCTTCAGCCGAAGTAAGTTTAAGGCTGAAGAGTGGTTGGCTGGATTAAACCAACTCTTAGAACTCTTCAGCCGAAGTAAGTTTAAGGCTGAAGAGTGGTTGGCTGGATTAAACCAACTCTTGTTCCTCTTCAGCCGAAGTAAGTTTAAGGCTGAAGAGTGGTTGGCTGGATTAAGCCAACTCTTGTTACTCTTCAACCGAAGTAATTATATCGGCCAAAGAGTGGTTGGCTAGTCAGATTGACCAAGTGAAACCGGAATACGGTATCTCGGCCGAAAATATTGCAAGTTACAGTTAGAAATACGCCGATATAAGAAAGTAAACCAGAATAACAGTTGGTACAAAAGAAGATAATTTCCATTGATCAAGGAAAAGCAATTACAAGGGAGGGGCTCCCAGCCCGGTTAAAAGTCAAAAACGAAAAGGAGAAAAAAGAAAATTACAGAATCAGCTGAAAAGATCGTCCAGATCGGCGTCAACATCAACATGAACACCGGTTTCAGAGGTTAGGGCAGTCTCGGTTGGAAGCCCGGTCTCTGTTGGAAGCACATTTTCGGTCGTCAAGTTTTCGACCACTGGCTCCAACCAAGCTGACTGATCATTGGCAGGCGCGTTGACAACCGGAGTCTCAGTTTGCTCGTCCTCCTCTTCATTGTCAGATGCTTCAAGAAATTGATTCTGGACATCGGCAGCATACTCCTTCAGTGAGGCCGGAATGAAATACTGAGGAGCGTTGTAGACCTTGGTTTCGGGTCCACAGCTGAGCTGCTCCACAGCACTTCTCCAGCCACACTTGAATAACAGATCCTTTGCTGCTTCGCATTGTTGAATATAAGCTGCTTCGCCTTCTTTTTCGGCGTCATCAGCTTTCTTTTTCAGCTCCTTTATTTCGGCATCCTTAGCACCTTCAAGCTGTGCCATCTCCCATAAGTATTTATCTTTCACTTCGGTAACAGCTCGCTGTTTATCATTGTCAGCCGAGGCAACTAGTCCGGTTAGACGAGTTACCTCGGCCTCCAGCTCGGCCGTCCTTTGTTGAGATCGTGTTAGTTCGCCAGTCTTGGCTTCGGCTTCCGCCATTGCCTGCCTCGTTGTTTTTCGAAGCTCCAGCACTTTCCTATGTGCAATGTTGTTCTTCTGAATGGCCTGCAAAAGAGTAGTAACTCTCTTTAGCCAGACTGACAGTTGGGAAAAGTTAGACAAAGAAAACAGAGAGCCACTTACCAGGATCATTGATTTTGTTGATGACCGGATGGCCTTCAGCTCGGTGTTTAGTTGCTTGTTGTGGTGTTCCATGTCTTTTGGAAGGCAAACACTCTTGGCTAGATTGAAAGCCATCAAGTGATCCTTCTCAGCAACAACCGAGTCAGCTTCCTGGATATCTCGGTTTTGAAAGGTAAGAATCGGAGCCCATTTGGTGGAGTCAGCTCGGTCAGATTGCTCCGGTTGAAAGCTGGGTTGAGGGCTGGGTGGAAGAATGAGCTCGTCCTCATCAACAAGGCGTTGCTCGGTTTGGATAGTCCGGGCACGCTTGTGCGCCCGAGATGTAGAGGGCTGTTGAGAGGGAAGAGCCACCACGGTTTCTTGGGTTTGACTTTGTGGCGGTACTTCGGGTCTATTAGTTTCGGTTAAAAGTGCCCTTACTCTGCTCCTTTTTGCCATTTCTTGTTCGGCAGTCAAAGGGACGAGATTGATTTGGGGCAAGGTTGGGTCCGGTTCCGGTGCGTCTTCAAGTAGGAAATCGGTCACTCTGGCTTTTCGACGACCGCTGTATCTGTAGGTCGGCTCAAAATTTAACAGCTTAGCCCAGCTCCTTTCTTCAACACGTAGTGCGGCGCGGAGTGTGTTCAGGTTGGGATAATTGTACAAGGATGCAAGATGGGCTGAGTCTGCAAAAAGAATACGACTGTTAGATCGGTTATGAAACCAGAAACCGAAGTAAAACAAAAGTATGCATATAGCCGAAGTAAGTTATACCGGGGATTCCTTTTTTCCAGTTTATACTTCGGCCAGGAATCTGGGCTTGATGATCTTCAAAGTTCCCAGACACCCAGAAAAAATCGTCATCGTTTAGGTCTTTATCCGGTGTATCTTTTATTATCTTCTCTCGGCGATGGCGTATTCTTAAGTAGTAGACCCACCCATCTTCTTTTGATCCTAAGGAATACTGGTGGAATATTTCGGCTAGGCCGAGGTTGAGACCGGCTTGGCGGTTTAGTTCGGCTATTCCCATTATTATACGGTATGAATTGGTGGATAGTTGGGTTGGGCATAATCTGGTCTGCCTAAGGAATTCACAGATTAAGGGTTGGACTGGAAACCGTAGTTCGGTTTCTATTATGGACAAAAGGGTAAAGGGCACAAAACCGGGGTTTCCCCAAGGGGTGATATCTTTTTCGGCTAGAGTAAGGTGGACGTCGTCAGGAATATTGTAATCCTTTCGGAATTCGGCTAGTCCACCTGGAGTTTCTACCAAAAACCTATACTTCCCCATTATTTTATAAATTATAAATAAATTAGTTCGGTCGAAAAATTGTGCTCAGTAGCTCGGTTGAGCGCGCAGAGGAGTGCCTGGGCAACCTAAGTCTGCAAAGTGGAAAACAAGGTGTTAAGCACAAATCGTTGACCGTGCTACAAAATCAAAGCAAGATAAAAGAAGCCCTACTTCGGCCAAGTGGGATGCTATGGGATCTATCTCAGCTTCAACAAGATGCTTGGTAGCTCGGATCGAGCAAGGAGTTCGCTAGCTCGGTTTGTGTATTGGGTTGGTTATCTCGGTTTGAACTACGGGTTTTGTTACCTTGGTTGAGCCTCTAGGGGCAGCTTTCTTAGTTCGGTTTAAAACTAAGGAAGCTGGCTTAGCCCCAAAGAAGGCTAAGGTTCCCAATATACTAAGTTCAGACTTAGTTCGGTGCATTTTTATCTCGGCTAAAGTAAGTCAAAAGGCATTGACTTATTGAAACTACTGATATATTCACAAGTTCTAGCTTGGTTATGATCTGGCTATATTCGCACTTAAACACAAACAGTATCCTAGTTCGGTTGCTTCATGATTGTGGATCGAAATCAATGTTCTATAGGATATTTTGTGTGTTCGAGTGTTCTATGGCCAAGTTTTTTCAGGAAAAACACAAATGGAAGCAAGAGGGTGTTTTTCAAAAACAAACGCAAAAAATTGTGGATTCGACAAAAGCAAAAATGAAATAAGAAAGATGGATTTGCTTACCAGATTGAAGCAGGAAAACTGGAGGTAGAGGCAATTGCAGTGATGAAGAACACGAAGCAAGCTTCACAGTTCCAAGAATCAAAGAACAATGGAGCTAGAGAGAGAGGATGAGCAGAGTATAGTGAGATTCAAAATGAGAGGATTGTTTTGTGTAAAAGGCAAAAAAGGGCGGGACTGTTCAAATCTTGCGAAGTACGAGGGCGGCGTGACAGATGCAAAGAACCAATCAGAGGCTGCCACGTGTCCTTGGAAGGAGAAGCGTTTCAGTTGTGACTGAAGAGACGTTTTGACCGGACATGCACAGCTCGGCTTGAGTTTAGCTCGGCTGGAAAGGTTAAAAGTAGCTCGGCCAAAAAGGCTTCAGAGTTTTTAGCTCGGCTGGAAAGGCTAAAAGGTTTTTTAGCCCGGCTGGAAAGGTTAAAATTTTAGCCCGGTTCGTAGACAGGTAATCCCTATCATGCTGCGTAGATAGAATTAAGGGGCAATTGAGAGGGTAATTTATTTGCAAATTAGGCCGAGCTGGGCCATCATGGGCCTCAGTGCGAAGGGCTGAGTAAAACGGCCATAAAGTTACTCCGGTCATTGAAAAAGACTTAGAGTTAGTCCGGTCTCAAGCCCAGAAGTTAGACCGATCCGAGGTACTCTTGTTGTTAGTTCGGTTGAAGTATGCTTTGCAGTCAGATCGGTTTAAGGATGTTTTGAACTTACACCGGTCATGGCGCAGTGAAACTAGACCGGTCTAAACCTTGATAAAAGATAGTTCGGTTTTAGGCATGCCGTGGTTAATGGAAGAGGAACTAAGGGCAGAGAACCGACCTAAGTATAGTTCGGCTAAGTATAAGCCATGATTACTTTGGTCGTATGGTAGTCCGGCCGTGGTGAGACCATCTCACTTGGTTTAAGCAGTGAAGGGGGTGTTGGAGGATAAGCACTATCCTTCAGAAGTATGAATCTTAGGAGGACTCTACATGGAGGAGTAAGAGTCCTACTTGGATTATGTCACACGAAACCTATAAAAGCTCACAAACATCACCTATGGAGAGGTAACACAACTTTGTTCTCTGAATACACAGAGCTTCTGTCTACTTGTCAAGCTTACTGACTTGGGCATCAGAGAGGTTTCCGGCACACACCCGCCGGCTAGCTCACGTTTGTGTTTTCAGGTGATAAGGCGACGTCGTACGGAGGAGCGCAGACTTGATCAACAGGATTATACGAGAAGGTTTTTTTCTTTCCCGTACAGTAACCAATCAAAATGAATAGTATTCTTAAAATAAGTTTGACCCAGGAAAGTAGAAAGGACGGTTGATAGCTTCCTTCCACTCTCTTCAGTCCCTCATTACAATTTCGGATCGTTTTCTCTCCTTATTCATTTCCTCATTGTCCTTCTATTTGGGAAACTGAACGAGAAAACCCAAATTTAAAGAAATTCTTGTACATTTTTGTGTTTTCTGGATCCACACGACACCCACTCCCTTTATGCGTCTATGTACTCGTGATTCGAAGAAAATGCCATGGAAACTTCTTCTTCTTTTCATTGCCTGTTCTTTAACGAAGCAATAATTTTAATTTAACCCTAAGTCTTATAGGAGTTTTAATCTCCCAATCTAAATTTCTTGATTTTTTGATTTAAGAAAAAAAAAAATCTTAGCATTTATTAACTTCTCCCAAGTCTTACCATCATAATAATACTTTAATGCATTAAGAACAAGCATAAAAAAAATTCTTTAAAATCCAACACATGAATTCTTTTAAAAGTCCCAACACACATGAGTATTATACCTCATAATAACACTTTAATGCATTAAGAACAAGCATAAAAAAAAAATTTGAAAAGTCCAACAAATATGATTATTATCAAAATATTAAACTTTAATATAATATATAAAAAAAAAAGAAAAAGAAGAAGACATTTAAAAAACAAAAAAAAAATATTTAAAAATTACAATTCACCTATATAGATAATTGTAAACACAATCTGTGCATAGCACGGGTGATATGCTAGTATATATATATGAGGAAGTGTACTTGGAGTGGAGGTGTGAATTTATGGATAAATTACACTTTGTCCCCCTCAAGTTTTATCACTTTTTCACTTTGGCCCTTAAAAATAAAATTTCTCACTTTAGCCCTTCATATTTCCACATTTTCCCAGATTACTCCTAACTCCAATTTCTTTAAAATAAATAAATAAAACATGAAATGCCACATTGGCAGCCACGTGGCGCCATGTGGCATAAATAATATTATTATATTTAACCCAAATCCACACTTTAACCCAAACCCAAAACCTGCCTACTCTTTCCTCTCTCTATCATTGTTCTTCTCTAACACCAAAACCCTAGCCACAGTCTTCACCTCCTCCCTGTTGTTCCATTGCCATCAACCTCCACCTTATCCCTCTACCACCACCACCACTACCAATGTCTCAAAATTATAAAAAATAAAAAATAAATAAATTGAAATGAAGAACACCACGACTTGTTGCGAATGTGGTGCGACAACGGCGACTTGGATATGGAGGTGTGCTGGTGCGATAGATCTAGTAACCTGACGAACTACGATGGTCGTGCGACAATGCGACACATGCGATGGTGACTTCGATCTGGTGGTGCGATAACGACCTAGATCTGGTGCACGATGGTGACTTGGATCTGGCGTGGTTCGACCACGCCACAACGATTTTGGATATGGTGATACGATGGCATGCGACAACAATCTTGGATCTAGTGGAAACATGGTATACGACGACCATCTTGGATCTGGTGGCGGGACGCCATGTGATGGTCATAGGGTTTCAAAATCGAAAGAGATGGTGGAGGTAAAGGAATGAGTGAGTAAAGGTAGAAGGCGGTGGTGTATTGCATCAAAGGAGGAGATGGAGATTAGTTTTGGAGTGGAGCACGAAAATTGAGACAGAAATGAATGGTGGGTGGGTCAGTTGGTTTTGGGTTTGGGTTGGGGTTTGGGTTTGGGTTAGGGTTTGGGTTAAAGTGTGGGTTTGAGTTTGGGTTTGGTTTAAATATAATAATATTGTTTATGCCACATGGCTGCCAACGTGGCATTTTCTGTCTATTTTTTTTACAGAAATTGGTGTTACGAGTAATCTGGGAAAATGTTAAAACATAAAGGGCCAAAGTAGGGGGAAAAAAAAAATAAAAAACTTCTATGTTTGGATTGAGTGATTTGGAGAAAAAAAATAAATAAATTGAGAGATATGTATTTCTGTTACTTGTTTGGATAACTGAAGTGGAGAGAAATTGTAAGAAATTAAGAGAAATTGAGAAAAACTCATTTCTCTTATAAGCCTTATTGTCAATCTTTCCAAAAGTGGAGAGATTGGGAGAGAAAAGAAACCACTATTTTCATAATACCAATTTTGTCTCTATAAAAATAAAAGAAATAAAATGATTAAAAATATAAAACAGTTATTTTGGTAATATAATATAAAATCATTTCTTTTCTTTTCTCTTAATGAAATCTAACCAAACAAAAATGAGAGAAATCACAGTCATTTCTTTTCTTTTATTTTTTCCTTATCCAAACAAAAATGAGAGAAATCACAATCATTTCTTTTCTTTTCTCTTATAACTTAAGTAATACTTTCTTTTCTTTTCTCTCATAAGTTCCCAAACATAGTGTTAAGAACCAAAGTGAGAAAGTGATACAACTTAAAGGGGCAAAGTGTAATTTACGCTGAATTTATTTGTATCTATATATTTCAGTGTGTTTTTATTTTTATACAGAGATAATCAAATAATTTGTAAGAATGTTTTTATGGTAGAGTTTTGGACTCAACCACTCGTGTAAGGTTGATTGAGTCAACACGACTATCATAGAAGAGACATGCCACTACTACATCGAGAGTGGTGGTTTTGCCAATCGATAAGGGTTTGAATCTCCTTAAAACAAGTGAGATTACTGCGTCCCAGTCTGTTTTATTATATATTCATATATTTGGAGATATAATGTGTAACACGTATATAATATAGTAGATGAGAGCTTGAATTTCCTTCACCTTATCCCTCTACCGCCACTACTAATACCATTGTCTCAAAAAAAAAAAAAAAAAAAAAAAATTGAAATAAAGAACACCACGACCTGTTGCGAATGTGGTGTGAAAAATCTAGAAATCCCCTAGATGTTGATTTGTGATTATGTATCAATTTTAAGCAGTATATAACAATCCCAATCAAACAATCAAGACAAATCGACACAATGATTTTAACGTGGAACCACAATTGGACACCTCCAACTGTGATTAAAAAACCACGGGCAACCGTCACAAAACAATCCACTAAGAAGATTTAAAGGAATTACACAGGTATACTCTCAATTACCTAGCGAATCCACGCCTAATTGAACCAACCTCTATGTGCCTCTTCCAACCCCGTCTTCACCTCGGAATTGTCTTTACGATGAGCCACTCCAGAATCCACCGAAGCTTCAGGCTCGAATTCTTCAGAATCCACCAAAGAACAACTCTCTCTCTCTCTTGTGTATAACAAACAAAACCTTTGATGTACTCTCTTTAAACCATGAGTTGAATACTCAATAAAACATCAAAGAAAACTCACAAAATATCCCCAGATATAAACCTTAAGAACCAAAAAGAAGATCTGGAGGAATTAATTTAGTTTTGGGAGAAAACCAACTATTTATAGAAAACCAAAGTAATCCTAATTTTGGAAGAAAACCAATTCCTTATAGAAATCCAAAGTAATCCTAGTTTTGGAAGAAAACCAATTCCTTATAGAAATCCAAAGTAATCCTAATTTTGGAAGAAAACCAATTCCTTATAGAAGTACAAGAGTGAATAAAATTACAACTGAAATTTTTTTTTGTCAAACGGGATTGCCAAGAATAAAAACCTAACAATCTCCCCCTTTGGCAATGCCGTGACAAAACACACCTAACAAATAAAATCCTAATTACCCCAACCCATTACAGCCAACAAACGCAAACTTCTTTCTCATGGTCATGATCTGCAAAATAACTATTAGTGCCACAATCTCCAAAACAACTATTAGTCCCACAAAAGTATATAAAAAAGCAATAAACATATGACAAGATTATCTTAAAGCATTTGAAGCATGAGATGGAAAACATGAATATATGCGACTTGGAGATTTTAAGAACATGCAGCATGAAAACCTAAAAACTAAAACACATGCACCCGACATATGTGTCACGACCCAAACCTGCCCCTATGGGTTTAGCACCGTAACCGGCCAGTAATTCGAGATTACCGAAGGCCTACTTAACAGTAAGACAGTATAACAGAGTACAGGGGCATGGCGGAAGCCAATACAGTAAATAAACAATGTCCAATGAGCTGTGACAGTCTGTATGCCAAAAGATTTTTCATATATATATGCACACACAGTGCAGAACGGTACATACATCATTTACAACATACAGTGTAGGGACTTAATCCCTATTAAACAGTACGGTATAGTCTATACAGTGTTACAAAAACAGTCCAAGACAGACGGGGAAATAAAAACACCCCTAAGCCATGGCTTGGCAGGCTCGGAACCTCGCAGTGAGGCACGGTAGTTGGCTTGATAAAACTGGAGTTTACCCCGACGCTCCTAGCTGCGGTCTGGTGCCTGTACACCTACATATATATATGAGCAGTGAGCTAAAGCCCAGTGAATAACATAATGCGTAAAGAGGTTTAGAATGAATGTCCTTACAGTAATGAAAACAGTTCATTAAATCAGTAATCCAGTCTTTCAATCAATCAGTCATATGTGGTACATCCATTAGCATAACAGTACAGTAAACAGTAGGTCTTTAAGACTGAACAGTAATGATGGCCATCAATCAGTAAACAGTAATGGTTCCACGAGGGAACCGACAGAGATCTCTGTGACAGTAACAATAAACAGTAGTTGCTAAGGATGCCACAGTACAGTTCAGAATATAGGACATACATTCATTCAGTAAACATTATCAGTTCAGTAAACAGTTCAGTTCAGTATTCAGAAGATAATCATTTTGAACATATCTTTACACAATTGTTACTCACAGAGTTCTGGGCTACGGTAAGCTAGGGCGTCCTCTTGGATGGAATGCCAACCCTATACAGTTAACAGATTGAACACACGCTAAGTTTCATAGTTGGGAAAAATAATAACTTAATCCCTAAATTTGCCTTGGTGTGTTCCACATCTATATCCTCCTAAAGATGCCTTAAATATGCCCTAGGAATGCCTAGGATGGAAAGAGGATGCAAAGATGCACTTTTGAACACTTAACAAAATTTTCAGAAAACAGGGGTCTCGCTCGAGCGTGGCTTTCTACGCTCGAGCGGACATGCAGACAAAGGAGCTCCGCTCGAGCGTGAACTCCGTCGCTCGAGCGGACTGTGTGCTACAGTAAAAATGCTGGATGCTCAGAATTTACGCCCGATGGACGCTCGATCCTCGCTCGAGCGTAAGACACAGGTCCTCGCTCGAGCGTAGGTTTCCTCGCTCGAGCGGACTGTGAACTCATGTAAAGTACTGGATGCACGCATTTCACGCTCGAGCGTAACTTTTCTCACTCGAGCGGAAGGCACGATCACGGAGTGTACGCTCGAGCGTAGACTTCCTCGCTCGAGCGTAGGTCCAAAATCTAGAAATTCCAGATTTGAGTCCCAAGCTCAAAATCAATACAACATTACAAGCCACAAATTGGCTCTAGACTTCAACTTAGCTCTAAATCATGTAAGAGTCTAACAAAATTACAAACAAAAGGGTAGTTATTCTACCTTAGGTCTTGAATTAGAGGTGTAGGAGCTCAAATATGCAATTACTCTACCAAATCCCCAAGTCTCCAAGCAATTCCCAAGAAGAACTCAATTTCCCTCTCACTAGCTCTTTTGGTCGACAATAACAATGAAATAAGGCTGAGGAAATGTTTGTTTGAGTATAAAGAAGTTCAAGTATGGTCCAAGATAATGACCCACTAGTGGTGGCAAAAAGGTAATTAGCCTAATTCATGAAATTTGCATAATTCAATCTAATTTAATCCGTTTTAATCATACCAACTCACATTTTAATTAAATACACTATAAAATCACATAAATTCTACTGATCATGGAACATCAATTAATTTTGGATTCGGCCACCGATAAGGCCTTCAATTAATAGTTTAAACATAAAAACTAAACAGATAATTAAATAGTCAAACAGATAAAATGCAATTCAAACAAATACAGGCAATCCATTCAGTTCAGATCTCAGTCAGTCAGTTCAGTATTTCGATCAATTCAATTATCAGTCTTAATCAGTCTTAATTTAGCAGTAATCGGTAATTAATCAGTCATTAATCGGTAAACAGTGTGAGGGTTGTTACAGCCTCCCTTCCTTACAAGGAGTTTGGTCCTCCAAACTCGAATTACCTTCATTCTGGAAGAAAACAGGATCCAGTGGAAACAAATCAGGATATCTCTCAGCCATGTCATCTTCCCTCTCCCAAGTGGCATACACGCCACCATGGTTTTGCCAGTCAACTTTCACTAACGGGATCTCTTTGTTTCTCAGTTTCTTGATCCGTCTGTTTACAATCTGTATAGGCCGCTCCTCGTAAGTGTAGTCATCACTTAACACTATCCGAGTGGCTCAATCACGTGGAAAGGATCCCGGAGATAATCTCTCAACATCGAAATGTGGAAAACGTTGTGCATATGCTCCATTTCAGGAGGAAGCGCAACTTGATACGCCACCGGATTGATTTTCTCAATAATCTGATACGGTCCGACATATCTTGGCGCTAATTTGCCTTTGACTCCAAAACGAGTATGGCCTTTCATTGGTGTCACCTTCACAAAAACGTGATCACCCACTTCATACTCTCTGTCTCGTCTTCTGACATCTACATAACTTTTCTGTCGGCTCTGTGCAGTTTTCAGTCTCTGTTGTATCAGTTTCACTTTTTCAGTTGTTTCATATACAATCTCGGGCCCAAGCAAAGGCCCATCTCCAACTTCTGCCCAGCAAATTGGAGATCTACATTTCCTGCCATACAATGCCTCGAAAGGCGCCATACCAATACTTGAATGGTAGCTGTTGTTGTAGGCGAATTCAGCTAAGGGCAAATGGCTTTCCCAGTTTCCTTGAAAATCAAGCACACACATTCTCAATAAATCCTCCAGAGTTTGGATGGTCCTTTCTGACTAACCATCTGTCTGAGGATGATAGGCACTACTCAGTCGCAGTTCAGTACCCAATGCAGTTTGTAGGCTTTGCCAAAACCTCGATGTAAACTTCGAATCCCTATCAGAAACAATGGACACAGGCACTCCATGCAGTCTAACAATTTCATCAATATAGAGTATAGCCAATTTGTCCGCATTATAAATTGTCTTAACAGGTAGGAAGTGAGCAGATTTAGTCAGTCTATCTACAATAACCCAAATTGAGTCCATACCTTTACTGGAGCGGGGCAACCCAACGATAAAATCCATGGTAATATGCTCCCATTTCCACTTCGGTATGGGTAAGGGTTGTAGTAAGCCTGCGGGTCGCTGATGTTCCGCTTTGACTTATTGGCAATGAAGACATTTTGATACAAAGTCAGCAATTTCTTTCTTCATTCCGAGCCACCAGAAATTCAATTTCAAATCTTGATACATTTTCGTATTCCCCGGATGGATAGAAAATTTTGAGTTGTGGCCCTCTTGCAGAACTCTTCTTTTCAGTTCAGTATCATTCGGTACACACAGTCTTTCCTGAAATTTCAGTACATTATTTTCAAATTTGAACCCCGGTCTCGGTTTAGATTCTCTTCCTTCGATGATCTTTCACAAGAAGTCATCCTATTGCTGTTTCTCTTTAATCTCTTCAATCTCTTCAATCAAAGCCGGTTGAGCAGAAATAGCAGCTAAGGTTCCACCTTGTTCTCGCAAAACAATTTCAATTTCAGACTTTTCAAGGTCACAAAGCAACTCTTTCTGTCCGGTGAGTAAGTAGGCTAAGTTCCCAATCGATTTCCGACTCAATGCATAGGCAACGGTGTTGGCTTTTCCCGGATGGTACAAGATCTGTAAGTCATAATCTTTAATCAGTTCTAGCCATCTCCGCTGTCTCATGTTCAATTCTTTCTGTGTGAAGAAATATTTCAGACTCTTGTGGTCGGTGTACACTTCACATGTTGCCTCATACAGGTAGTGACGCCAGATTTTTAATGCAAATACCACTGCAACAAGTTCCAGATCATGGGTTGGGTAGTTCTTTTCATGAGGCCTCAGTTGTCGGGAAGCATAGGCAATTACTCTCCCATTCTGCATTAAAACACATCCCAAACCTTTATGAGAAGCATCACTAAATACAGTATAACCATCCGTACCTGAAAGTAGGGTAAGAACCGGTGCAGTCACAAGTCGAGTTTTCAACTCTTGGAATGCTGATTCCCTTTGGTCAGTCCAGTCAAATGATATCCCCTTCTGTGTCAGTTGAGTCAATGGTAAGGCAATCTTGGAGAAATCTTTGACAAATCTTCTGTAATATCCAGCCAAACCCAAAAAGCTTCGGACTTCTGTCACATTTGTTGGTCTAGGCCAGTTCACTACCGCTTCAATTTTCTGTGGATCAACTGAAATCCCATCTTTGCTAATAACATGTCCCAAAACATAACATGGTCAAGCCAAAATTCACATTTAGACAGTTTAGCATAAAGTTTCTGTTCTCTTAAGGTCTGTAGGGCAAGTCTCAGATGATGTTCATGTTCTTCTCTAGTCTTAGAATAAATCTGGATGTCATCAATGAATACAACAATAAAGTCATCAAGGTACGGTTTAAAGATCCTATTCATGAGGTCCATAAATGCTGCTGGTGCATTGGTAACTCCAAAAGGCATAACTAAAAATTCGTAATGTCCACCTTGTTCTAAAAGCAGTCTTATCAATGTCTTCTGGTTTAACCTTCAACTGATGATATCCAGATCTGAGATCAATCTTAGAAAACACTTGAGCACCCTGTAACTGATCAAATAAGTCATCAATACGAGGCAATGGGTATTTATTTTTCACAGTTACCTTGTTCAGTTCACGGTAATCAATACACAGTCTCAGTGACCCGTCTTTCTTTTTCACAAACAAAACCGGTGCGCCCCACGGTGAAGTACTGGGCCTGATAAACTTCTTGTCTAGCAGTTCCTGTAGTTGCACTTTCAATTCCTTTAGCTCAGTTGGAGCCATTCGGTAAAGAGTTTTAGATACGGGCTGTGTTCCCGGAATCACGTCAACGGTGAATTCAATCTCCCTGTCAATCAAATCCCCTGGCAGATTATCTGGAAAAACATCTGGGAACTCTCTGACTATGGGAATACAGTTCACATCAGTTTTAACATTATCATCAGTAGATACAGTCAG
This sequence comes from Camellia granthamiana, assembly GCA_036172215.1. Lineage (NCBI taxonomy): Eukaryota > Viridiplantae > Streptophyta > Magnoliopsida > Ericales > Theaceae > Camellia > Camellia granthamiana. The sequence goes on from CM069907.1 coordinate 120,434,860, forward strand.
TACAGAACACAAATATCCTTTACACCCCTTCCTAATCAATTTAACAGCTTTGACAGATGAAATCAAATACGGAGGAGGTACTACTCCACTCCCATTAAACACAAATTCGGGCAAACCCGATGGACGGAAAACTACTTGTTTCGTTACACAGTCTATGGTAGCATGATATTTCGTTAACCAGTCCATCCCCAATATTACATCAAAATGATCAATGTTCAATGGCAGTAAATCAATAAACAGATGCATATCCCCAACAATGATTTCACATACAGGGTACATATAAGCACATGTCATAGATCCCCCAACAGGTGAAGATACAGCTAACAAGTAATTCATGGGTTCTAAGGGCCTACTCAATTTTCGTGAAAAAGCGTGCGATACATATGAGTGTGTAGACCCCGAATCAATCAGTACATATGCATTTTGAGCACAAATAGAGAGGATACCTGACACAACGGTTTCAGTATTTTGCACGTCTCCCGGTACTAGGGCAAACACTCGGCCCTGCCTCATAGGCTCTTTCTCGGTAGCTTTGGGGTTAGGCTTTGGTGTAACAGTTGATGCTGCGACGCTGCCTGCAGCTTTACTATTGCTCGGAGCAGTGGAAGGGCAATCTTTCACCATGTGGCCCACCTTGCCACACCTGTAACAAGCACCAGAGATTTTATAACAAATTCCCTTATGATTCTTACCACATTCAGAGCAGGGTGGTATGGAACCACTCCCTTGGCTGGGGCTATTTGTTGACCCCGTATTCTGTTTCTTGTTTAGTGGGTTATGCTTGCCTTTCTTGAACTTGAAACCCTGCCTTTTGCCACGCCATTCAGGCGCTGGTGGTTCAGTTTTCAGTGCCTCGATGTTTGCCTCAGCCATCAAGGCTCGGTCAAGGACATTCACATAAGTCGGTAATTTCAGTACATTTATTCTATCCAGTATCGCAACATTCAGGCCGCCTTCAAACCTTCTGGCCTTCTTATAAGCAGTGTCCACCATGTGTGGTACATATCTAGCAAGCCCAGTGAACTTCGTTTCATACTCGGCAACAGACATTGTGCCCTGTTTTAACTGTTCAAATTCAGTGACCTTTTTGTCCCGAACACACCGAGGGAAGTACTTTTCAAAGAAGGCTACTTTGAATTGAGCCCAAGTCATAACAGTATTGTCGTCACGAGTAAGCATCCACCACCTTCTTGCCTCTTCTTGCAAAGTGAAAGTGGCCAACAGTACTTTATGTGCCTCCGAGCACGGAAACACCTCAAACAATTTTTCGGTCTCCAAAACCCATGCTTCAGCCTTTAATGGTTCAAGGCCTCCCTGAAAGGATGCCGGTTTCAGTTTGCTGAACTTCTGGGTGAGAGCAATTATATCCCCATCATTAGCGTTAACATTCTGTTCATTCATATTCTGGCCCGGCTGTACCGGAGGAGGAGGCGGGGGCTGTTGGTTCTGTTGTTGATCTAACCTTGCAGTCAACAGTTCCATCATTCTTTCCATTCTTGCCATTCTAGCCTCAGTGGATGAGGATTTAGGTTCGTTTACATTATCCATTTCACTATAAGCAATTATAACAGTTATAACGGTTATCAACATAGACAGTCATTTCTTTAAATAGGTTAACACAATAGCATATAATCAGTCATGTCATAACCACACACTTTTCATGCTCATGTAATGCCCTATTGCTCTTCTAGGACATCCTATAGCTCATTTGGACACGTGTGTGTGGTATAACTCATGGTTAAGTATCGCTCTGATACCACTCTGTCACGACTCAAACCCGCCCCTATGGGTTTAGCACCGTAACCGGCCAGTAATTCGAGATTACCGAAGGCCTACTTAACAGTAAGACAGTATAACAGAGTACAGGGGCATGGCGGAAGCCAATACAGTAAATAAACAATGTCCAATGAGCTGTGACAGTCTGTATGCCAAAAGATTTTTCATATATATATGCACACACAGTGCAGAACGGTACATACATCATTTACAACATACAGTGTAGGGACTTAATCCCTATTAAACAGTACGGTATAGTCTATACAGTGTTACAAAAACAGTCCAAGACAGACGGGGAAATAAAAACACCCCTAAGCCATGGCTTGGCAGGCTCGGAACCTCGCAGTGAGGCACGGTGGTTGGCTTGACAAAACTGGAGTTTACCCCGACGCTCCTAGCTGCGGTCTGGTGCCTGTACACCTACATATATATATGAGCAGTGAGCTAAAGCCCAGTGAATAACATAATGCGTAAAGAGGTTTAGAATGAATGTCCTTACAGTAATGAAAACAGTTCATTAAATCAGTAATCCAGTCTTTCAATCAATCAGTCATATGTGGTACATCCATTAGCATAACAGTACAGTAAACAGTAGGTCTTTAAGACCGAACAGTAATGATGGCCATCAATCAGTAAACAGTAATGGTTCCACGAGGGAACCAACAGAGATCTCTGTGACAGTAACAGTAAACAGTAGTTGCTAAGGATGCCACAGTACAGTTCAGAATATAGGACATACATTCATTCAGTAAACATTATCAGTTCAGTAAACAGTTCAGTTCAGTATTCAGAAGATAATCATTTTGAACATATCTTTACACAATTGTTACTCACAGAGTTCTGGGCTACGGTAAGCTAGAGCGTCCTCTTGGATGGAATGCCAACCCTATACAGTTAACAGATTGAACACACGCTAAGTTTCATAGTTGGGAAAAATAATAACTTAATCCCTAAATTTGCCTTGGTGTGTTCTACATCTATATCCTCCTAAAGATGCCTTAAATATGCCCTAGGAATGCCTAGGATGGAAAGATGATGCAAAGATGCACTTTTGAACACTTAACAAAATTTTCAGAAAACAGGGGTCTCGCTCGAGCGTGGCTTTCTACGCTCGAGCGGACATGCAGACAAAGGAGCTCCGCTTGAGCGTGAACTCCGTCGCTCGAGCGGACTGTGTGCTACAGTAAAAATGCTGGATGCTCAGAATTTACGCCCGATGGACGCTCGATCCTCGCTCGAGCGTAAGACACAGGTCCTCGCTCGAGCGTAGGTTTCCTCGCTCGAACGGCCTGTGAACTCATGTAAAGTACTGGATGCACGCATTTCACGCTCGAGCGTAACTTTTCTCGCTCGAGTGGAAGGCACGATCACGGAGTGTACGCTCAAGCGTAGACTTCCTCGCTCGAGCGTAGGCCCAAAATCTGGAAATTCCATATTTGAGTCCCAAGCTCAAAATCAAGTTTAAATGCTAAAATTTCGATCCTCTTGGGCCAATTTTCTGGAAAACATAAGTAAACTCATAGGATAACATGATACAAGGGTCAATTTGAGAAATCAAGGCCCAAGGGTGTTTCAATTAAACTCGTTTTCAAACCCATTTTTCATGAACATGCACGAACATGCTACAAGGTGACATGCATGGGATTGAAGCAAATCAAAGCTTCCATTTCATGCACAAATGGCTCATTCATCCAAATTCAAGATGAAAACATGGTCCTTAACACTATCATGAACATGCATGTGAGAAATGAAGGATTGTAACCTCAGAACTTGGCAATATGCACATGCATGTAACAATTGAGCCTCAATACAACATTACAAGCCATAAATTGGCTCTAGACTTCAACTTAGCTCTAAATCATGCAAGAGTCTAACAAAATTACAAACAAAAGGGTAGTTATTCTACCTTAGGTCTTGAATTAGAGGTGTAGGAGCTCAAATATGCAATTACTCTACCAAATCCCCAAGTCTCCAAGCAATTCCCAAGAAGAACTCAATTTCCCTCTCACTAGCTCTCTTGGTCGGCAATAACAATGAAATAAGGCTGAGGAAATGTTTGTTTGAGTATAAAGAAGTTCAAGTATGGTCCAAGATAATGACCCACTAGTGGTGGCAAAAAGGTAATTAGCCTAATTCATGAAATTTGCATAATTCAATCTAATTTAATCCGTTTTAATCATACCAAGTCACATTTTAATTAAATACACTATAAAATCACATAAATTCTACTGATCATGGAACATCAATTAATTTTGGATTCGGCCGCCGATAAGGCCTTCAATTAATAGTTTAAACATAAAAACTAAACAGATAATTAAACAGTCAAACAGATAAAATGCAATTCAAACAAATACAGGCAATCCATTCAGTTCAGATCTCAGTCAGTCAGTTCAGTATTTCGATCAATTCAATTATCAGTCTTAATCAGTCTTAATTTAGCAGTAATCAGTCATTAATCGGTAAACAGTGTGAGGGTTGTTACAATATGGCATGAATATGGCTTGAATACATGAAATCCTAAGACACATGAAAAACAACTTTCTCTCCCTTTTTATCACGAATTGACAAATGAAGCTCATACAACAAAAGCAAGATCATAGACCACACAAGCAATGACATGATAACGATTAACCAAACTCCCCCTCACTAAAAGTAGCCACAAACACTATACTGAAAACAATGAACAAGAAGAAATCGACAAAAATAATATGGTGGAGCAAGCAAGGAATTTCATATTTGTACCTTGAAACACACAAGATTATCCAAGAAGCACAATTACTTGAAAACACAATGTGCACAGCCTCTAGAAGATTCCTCATAAAAGAAAGTGATGCATTATGTGAAAAGCATAGATCCCATGATAAAAGTGTGTGTGTGACTCTTGGAGTTCGACAAACACAAGAGTTAAATCCTAGCAGTGATCTGAAAGCTGGACCTCCGGTAAGAGAATCTAAGCACAACTAAGGAAAGTCAAACCACTAGGAATCAAGGGGTATTTGGTGAGTAAAGGCGGAGGCTCCCCCTCAATCAATGAATCCTTTATTTTTTTTATTTTTTATTTTTTCACATTTTTTTTTCTTTCTTTTGCACAACTTTTTTTTTTTTTTTTTTCTTTTGCACATTTTTTCTTTCTTTTGCACACTCATTGGCGGCTGACACGCTCAAGAGTATGGAAACCGAACCAGAGAAGCATGGATATAATAAGGATGGTCTGGTTGGTAACTATGAGGTAGCCTTTTCCTCATGGCTGGACTACAAAGAATAGAGGGGAAAGTCGTGAAGATGCAAAAAGATGGAAGGTAGTTAAGAGACTCAACATCACCCAAGATATGCTAGTATCGGTCAATTCCTCTAGAAAAACAAAAGATACCATGCCAGAAGTCCATAGAGAAAAAAGATCACTAAGGCGGAAGACTCCAATACTTTCTAATTCAAGATTGTGTACAGAATGAGACATGCTAATCAAAAAACACACACTCCAAAATAAGTAATGACCACAGAAAGCGCACACATATTATCATGTGACGGATATTCTTATCAATTCTAATATGCACCCAGGACTACTCAAAAATTTCAAGCTTGCAAAACCATACTAAGAAAATCTTTTTGGGATTTTTTTTTTTTCATTTTTTTTTTCTAAACAAAGCAAGACATAAAACGAACACGCACACACTAAATGACTAAAACAAAAAAAAACAGAAATCCAAAAACTAAAACGACTAAACAAATTAACACAAGGCAAGTTTTCACACCCAAACCGCTTTAGTATAAACAAAGTTATGAGCATTGCGGTTCTTGGGTGGTGTCTTGACGTTGTGATTCCCTTTGCTTTTAATGGGAACCCGTCTCGACTTGGTTTCCAACTTCCTATTTCTAGGTCTAGGCAAATACAGTCTCCTATGCAACTTATAACAATAAGGGCGAATATGTCCATGCATACCACAATGATGATAAATAAAAACAGGGTGTACCTTTTTTTCTCTTACCTTACCAACTCGAGGAAGTTTGAGAAGTCCATCCTTATGTTGAATTTTTTGTTCCCCCTTTCCTTGAGTTCTTGTATCATGAGATGTGGAAGCACTCTGTTTTTGCTCTTTCTTACCACCAAACCCAATGCCACTCTTGTCACAACTCATTTGTTAAGACCCAATGATATCCTCTAAAGTCTTTGATCCTTTGTTCCAAAGACCAATGGTAGCCATAGCACACTTGAGCTCTTCCTCTTTCTTGATCAATAGTTCTTCCAAAGCAACTAGTGACATCTCGAGAGATTCAATCTTTTCTTTATCCATGGCATGGGTTTCCAGTGGCTCATTCCTCTCTGTCTCACAAGTCAATAGTTTTGCACAAAGAGCTTGTCGATCATCAACTATCTTGATGGCATCAATCCTGGCCTCGGAAATCTCCTCCTTAAGTTTGACATTCTCACTTTCACATGCTTTGAGTTTCTTTGTGAGTTTGTCATTCAATTTGAATAAGTTAAGAGACTCCTTATATAACTTTTCATAAGTTTGCTCAAGCTCTTCATGATCACTCTCCGAGGATTCATCATCAGTGGTATTCTCAACTGACCTCTTCGAAGACTCTGTTTGTCCTTCAATTTCGGAAGCCGCCATGAAAGCAAAAAATTGTTTATGCCCCTCTTCGCCTTGATCTTCATCGTCACTTTCATCTTTATCAGATTCTGATTCATCATCCCAAGTGATAGCAAGGGCTTTCTTCTTCCTCAAACGAGTGGGGCATTCTGAAGCAAAGTGGCCAAATCCTTGGCATTCATAGCATTGGACACTTTCAGAGTTCCCTTGTATCTTTCCTTTTTCTTTCTTAGCTATAGGATTAATTTTGAGTTTATCTTTGCCTTTGGATTTATGAGTATGAGTAGATTCCAAAATATTAGGATTCTTTTTCAAAAAAGATTTTTTGAATTGTTTTACAAAAGCATCCATAATCTTGGAATCTATCTCACAATCCTCATCAGAATCCTTTCCAACTCTATGAGCACTACTAAAAGCAATATCTTTTTGTTTCTTTTTGAAATTCCTATGTGCCTCATAAGTTTGGAGATTTCCAACCAAGTGATCCAGCTTGAGGGTGTCAACATCTTGAGCCTCCTCAATAGCCGTAACTTTTGGTTGGAATCGATCGGGTAAGGATCTCAAAATTTTTCCCACAATCTTGGATTCCGGTATTTTTTCACCTAAATTGAAGCTGGAATTAACAATGTCACTCAACTTCGCATAAAATTTATCAAAGGTCTCACTATCTTTCATTGAAAGGTTTTCGAAAATAGATGTGAGCCTTTGAAGTTTTGAGCGTTTAACCGAAGGAGTGCCCTCATGAATAGTTTGTAAAATATCCCAAGCCTCTTTTGCGACTTTACAATTACAAATACAACTAAACTCTTCAGGTGTAACAGCGCAAAAAAGAGAATTGATAGCTTTACTATTCCAGCTACTATTTTGGTAATCAATTGTGTCCCACTTATTAATTGGTTTGGGAAAAGTTACTCCATCAACGATAATCGTTGGTTCAGTCCACCCATACATGACAGATTGCCAAACTTTTTCATCAATAGATTTTAAAAACGATCTCATCCGAGCTTTCCGAAAAGAATAATTGGATCCGTCAAGTAAGGGTGGTCGAACCATAGAATTTCTCTCACGAATTGTATCCATTATCACAAATCAAACAAGATCTTGCTCTAATAGATTTTTTATAAAAAAAAATAGAACGACCCGCTCTGATACCAATTGAAAAATCTAGAAATCCCCTAGATGTTGATTTGTGATTATGTATCAATTTTAAGCAGTATATAACAATCCCAATCAAACAATCAAGACAAATCGACACAATGATTTTAACGTGGAACCACAATTGGACACCTCCAACAGTGATTAAAAAACCACGGGCAACTGCCACAAAACAATCCACTAAGAAGATTTAAAAGAATTACACAGGTATACTCCCAATTACCTAGCGAATCCACGCCTAATTGAACCAACCTCTATGTGCCTCTTCCAACCCCGTCTTCACCTCGGAATTGTCTTTACGATGAGGCTCTCCAGAATCCACCGAAGCTTCAGGCTCGAATTCTTCAGAATCCACCAAAGAACAACTCTCTCTCTCTCTCTTGTGTATAACAAACAAAACCTTTGATGTACTCTTTTTAAACCATGAGTTGAATACTCAATAAAACATCAAAGAAAACTCACAAAATATCCCCAGATATAAACCTTAAGAACCAAAAAGAAGATCTGGAGGAATTAATTTAGTTTTGGGAGAAAACCAACTATTTATGGAAAACCAAAGTAATCCTAATTTTGGAAGAAAACCAATTCCTTATAGAAATCCAAAGTAATCCTAGTTTTGGAAGAAAACCAATTCCTTATAGAAATCCAAAGTAATCCTAGTTTTGGAAAAAAAACCAATTCCTTATAGAAGTACAAGAGTGAATAAAATTACAACTGAAATTTTTTTTTGTCAAACGGGATTGCCAAGAATAAAAACCTAACATGGTGCGACAGCGGCGACTTGGATCTGGAGGCGTGATGGTGTGATGGATTTGGTAACCTGACGAACTACGATGGTTGTGCGACAATACGACTCATGCAATGGTGGCTACGATCTGACAGTGCGATAATGACTTGGATCTGGTGTGTGATGGTGACTTGGATCTGGCGTGGTTCGACCACGCAACAACGATTTTGGATCTGGTGATACGACGGCGTGCAACAGCAATCTTGGATCTAGTGGCAACATGGTATACGACGGCGATCTTGGATTTGGTGGCGGGACGCCATGTGATGGTCATAGGGTTTCAAAATCGAAAGAGATGGTGGAGGTAGAGGGAAGAGTGAGTGGAGGTAGAAGGCAGTGGTGTATTGCATCAAAGGAGATATGGAGATTAAAGCTAGGTTTTGGAGTGGAGGACGAACATTGAGACAAAAAGGAATGATGGGTAGGTCTTGGTTTTGGGTTTGGGTTAAAGTGCGGGTTTGGGTTTGGGTTTGGTTTAAATATAATAATATTGTTTATGCCACATGGTGCCACGTGGTTGCCAACATGGCATTTTCTATCTATTTTTTGACAGAAATTGGTGTTAGGAGTAATCTGGGAAAATGTTGAAACATAAAGGGGCAAAGTAAGAAGAGAAAAAAAAACTTTAAGGACAAAGTGAGAAAGTGATAAAACTTAAAGGGGCAAAGTGTAATTCACCTTGAATTTATTTGTATCTATATATTTTAGTGTGTTTTTTTATTTTTATGCAGAGATAATCTGGTAATTTGTAAGGATGCTTTTATGGTAGAGTTTTGGACTCAACCATTTGTGTAAGGTTGATTGAGTTAACACGATTATCATGGAAGAGACATGCCACTACTACATCGAGAGTGGTGGTTTTGCCAATCGATAAGGGTTTGAATCTCTTTAAAAAAAGCGAAATTATTGCGTCCCAGTCTATTTTATTATATATTCATATATTTGGAGATATAATGTATAACACGTATATAATATAGTAGATGAGAGCTTGAATTTCCTTAAAAAAAACGAGATCACGGCGCTTTAGTCCGTTGCATTGTATATTCATATATTTTGAGATATGATATGTAACACATATATAATATAGTAGATGAGGGTAATATCCATGGACATAATTTGCCAAACCACATAAATCTGGTATTCATGATGATAATTTTTGTCCATATTTATTTTGACCTCATAACTATTTATTTATTTTGGTAATCATACCAACAGAAACAAACTGAACAAGTGAAAATCGGTCCAATTCAATTTGAAAATACATTTTTGGAAACGTGATATCATTCACAATATACTCAGATCCTACTTAAATATCAAGTAATACATCATCATTTTTGCAAATAATAATTGTTTAGATGAAATTCTACCACTATATTGGAACAGGTTGTAGGTGCAGACCCACATGTATTTATTTATTTTTTTAATTTAGATGATTTTGGGTAACAAAAATTGCATAAAGTTTTTTAATAATAAAAATTACTTTATGTTGACGTATGGTTCAAAGAATTTCGTGAAATAACATTATATATCTTGTGCTGCTTAGATCTCAATTCCCCTTTGAAAATATGAGTTCTTGTTGTTGCTTCAACGTATGAAAGAAAATTTTAATAACGAACTATTATGATAAATGCATTTAAATTTCTAAAATTCTTTTTTATTTCTAGAAATTACTTCATTTCTTGGTGTTAGAGCTAGGCCAAGGGTGGCCATGGCCCCCTAAGTTTTTCAAAATTACTTTATTATCAATTTAATTTACCAAGTATTTTACTCATGTAAGTAAAATGGCTTTTTAAATTTTCCAAAATTCTTTTATTGATCCAAATTTTTTTTGTAAAATTTATGGCATGATCTCAAATTATTTCACATATACATAATAGCACAAATTTTATTAATTTGATATATAAATATTATTTAAGTAATTTTATTATTTATATAAATTATATTTATCAACAAAATGCCTTAAAATGAGTCTACACTTCTATATGATTATGAGGCGTTTTCCTTTGGTTGATTGTTGGACGGATAGGTGGGCTCTTTGTAGGATTGATTGTTGGATTAATATATCTGTTGGATTACAATTGTCTAGTTGTTGGATTAATATATCTATTTAAGTAATTTCATATCGTAAGCATTACTAAGTGACCCCCCAAAAAATCCTAATTATAAGCTTAAAATTTGTATAAAATAATTGAGATAACTACTAAAAAAAGGAAAAACACCAATAAATCCCAAGTTTAGATAGTTTGAACCATATAATTCTGCAATTTATTTTGTAGACTTAAAGGTCCCAAGTCGATGTTATTTACACTTAAGCCCACGAATGTAACGCGTAGGTCGGCTATTTGGAGAAGGAAATTGAGTATTTAGGTGATGTTGTAGTCACCAAAACGCCCAAAAGCATACTATAGTAATTTTTTCCTTTTCCCTCCATTGCAAACAAAACAGAAGCTCAAAAATTGAAACTTCAACATTTCCTTGTAAATGTTGCAATGTTGATCCTCATTTTGTGTGAGTTGGACGCTGGATTTGGCAACGTTGCACCTAGCATTCTTTATTCCCCAAATAACATTATAGAACCTCTTCAAAATCCTAAAAAATCCAAAAATCCCTTCTAACAAATTTATAGAGGTGAAGCGGCGTGGGCACTGAGACATCTAAGAGTGCAATTAACGTTGTCGACGTAACATCGGCAACTTCACATCAATCCATCGGCAGTAGTGTTGATCGTGTATTGGTGTGATGACAACAAATATGGGTGTCTTCAATGTTACTTTGGTTGTTTATGGAACAATACGACATTAGGTGAAACGGCGTAGGCACTAGGACATCTAAGAGTGCGATTAACATTGTCGATGTAACATCGGCAATTTCACATCAATCTATCGGCGGCAACATTGATCGTGTATTGGTGCGATGCCAACGGGTATAGGTGTTTTCGATGTTACTTTGGTTGTTTGTGGAACAATACGACATCAAGATCGATACTCGAAATAGGATGTTGTTTAAATGGTGTGCAATGTGGGGTTTTAAGTGATATTGTTAACATTGCAGTTTTGGGGGTTACCAATGACACCAAATGTGATGTTGTGTATGTACGTAATGTGACAGACGGATGGTGTTTTAGTTAATGTTTATATGATTGGTTGAGTCTCTTGTAATGTTATTATTTTCATGAGTGTGGGAGTTACTAGTGATTGCAAATGTGATGTTGTATATGTACATAATTTAACCAACACATTGTTTTTATTTAATGTTGTTATGATTGTTTGGATATTTTACAATGTCAATATTGTTGGGGCCAGTGGGAGGATAACATCAATAATGTAACACCAGGTATGTAACATTAACAATCCCCACAATCACTCCACCAAATTCCTAAAAAAAATAGAAATGTTAAAGCATACCTTACCCACATACACCCAAATTCCAAAAAAAATCAAAACTAAATCTCAAATAACGGCAAACAAATAAACTCTAATATTACTAAATCAAATCAATAATAAATATTACAAATAAAAATGACTAATTTGTTTATAAAAAAATATGTAAGACTAAATGGATTAAAATTTTGCCAAATGAGATTTACGAGTAATTTTTTCTTAAAAAAATGATAGACATAGATTTATTGATTTTTTGTTTTTACAACAAGAATGGTAGGTTGCTTAACCACGAGATTAAGATTCTGTGTGATCAAGACCTTTTGTTTGTTGATTACCATGATCACTAATGGAGCCTTATAACAAATAATAATGTCACTTGGATTCCTTTTAATTTTATAGATCCATTTGCATCCAATCACATTCTTTGAAGAGGAAGGAAAGTTCACATTGAGATTGAGGTACAACACATAATGCTTAAGGAATTAAAAAAAAGAAAAATTAAATTAAAAGAAAAAACTTCCTTCAAATTTCTTATCATTTTCTCTTCCAACCCAACAAAAGAAAAGAAACTCATTTTCTCTTTCCATTCATTGCTTCCTCACCTTGACTCTTAGGCCAAGTTTGGAACCCATGAAAAATCTAAAAAGTTCAAAAGTTATTCAAAAAGTTAAAAAGTTATCACTAGTTATCAAAAATTAAAAATTACGGCTGCATAACTCTCAAGTCTAATTTTTCCCTACATATTAATTTATACAGTTTTTTAATACACATTTTTTCATAAAAAGTCAAAAAGTTAACCAAAACATCCATATTTTTTTCCTCAATTTTTTAGTCTAAAAAGACAAAAAGTACACTTATTTAAGACACTCCAAACAACCCCTTACTTTCCCTTCTCTTCCCTTTTTTTTTTTTCCATCTACCAAACACGCCACTAAAATTGAAACACTAATTAAATCTCAAATTTTCACCTCATTAAAGGTAAAGATGGATACTCAGCTGATCATTTGTGTCAAATCGGCCACGCCACCTTTGCACTCAAAGGAAAGTGGGCATGAAATTTCCAAGTGGCAACAAATGCATTATTGCAACATCCCCATTTTTCTTGCGTTTCCTTTTCATTTTATTGTTTCTGTTTTTTATTTTGACAATGGCTTATTAACTGACAGAAAGAATCAAAAAAAGAAAAAGAAAAAGAAAAAACAATGAATATAACTTTCTCACTCCACTTTATTGGGACAACACATTTTTTTCTTGGTTTTCCCTTCACATTTTTGGTTTTGGGTTAAAATAGTATTGTTTTGGGGAGTTGGTAAAAAATTAATTTTTTTAATTTTTTTAATCTATTTTGTCTTTTAATGAATAAAAAATGTGAGTAGTGATGTGACTTAAAATGGGTAAAAAGCTAAAAACTAATTTTTTATTTTGTTCCCAAAACACACCATAATTACTTGTTTACTCTTCCAATCCCAAAAAAAAAATTCATTTTTCAAAAAATCCTATTCTTAATTATTATATTTTATTTAACCCATCTTCTTTTTTAACATTCCATTAGGTCCTGTGTAGAATAATATGACTAAATCATACTTTCAACTTTTTGGACATATTTTCATTTTAAAATCAATACACAATAAAAAATAACAACAGCCTCTCATTACATGAAGAAAACCTCTCATTTATTCTATAGAGAAAATTTCTCTTTATTCCAGGGAGAATCTCTACATTTTAGAAATAAAATCTTTCCCTTATTCTATAAATAAAATATATCTCTCATTCTATAGAGAAAATCTCTCCTTTATTCCAAAAAAAAAAAAAAAATCTCTTACATTCCTAAAACCCTAAATTGTCTACCTTTTGAAAATCTCTAACTAAATGTGAATTTTCATATTACAAATACATGCTGGTAAATAATATTCCCTCATAGAATCATACACTGCAAACATTTACGTTGTTTGTGTTAGTGTATGACTATTTTTTAATGTGAATATTAACATTAATGTGATTTGTTGCAAGTAATGTATGGTTAATGTTGTCATGTTATATTGGTATTATAGAGACATTGTGAACATTCACATTGTTGGTAATTGTTTGTTATTGTGTGAATATAACCATTCACTTAGTGTGCAATGTGATAAATGTAACGTTGATGTGAATATTCACATCTCTATGTTATATTATTAAGATGCACATTATATTGTGACCAAAATATCACATTGTTATTTACACTTGTATGACTATTTGTAAATGTGAATATTAACATTGATTAAAGATGTGATAATCACAACACCAATGCGAACTTTCACACCATGTAATAATCATGTAAAAATCATGAAAATTGGTACAATAATTAGTGATATGTGAACGTGAACATTCACATTATGCAACAATCATGCAATCATCAGTTTACATTGCATATCATCCAACCATCACATGTTTCTCATGTTGAAGTTCACATCACCAAATGCAAAACATTAAAATCTGATAATCCACAACAACAATGACTTTAGTGGATGTGCACATTCACATTCACAAAAATACTCAATCAATAAGCATACATATATACAAATATATAATACCATATCAATTCATTCCGAAACAAAAATTTGAATCAAACTTTAATAAATTATTGAACAATTCTAAACATTCATCCCTACCAACACATGCCTATATGTAATTGCAAAATAAAATCGGTGCTAACCATGTCCCTATGATATCTGAATAGAAGAAAATAGAGTTTCGAACTGCAACAATGGAAGAATGATGATGATGACGAGCTCCTTTTTGGGTTTCTTCTATTTTATTTCTATCTTTGATGATCATCACCCAATTCATCTCTCTGAGTTTTTGTTGTTTTATGATTTCCCTAATTCTCAAACGGACAAGTTAGAGAGAGAGAGAGAGAGTTTCTTTGTGATGCAAGATTCTTTTTTAACAATGTTTTCTTGTTAATGTTATAATTTAATAATATATATTTAGTTTTTAAAGAAACCTATCCCACTAATTTTAAAAGGGCACTTTTTCAGTAAATTCATTATCTAAAAGTGTTATTCCATAAGACCCATAGTGTTTTATAATATTTCATTAGGTCCATTTCATACTAAAAGACCCAAAAAACTCTCAAACAAACACGCGTCTATCCTTTCTTTGAATCAAATAACCATCTCTCTCTTCCCCTCTTTTCTTGCAGGAAATCACACATAGTATCTCCACCATTCCAAAAATCCAAAGTCGTATTCCATATCGTCTCAACACTCAAAAGACTCTCATTGTTCCATCGTCGCATCGTCGCATTGTCTCATCATCTTCTTCATCATCCCTACACTGCTGGTCGCCGAAATCGTGGAATCACCATTGTTGAACATCCGTAAGGTCTATCTTCATCAAAATCACATTCGACGACAATTTGTGACAACGTAACCGTCGAAATGGATAAAAAACGTAAGTAATCTATTCATTCTTGTATGTAAATCCTAAATCTCTTTTTCAACAAACAACATTGTGACTTTCACAAATATCCCCTGTTTCTATTCATACAATATATAGAAGTCCATATTGTTCATGCCCTAATCTTTAATCTGAACCCCTCAATCGTAATTCCTAATTATATTGATTTTTTCACTCAAAAACATTACAGTTGCTATTATGTTGTGTTCACAACTGTGAACATTCAAATGGTTTGGAAGAATGTTGGCCAAACCAAATTGTTTCTGTTGTTGTTGTTGTTGTTGTTGTTGTTGAAAGCTGTGAACATTCACATGGATTGAAAATGTTTGGACAATCAAATTATTTCAAATATTATTGTTGTTGTTGTTGAAAGCTGTAAACATTTACATGGATTGAAAATGTTTGGCCAATCATTATTCTGTAATATTGTAGTCATTTTTTCCCTTTTTGTGAATGTTTGCCTTGTTAGTATTGTTGATTGTTAATAGTGATCCAATAACTTGAACCTTCAATTCTTGATTATTTTCCATGAAAATGGCATGAAATACAGTCCCTCGAATATTAACACTATCCTTCCCCCCCTCGATCAAATTGTTGTTATTAACCGTAGTGAACATTCATATTTAAAATTCCTTGTATCAGATGTTGTTGTGATACATAATTGTGTTGTGAACATTCATTACATGTGTAAATTAATTAGACACTTTGTGAACATTAACCACTGTGTTTCGAGGAAATATATCACTTTTGTTATCCCATGTTTAAAATTGTTTTTCAATTTTGAGGTTGTATTATAAGTTTAGTATTGCATGATTGTAGTAAGAATGTGCATTGTCATACAAATTAGTACTGTAAATGTTCACAATATCCTTTTATATGTTTGTGTTAACATCCACATGTTCTTGAATGTTATTCATGGTTGTATAAACATACATTGATTTTTACACACTCACACACTATGCACATTGTGTTTATGTTGACACAGTCAACATTCACATTCATGTATAGATGTGGATATTCACATCCATACACAAAACTGTGGACATTCACACCCATGCACACAACTGTAAACATTCACATCTATGGCAATGCTGTGAATATTCACATCTATTCCACTATGCTAATTACATGAGCCTTGTCTTAATTTTTTTTTTAATGCTCTATTTTACAGATATTGCACAAAAGAAAACCTCAAAGAGAAAAAGAGATGAGTACCATGTCAAGGAAGAAAGCCCACAAGCAAATACTAGCAGCAATGTTGACATGCGGCATGTCAACTACAGATCTAACATGACCAGACTGATAAAATTAATGAAAAGCACCAAATTCACACAAGCACAGCTCGGCTGCCTACGGCAAACACCTTTCTGGCATTTATTAGATGCATTGAGAAACGGTGAGATCAACCTTGACAAATGCATGAAGTACGATGATGTTGTTGTGCATGTCCTACAAATGTACAAAACTTCAAAAGATGCCTTCTACATTGGGGAGAAGAAACTGAACATACACGACAACGACATCTAGCTGATTTTTGGTGTGGACTGTGGCACCAAGCCAATGGACATATCATATGGTGCGAAACCAAAGTCTGGCATTATAAACAAAAGGTGCAAAAATGTCAGCTAGTTGACTTCAAAATGGATACGCACCCTTTTGACCGAGGCATTGAAATGCAAAAAGAAAGATGACAACGAAGAAGTCGCCCAACTAGTTTGCATGTATACTTGCCAAAAACTTTTTTTCTCGACAAGCAGTAAGACAATAGGATGGGGCTACTACGCACATATGGTCCCATTGGAAAGCATGCAAGAATATGATTGGACCAAGAAAATTAGAACAACGTTGACGTCCTTCATTTCCCAAAACGACAAAAAGCCGGCAAAAGTCACCAGCTGTGTCATGTTATTGATGATAAGTATCCGTGTTCTCAAATAATAACATTCACATGTCTTTGAGTATTGTTCATCTATGCCAACTGTGAACATTCACATCTATACCACTGATGTGAATGTCCATATGTACTTATGTTTTACAAATGTGAATGTTCACATTTATACCACTGATGTGAATGTTCATATTCACTCATGATATACTGCTGTGAATGTTCACAACAATGCCATTGTTGTGAATGTTCACATAGGTTGACATTACTCTGCAAAGGCTAAATAACATATGTCTTTGTTGTTTTATTGAAGTATTGCTTGTGTGAGCACACAACCATCCTACAACCTCACAAGCCCAATGCCATTCCTCGCTATGTCAAGTGGGATCTGACTGCTTTACAGAAGAAGATGAAATCCACCTCTTTGGCTGATATTGGTTTTATGAGGTATAACCTTCAACTGTTAATCAAAACATTCACATTATGACACCACCCAAATATATACGTTAAGTAACATAACTTTTTCATTTCAGGTTAATGCTGGCGAACTCTTTGCAACCCCAACAGAATCACAAAATTTCAGGCATACAACATTGAAGGTGGAGCCCAAAATTTATGAACCAGCCACCACATCTCCCAACCTCTCTACCATCAAGAAAGAATAACACAGTGGCAGCAACTCTCAATTTTCTGGGGATGAAGTTGAGCTAAATGACAGTAATGAGGACATTCACATTCCCTTTAGCAGCCCATATGATGAGAGATCTATTGTCATAGCAAACACAAGCCAACTCGACATCATCGATATGCTTGTCAAAGAAAATCGGAAGGCTTGGGGCATCATAAGGCAGTGGGAAGCAAAATACAAACACCTACAATTCTCATGGGAGTTAAGGGCAAGAGTCATAGCTGATCTTGAAGATAAATTGTTCAACCAATCAAGCTTACCCAACATGAATACTGAAATAAAAAAGTGTATGGAGCAGAAGGATGAAGAAATTAAGCGCTTAACGCAGCTGGTCATCGACTTAGAATGTGAGAAAACAATTCTTCAAGACCTTTACGATGATCAGTCAGTCCACATTGTCACGCAGGCTGAGGCACAGAAGCAACCCCTCGCCCTAATGCAACACAATCTCAGCCCATCTTCTAGGGTGAAGCGTATCAAAGAGAAAGATCAAAAAAAACATCGCTTGCCTGACTTTCAATACCCAGACTTACTTGGCTCAAAAAAATTGAGGTCCAAAACAGCCCCATACAGTCGACATTGTTGAAGATGTGGACAAATACCCACCAGCGAAGCACTCAAAAAAATTATTGACCTTGACCAACAAGTTCAAAGTCTGGAGCATGATGTCCAAACACGACAAGCAAAAGGTCCAAGCTTTACAAAAGAGTGGAGGCGATGAGTAAGTGACCGTACGAACACCTAATGTCAACATTCACATTCCATAATTGTGAATATTCACCATTGTGCTTATTTATTTGATTTGTTCAAAACTATGCAATGTTAATATTCACATTGGTTTGTTTAAAATGCGTAGGCTGTTTGTGTGACAAGGAGACTCGAAGTCTACATACATGTATTTTGATGACATTGTGAACCTTATCAAGGAGGAATCGATACACAGCAATGTATGCCATTACAAAGATGATTCACCGTTCATGCATACACACACACACACACAGCCACAAACACACATTGTTCACCTACCACAAATAATATAATACGACCCTATGTTTGTGCAGCTCATAGATGCATATGCCGAACTATTACATGAACAACAAGAGGTGGTCAACCCAACTTCAGATGAAGCATCATTCATCTTCACGAGCATGTGTTTGGTAAAATCTAACATTCCATTTTTGCTAATATGAATTTGAAACTTCACAGTCCATTAATTATTTGTCCAATGTGTACAGAAAGTGATACGAGAGTACCATCCTCGCAAAAGAAGTAAACACATTAATGCACATATGAAAAACTACCAAGGAGAGAGATACATACTATTCCCATTGCACCATGGCTTCCACTGGACGATAGTTGTGTATGATGTTAAAAACAATTTGTGGGGGCATTATAACTCATTGCGCCCAAGGATAGGCATGCATGACCCGTATATCGACCAAGCACAAGAAGTTGTAAGTAGCTCTTATTGTACACAAATATGAATTGTTGTCATACGTTAAATTTCAAAAATGAATGTACACACACATATGTTCATTGGTGCCTAATGTAAAATTCTCTACACAGAGGAAGTACATCGAGAACGTTGTGTGTGTTATTGGCAAGTCATCACAGCTATAGACTAAGTTAGTAGGCCAATATCCGTCACAACCAATCATATCAGTTGATGTCTGTCCTCGGCAGGGCGGCGACTCGTAAGCCTCACTACATTTTTACAAATCCTCCATAACCATTATACAAACATACATATAAAGTGCTAATCATAACCATTTTGCATTTACAGGATGGACTGCAGGCCTGCAGTATGTTACATCATGCGAGCGCACATATACCATGAATAAATTGTTGGCAACCTCACTAGTTCTAAATGGCGTGGACTACGAGACTTATTAGTACACAATTTTTTGAATCATAAGAAAGCAGAGCGTCATTAAAACCTATAGGTGGGGGGTGTCTACCTACAAACTAACCAACACTCGATATGAATGTTAATATCAATTGCTTTGATATTTTGACACAACAATTGATTGTAAATCAGTGATACGACATCTATTAATGGAAAAAAGCTATTTGTGAATTTTGATCTACCTTTGGTGTTGTTATGTTAATTTATGGGATTGTTTGAACCCGATTGTTCTATAATACACATATTTTGTGCATGAATGTTCACATTGTCTACATGACATCATTACAGATAACATACACAGGTGTGAATATTCACATTTGTTCTTATTCATAACAGTTGTGAATGTTATTCATCTCTGCCAAATGTGAACATTCACATCTGTACCACTAATGTGAATGTTCATATGCACTTATGTTTTACAGATATGAATGTTCACAGTTGTACCACTGATGTGAATGTTCATATTCACTTATGATATACTGCTTTGTTATTATGTTAATTTATGCAATTGTTTGAACCCGATTATTCTATAATACACATATTTTGTGTAGGAATGTTCACATTTTCTATATGACATCATTACGGATAACATACACAGGTGTGAATATTCACATTTGTTCTTATTCATAACAGTTGTGAATGTTCACACCATGTCAATCTGTATGCATGTGAAAGTTTATATCACAGTTTATATTCATGTCAACATTGACAGCAATAATGTAAAAAAGTTCAACTCATGTGCGAGTATTCATATAATATGATTATTTTACGCAAGTGTGAATGTCCACATCATGTATTCATCATTAAAACATCAACAAAATATCATTTTGGCACCCAAAAACATAAAATAAAAAACACAAATCAAATACTAAATTTGCCAAACCATTATTATGTTTGTCAGCACAACGTAATCTTATTGCAACACAATGTTTGCCAACACAGCATAATCTTATTTCAAAAATCAATATAAGAATCCTATGTAAAACACAATATTGAAATGAAAAATGTACACCCTATATCGGCTCCTTGCATGATTTCCGATTGTGACTTCCCAACTTATCACATCTCCCACACCTTATTTGCTTCAGTTTCTCACCCCTTGATGGGATTCTATTCTTTTTCGGCCTTTCGGGTGGTCTTTTCACAGTTGGTGGGTATATAGTGAAGTCTGTCAGATCAAAATGCGGCTTTTCCACCGATGGTATAGGGAATATGGCACCCAAATAGGCTGCACGATATGTCTCTACATGAAAGTAATGTTCCACACAATCATTGAGATTGTAGTAGCTCTACTAAATAGCAATCACAGCATGGTCACATGGGAATCCATTGATTTGCCATTTGAAGCAAGAACACGTATGCCTTGCAATATTAACTGTAACAGATGGTATCGAATGAACTTCAAACACATCCTTATTGGTTTTACTAACTTGCCAAGACCTGCTGTCGTTGAATGAATCAAGAAGCATTGTTTCAAATGTAGGACAAATAAGCTCATTCCACTTGTTTGCTTGGTCACGCCATGCAGACATTTGCCGCATCAACTGAGTACGAATTGTGTCCACCATTTGAGTGATAGAAAGATTGCGTGCTTCTTTAATCCAATTATTAAATGACTCCGTCGCATTGGATGTCATCTCTCCATAACGCATGCCCCTGCACAATATCACAAACATTGTACAAAACTGAATTTAATTTCTTTGAAACTGAAAATGAAATTTCACATTGCCACAAAACATAACTGAAAATTCACATCGCTACCATTCTAAACTTAACAAATGGAATACATTAGGAAACTACTATTACCTGAAGTATGAATTTGCCCAGTGCTCAGGTGCCAAGTCCTTAAAAAAATTATGTGCTCGTTGCTTACCCTCCTCTTTTAATTTCTCAAGCTTTTCGTGGAGTCCTACCACAGTTGGCTCGTAAGCACAGTCACCCAAACTACTAATTAGGTGATCCCTAAATCCATTATCAATTCCTTTCATCCGGTCTCTTAAATTGTTCTTCAATTGTTGTAAGCAATAACCGTAGTGAGCCTATGGAAACACATTTGGCATAGCTTCTAACAGACCAAAATTACGATCCGAAATAAAAGTAATATGGCGCTTACTATCAACAACCTTCCCAAGTTCGTGCAAGAAGCACGACCAATTAGCCGTTGTGACAACCCTCACCTCTGATTAGTGTTAAACTGTGATTGAGCATGATAAGTAATTAATTAGAATGAAATCCTAATCTATTTGCATAAGTGTGTTGCTTTAAATGCATTTCTATCTGTTTGATTACTGAATGATATGTTCGTGTTTTTTTTAATTTGAATTGCGAATTGAAAGCCTTATCGGCGACCGATTCAGAAATTGATTCGTATTTTATGCTAATTAGGATTTATGTGATTTTATGGTAGGTTTAATTAAATTTGATTTGGAATGATTAATTAGATTAAATAATATCAAATTACATTAGTTTGAATTTATTACATCTTTGCCATTGGGTGGGGCACCTTTAGAGTTATTGTTTGAAGCTTAGTTTTACATCATTTCTTCATCCATCTTCTTGGCAAAACCGTGAGAGAGAGTGAGTTGGGAGAAATTGAGTTCAACAAGAAAATTGGCTTGGAGAATTAGAAGAAATTAAGGAAATTTTGAAGAATTGTTGAATTGCTCAAGAACTTTGCTTAAGTAAAGCTTAATTAAGGAGTTTAGGTAAGAGCTCAACCCCTTGATCTTGTCATTGAGCCATCTAGAACTTGTCTACACATGAAATAGGTGAATTCATGGGTTAATTGAGCTAGAATTCAAGGAACTTTAATTAATTCATATATGCATGTCCATATCATAGAATTTTGAGGTTGTTTTCATGAGAATTTCCACATGCATGTTCATATTTTGGTTGTAGTCCATGAATTCACCATAGTTTTGAGTTCAATCTTGCATTTGATCATGTTTTGGAGCATTGGAATTCATAGGAACTCATGCATGTGATGTTCTTGCATTATTCTTCAAGTTTCATTCAAAATTGTGTTCAATTGTCCCACATTTGGGCTTGATTTTACAAAATTGATCTTCAAAACGTGTTGTAGTATGAGTTTTCAAGTGTTTTCCAGAAAAGTGGCCCAAGAGGTTGAGTTTTGATAAGTTTAATTCTTGGTTTGAGCTTTGGGAGCAAATTTGGAAATTCCAGATTTGGCTTCCACGCTCGAGCGACCATCTTTTTGTTCAGAGCCCCACTCTAGCGACGGAATGCTAGCTCGAGCGTAGATTGCAAGCTCTCAGGTTTTTGTGCACGCAGACGCACGCTCGAGCGACGAGACCTACGCTCGAGCGAAGAGTTGTGTCTCACGCTCAAGTGAGCATCGAGCGGAGAATTTCAACAACCAGTACTTTTTGCATTTTTACAGACTGCTCGAGCGAGGGAGTCCACACTCGAGTGACCCCTCTGTCTTGGTAAGCTCGCTCGAGCGAGACCCCTGTTTCAGCAAAAATTTGAAAAATGTTTTAAAGTACATTTTTGCATCCTCATTCCATCATAGGCATTCCTAGGCCAAGTTTAAGGCATCTTAATGAGGATAATGTTATAGAACCACACCGAGTCAAGTTAAGGGGCTAAGTTATTAATCCCAAGTGTGTAACTTAGTATGTGTGTTCGTTCTGCAACTGTGTGGGGTTGGCACCCGAGGACGCTGACTAGCCTGTCTGTGGCCCAGTACTCTGTGAGTAACAATGTTGTAAAGATACGTTCAATTACAATTATTTCTGAACGATTGATTGCACTGCTTTCTGAAATAACACTGTTTACTGAATGAATGTTTGTCCTATTTGTAAACTATACTCGTGGCATCCATAGCAATTTACTGTTACTGTTACTGCTACTGTTACAGAGATCTCTGTCAGTTCCAATGTTTGGAACTACTACTGTTTACTGTCATGATGGCCATCAACTGACTGTTCAGTCTATTAAGACCTACTGTACTGTTTTGCTACCACGTATGACTGTTATGATTTCTAAATGACTGATATGACATGAAATATAAGCCACTGACTGAATAACTGATTTACTGATGCAAATGACTGTTTTAATTAATGAAAGGACATTCATTCTTAACCCCTTTACGCATATGTTATTCATTGGGCTTTAGGTCACTGTTTATATTTATATGTAGGTGTCCAGGCACCGGACCGGAGCTAGATGCATCGAGTTAAGCTCTCATTTTGTCGAGCCAACCATTGTGCCTCACTTCGAAATTCTAAGTTCGTTCAAGTTAAGGCTGTTTTGGGGTGTCTCAGTTTCACCCTGTTGTCTCTGTTTTGTAATAAATGTTTTAGACTTGACTGTACAGTTATGGTGAAGGGATTGGGTCCCTAACCTGGATGTTTGTGCATATGACGTATGTATATATGTTTTGGTTATGAATGTGGCTTGTTCATATAAGTCTTTTTGCATTCAGATTTTCACAGCTCATTGGACATCTTTTTATTACTGTTTGGCTTCCGCCAGTCCCTTACTCTGTATTACTGTCATTACTGTTAAACAGGCCTTTGGTAATCCCAGATTACTGGTCGGTTGCGATGCTAAACCCATAAGGACGGGTTCGGGTCGTGACAGCCATGGTCTCTGAATCAACAATCGCAAATGCAACAGGGAATAGACCTACAATACAATACCATTAAACAACTTATCACAATATTCCAATGTGAATATTAACACAAGTACTTACAGAAACACTCTAATGCAACCAGGTCATGTGAATGTTCACACTGTGTAATGGTCAGTCATATATCTACACTGTGCTACTCAATGTGAATATTTACATAGATACACAGCTAAAAAAAATACTAACCATTGTTTCCATCTTTGGCCATTGCCGCAAGTAGCTGATCTTTGTACTTTCCTTTAAGGAATGTTCCATCTAGGACTAGCAAAAGTCGACAAGAATTGTATCCAGAAATACACGCAGCGAATGATACAAAGAAACGATAAAACTGTTGACTACGCTCGTCATAATCAATATTGACATAACTCCCCGGATTGTAACGCATCACAACATCCGAATACCACCGCAGCTGATCAAACGATAATTAGTGATCTCCATGAATAATAGCCTTTGCTTTCTACACGTCTAACCATACCACGTGGTAACTCACATCTAGCCCATAATCCCTCTTCAAAATAGTCACCACCTCACACGACCGAGTCAACGGGTTGTCCCTTACAATTTCAGAAATAGTATTCGATACCAAATCAGAACTAACTCTCGGATTCTTTGATGTTCGGACATCCGTACCACAACTATGCACATCACTAAACCTCTTGATATAGAAAAAACCATTTGCTCGTTGTGCTCTACAATGTATAGACCACAAGCAACCTCTCTCCTCGCGCATCGCACACGCCGCAGTAACCCTTGTTGTCTCGTTCTTAACATACATAAACTGAAACCCACATTGGATTGTGTACTTACATAAAACATCACGAAATTCTTATGCACCTCCAACAAACCCTCATCCCACATGCGTGATACCATTTGCCCAAGGGGCTGACAACAGCACCTTCTCCTTATGGTGGCAAAATCTCTAGAGTGCATCAATTTCTTCATCACCCCCCACATGCAGCGACACAGAGCTACTCAACTGACCAATATCACGTTTCAAATCAACGATAACCTCTAAATGGTGTAACCCCATTGATTTGGCAAGCAATAATATGTTCTGAAATTCTTCGTCATTGTCCAAATCACACCTATTAATCCCAGGTAGTCGACAGAACAAAATAGAACAAGCAGACAACTTGTCTCATTTTTCACACAACCGCTCCACCAAACGCGAATAATACAATGCACAAACCACATTTATTACAGTTGTACTACAACCATATGTGCACACCAACATCATAAAAGTATCCATCTCCTATAAAAATACAACAAAACAAAAGTCAACAACCACGTAACAACCATACGAACAACAATACATACAATAATCCATACTATATGAACATTCACATTGTGCAAACTAAATGCCTATGTGTACAGTTTCACTTCTAAATCCATAGTGAAAACTCTCACCACCATCCCCGTCCCCGCCCCTACCCCCGATCTCTAGCGGGGAACGCGTCACCACGGCCACCGCCACCACCACGGCCCCCGCCCCCGCCCCCGCCCCCGCCCCCGCCTCCTCCCCCTAATGGGGATCGAGTTTCCCCTACCCCGAAAAATGCCCGACCCTTTTTTTTTTTTTGGAATTTTGCATATCCCATTTTATTTCTTTTTTTAGGCAAATAAAAATAATATATATAAAAGTATAATCTAGCAATGCCCAAACATAAATATCGAAACAACAACATAAAAAACAAGATACAAAACAACACCCACACCACAAACAAACAAACACCACTACTTTGCAAAGTAGCATGCACAACAAACATTACTAGCTAAGTTAATTTCTAAAATTAATAGGCATCTCTCAAAGATATTCCATGGGTCCATCCCCTCAAAATAATCCATGCAACATAATATCTCGATTCTCAAATGTCCAACCAAAAAAAAAAAAAACAAAAAATAGTAATTTCAATTTGGGGCGAAAACGGCGACGGGGATTGACGAGGCCGGGGAACCTATCACCATGCCCGGCCCAAAAATTGTGGAGGATTTATTTTCGAATACCATTCCCGACCCGTCAGGAGTATTTTTTAGGAAAAAACCGCTCTAATTTGGGTCGAGGGGTCGGGTCCCCGTTGGGTTGGGTTTAAATTGCCATCCCAGGTGGATTGTTTGGGGTGTCCTAAATAAGTGCACTTTTTAACTTTTTGGACTAAAAAGTTGAGGAAAAAAATATAGTTGTTTGGGATAACTTTTTGACTTTTTATGAAAAAATGTGTATTAAAAATTGTATAAATTAGTGTATAGAAGAAGATTGTGAGGAAATAGGTGGTACGGTGAGGAAATAGGTGGACAGCGTACGCAGAGTGTACTTGGGATATGATTTCCTACTTTTCGGGTATTGAATTGAAGGTGCTATTCAGCCCGTAGGAGCCCACCACGAGTCCTGTTTTGCTAATCAAAACCGTTGAATGTGTGGAACTCGTCGAGTACTATATGCTTGTAAAAAATCACGTTAATTGGATATCGATAGTTATCTAATCAAATTAGTTTTTTTTTTCAACCGTTAACTATAACACCATCCATTTTATAAATTTTAACTAATTTGATCATATATTTACCAATATTCGATCAACGTGATTTTTTACAAGCATATATTACTCGATGAGTTCTACACATTGAACGGTTCAGATTATTAAAACAGGACCCATGATGGGCCCTTATGGGCTGAACGTCACTGTGTTATTTGTGCACCTAAAATCGGGCAATTTTCCCCAAAAGTCACCTCCTCGGTTGAACCGTAGAGCTATCTAAAATGTAATTGTGTGTTAACTTAATTTTTTAATATTTTTTTTTAGTGAATAGTGATAACTTTTTAACTTTTGGAATAACTTTTTAGCTTTTTGGCTTTTTCAAGACATGCCAAACTAGTGTGATAAAGATTTAAGATGTCAAATTTGTTGAAAATTAGTGTTATATATATATATATATATATTATGTAAAATTAATTAGTGTTATATTATGAAAAATATTATGTAAATTAGTATTGTATATTATACAAATGTTTGATAATTACTTAAGATTATTTTTGGGGAACTTACCAGTAACTCACATATACAAAGTTCAAAACCTATCTAATCCCAAAACAAAACACTTGTGCCAATTAGTCCTATATATTTTTAATTGTTACCAAAAAATCATTTTTTGTTAAATTTACAAACGCTGCTACATCCCATTACTATCTGACTTCCATCAAACGGTCACCGGAGACTCGCTGGAATATTCAACATCACCGGGAAGTCGCCGAAGTATCGCCAGAAGTTCACCGAAGTGTTCTAAACGTTAATAGAAGTCGCCGGAATGTCTAGAACGTTCGCTGGACATTAAAAATATTGTTGGAGACTCGCCAGAATGTCCAGAATATTGCCGAGAAAAAAAAAATAAATGAAGAAATTAAGGGGAAAAAACATAGCAAAATGTGCTAAATATTAATAAACTAAAAGGAAAAAAAAAATGTAAAGACAAAAAACAGTAACAATGGGAAAAAAGATATGTTATTTTTTAATTTTTGTAGGATTTAAACAAAGAATCTCCAATATTGATCAACCTAAAAAGCAAGCTTTGAAACTGTAAAATGTTACAGTTTCAAAGCAAAAATCTATTAAGCATTTAGCCTTATTAATTAAACTAAAAAACATGTCATGAAACTGCAAAATTTTACAGTTCTAAAAAATGTTATGAAACTGCAAAATTTTATAGTTTTAAACTATGATTCATTCCAGTACCAAAAAAAATTAAAACTAAAAAATTTTACAGTTTTCACCGCCTGTAACTAAAAACTCGAAAACAACTTGTTCAGAACTTGAAATTTTTTTTCCATTAAAACAGGAAAAGAGAAGTGTATAGCAGAGAAAATGTAGAAAAATTAAGAGATCGAAGGAGAAAGACAGATATAAAGAGAGGATTGTACTCCGTCAACTATTTTTTGTTTAGATCTACCCAGATCAAATCTGAGGAGATCTACTCATCTTCTTCGTCGAAAACATGTCTTCTTCACCATTGGTGAGGGTGAAGTAAGAAGTCAACGGTTGGTGGTTGCCGGTGAATCCTAATCGATGGTAGTCGTCAGTCGCCGGTGACTATATATCAAAAACAGAAAGAGAAGAAGCAAGATGTGGTTGTCCGTTGACGATTGTCGAAAATCAAAAAGAGGAAAAGGCAGAAAAGAACAAAGGGTGAGAAGAAGAAAAACGTTATTGGACTTTTGAGTGTGAACAAAAGGTCGTGGAACTAAATAGGTCACACCTTTTTTAAAGAGAACGTATTGGTAATTTGCCTATTATTTTTTAATCAACTTAACAAATTGAAATTGCCCAAACCGTCTAAACCGCAATTTGATTATTTGTCAATTTGTTATTCACGATTTAATTCATAATCTTACTCTCAAACCACACAGCACACATCCATACTTACAGAACCACACCGCGTACATTCCTACTTAGGGTGTCATGACATGCTAATAGTCCCTTATATAACTCCATCTAGTCAAATAAAAAAAATGTGAAATAAGACTTTTGATTAATATAGTCTTTTATTTTTCATTAGAGAAATCTGATATTTTCATTTATTATTTTGGAGTCAATCTAGTAAATAAAAAATAAATAATAGGGTTTAGTTTTTTGAAATTGGAGAAATGGATGAGTTGAAATTAAATATTTTTATAAATAATTTTATTAAATGAAGATTAATTTTATCAAATTTAACTTATGGAGAAACTTTTTTAATTATTTCTACACAATTAGTATATACAAGTAAATATCACACAAATATAAAATATTACGATATGATCATATAAAGAAAAAAAATAAACGAATTGAGTTAGCATCGGGAGAATTCTAACATGAACCAAGACTATAAAATCTGGGATGGTCTTTTAAGTTCTCTTCAAGGTTTAGATCCCTGTTATTTTATTATAGTGATGACCTATTGTCAATTTGTTACCTCATAATCAAAATCAATGATAACTGTTGAATGCATTAGTATATATTCAATGATTTTAATTTGTACACATATATACAAATATTTATGTATGATTTTTGTCGGGTTAATTATAGTTTATCCCCTTAACTATCATATTATCCTCTCAACTTTAAAACCTTACATTTAGGCCTCTCAATTATAAAAAATCGTAAAAAAACTTCTTTTCTAAAAGGGATGAAAGTGAAGCAATTTTGATAATTAAGAGATCTAAATATACAATTTTAAAGGTGAGAAGGAAAGATAGCAACAAGCATGTTTGAGGCGAATTTGTCATGTCCTGGCCCGTATCATATCAAGAGTGGGGCAAATTAGGTAGGCAATGGGAGCTTGCGCCGTAAACGAATTGAGCCAAACTTTTAAGTGTTCAAACTTGTTTATTTAGAATTAGTTAGAGTTCGCTCGTTTACATAAACGAGCAAAGCTTGAACTCGAGCTTGAAAAGAAAATTAAATTTAAATAATTTACTTATTAACATAAAAATACAAAATTATGAGTAAAATATACAATGATGCTTATATTAATAATAAATTTTATCAATCAAATATGTAAATTTACACAAATACCAAACATAAATAGAAAAATAAAATAGATTATTGAAAATTTATTTGATATATTAAAATAAATTTATGTTTACAAGTTTTATCAAGCCGAGCTTAAAGTTACTTTTTGCTCGGCTCGATTAATAAACAAGCCTAAAAATCAAGTTCAAACTCGTTCATTTAATAAATGAGTTGAGTTTAAACGAGTTTTAAACGAGCCGAACTTAAGTTATTCATGAATAGTTCGTTTCGTTTGCAGCCCTTGCGGGAGTGAGGTGAGGCAAGTTAATTTTCAAACTTTAAAAATTGAGATATTAATAAAACATGGAAATAATAATTACAAAAATAATAAATGATAAATAAATAAACACTAGAGCTTGACTGTCTTAACAAAAATAAACTCTGCATTTTTTATTTTATCAATTTAAACTTTAATCTTTTTATTTATTTTTAATTTAAATTATTTACCTATTTTTGTGAAGTAAAACTAAGGAAAAAATAGTATTTTAATCAATAAACTTTAAAAAAAAAATTAGCACTTTAAATATTTTATGTATACCTGTATTGAGTTTAATGACAAATACCTTTTTAAGTCAATTTTACTTAACGAAATATAAAGTTGATTTAGATTAAAAACAAATAAAATTTGAATTTAAATTGATAAAACGAAAAATTTAAATTTTATTTTATTACAAGAGTCAAATATTAAATTATTTTTTGTAATTTTCTTATAATATATAGGTTTTGTTAACATGTGTCCATACGACACATGTTAAGATACTATATGTTTGTATGTTATGCATGAAAGTGAGTGTAATAATAAATGTACAATATTTTTAAGCTTACTTATCATGTGACCTAAGGGCACATGCTATCAACACTCGTAATATATTATGGATAATAATTTATAATTAATAAAAGCTGATTTCCTATTTGGAAACAAGTACTAATCTCAAATGTTTGTCTGGTCATATGGCAACACCGAATAATCCGCAACTTTCACAATCAGGCTGCTGTGAGGCACACATCTTTGACAATCTTTCCCAATCTAATGAGTAGCAACCAAACACAATCCAAGTCCAAGAGCTGAAGTATCAAAGCACATCTTATTTATTTCCAATGCGTGCTCTTGGGGATGGCAGAGTATTCTATGAGGAAGGGATCTACTTTAAAAAGGGCTTGTTTGGAGCCTTTGGGAATGGTCAGCTTACTGACCCTTTTGAGTATAATTGGATTCCTACAATTGGGAATAGTCTTATTGGTAAGGGGGTGGGTAGATTTTTCTCATCTTTTATGTTGTGTTTGGTTGGGAGATTTAGGAATGGATTTGAAAAAGAAAAAGGAAAAGGTGTGTGAAACTAATGCTGTGTTTAGTTGAGGGATTTGAGGAGGGATTTGGAAAGAAAAATAAAAAAAATATGTGACATGTGAATAAAACATACTTATATTTCACCTAATTTCACATATTTTTTCTCTCTCTTTCTCTTTCCAAATCCCTCTTCAAATCCCCCAACCAAACACAGCGTAAGTGAAATATAAGTATATTTTATTCATATTTCACCTAACTTTTCCCCTTCCCTTTTCTAATCCCTCCTTAAATCCTCCAATCGAACACAGCGTTAAAGTGGCCCATTTGATTAATCCTGAAAGTAAAATGTGGAGAAGGGAGTTGGTTCAGTTTCTATTTCCACAACAGTTGGTGGATCATATCCTTGATATGCCTATTCCACAAGTTGAGTGTACTGATAAGTTGGTGTGGAAATTTACTAAGCATGGGTAATATACAGTCAAGTCTGGGTATTTTTCGATATTAGATGATTGTTCTAACCGGACAGATAATGGTCCGATAGAAGGGGTTTTTGGAAGAAGCTATGGCAACTTCATTTGCCATCTAAGTGGACTCTTTTCATTTGGAAGTTCATGCATCGCGTTTTACCTGTTAGAACAATCCTAAGAAGTAGAGCAGTGGATTTGTCCACGGAATGTCCTAGATGCTTGCAGGAGGATGAATCCTTGGAACATCTATTTTTCCAGTGTTCAATTTCTATGGTGTGGGATGGAACCATGTTAAAAACAAACTCAATTTTGAGAACTGATCCTATTTCCTCTAAGGATACTGTTTCAGACTTGTATCATTATACCATTTATAATAATTCTTCTTGGTGTCTATATTTTTATTTTGATACATTTCTCATTGATGGAGCATGGAACAAGCAGTCTCTTAGAGGAGGTGCAGCTTGGGTCGGGGTAGATTATCAAGGGCGACCGATTATTACAAGAAGGTTTTCCTTTCCTGCAACATCAGCCATTGTAGGGGAAGCCCGCGCATGTTGGGAAGTAGTTAAATGGTGCAGGCTTAGTGGAATCAAAGCAATCAAGATTCAAACTGACTGTCAAGGGTTAGTTCAACAGTTGATGGCTCTTCTAAGGGTAGCTGGGATATAATGTATTTGGTAGAGGATATAAGATCTAGGAAAATGTCTCGTAACTCAAATTTTGTGGCTCAAAAGTGGCTCAAATGGCCAAAACGACGTCGTTTTGGCCATTTTTATTTTGTTCTGTGCTCAAAACGACGTCGTTTTAGCCATTTGAGCCACTTTTGAGCCACAAAATTTGAGCTACGTAGCATTGCCGTAAGATCTATGACTTCTTTTTTTGATTATATAAGCATTGTAAAGGTTCCCAAGGTGGTAGTTCAAGTAGCACACTGCGAGGCCAAGGCAGCTGTTAGATGATGTGTTTGTTGTTTAAACCTTGTGTGTTAATATATATCTCTTTCATTTTTCATACACATTCATTGATAAACAAGTCATACATACTCTGATGACTAAATTGAAATTGGCCCGGAGTGTCCACATCGCAGGTGCATTTGCAAATTTGGAAAATAAATAAATCAAAATAGACAGTATTTTCAAAATTTAGGACTTCATTATTATGACTTGTCAAAGATAATCTAATGATGATATTTGGTTGCACATAAATACAAAAATTATGACTTGTGTCTAAGATAATCTAATGAGGATAGTTTGTTTCCCATTTTCTTGATGACTTGGGTTTGAATTCCATAGATCCCTTCTACTCACCCCGCCCTTTTAGTTTTTTCTTCTGCTTCTTCCGTTGATCCCGCAAACCTAGACAAAAATATCAATTACCAGAAATTAAAGATCAATCATCAAAAGTTTCCCCCTCCATGAGAATGGCAGTCGTCAGACTATATGTAATATATATAGAGAGAGAGAGAGAAGGAAGGGGGGGGGGGGGGGGGGGGGTATAGAAAGTACGTTTTTTGTCATCTTTTCTCTTTCTCCGTAAATTCTCTACATTCCTTCGTTTTTCTGCAATCTCTTTCAGATCCACAACCTGAGAACATGCGAGGGCAAAAATGAAAAGTTGGAACTTGAAAACAGAGAGGGGAAATGCTGACTAAGAGATGACAAACAAGGGATATGCTGGAGATGAAGATTGCCATCTTGCAAATAATTATATTTCAACAGAAGTGCGGATATAGTTTCTGAATCCAGATACAATTAGTATCCAGGAAACTCACTTCAGAATTATAGACTACGATGGTTAATTTGAACAGGCCAAGATCAAGCAATGACTATGATCATGTGCATAACAAAAAGTAGTAAAACATGCATGCAATAAGCAAGCAGATTATGGCCCTATTTTGTACAGGTTATGGGGCTGCTAATAGTTTTTTTTTTTTTTTTTTTTTTTTTTTTGGTGAAGCTTCTGATAACAGCTAACGAGGTAAGTTGAAAAAAAGTTGATATACTGAGTAGGAAAGTGATGCTTGTAGCTTCTTTTCTTTTTTCTTTTTTTTTGGATAACTTGGTACCCGGCCTCTTTTTTTGATAGCTTAAAAGATGTTTCATGATTCTTTTGTGTTAAATTTGAAGTTACGTCATGTGTGATTTGATGTAAGTAATTGCAACTTACGCACGCAACTCTCCCTTAATTATGTCCTTATGTGTGGTTTTGCGAATAAGATCAGATGATTAATATTTATTTCAAAATCAGAGCCACACACCATAGTTAAGAACAAAAGTATAACATGAGTCACAGGAAGATCAAGACAAACTAGCTTGTTAAGCTGCTCTTGTCCTTATTAATTATTATATGTATTGTTAGAAATCTCATTACTGGTAATATGATTTCTGGCAATAAGATTCCCAGTCCAAGTCTTCCATTTCTGTTATCCAAATGGAGCCTTATATTTATGAAAAAGTAAATTGTTCTGATCCTGATATACTATCTTATAACTAAAGTAGTTACTGCAGCAACAAAGAGAGCAACTTTAGGCTTTGAGAAATCCTCATTTTGAGCATGTTGGGGCGCCCAATTAATCAAATTTAACAAACAAGTACCTAAATTTCTGTCCAGGAAAATATCAAAGGTAAAACAGTCAAAAACATAAGCACATAGACACTGTTCTCAAGATTACCTCATGAGCAGCACTCCTAAGTGCCTGGAGTGGTTCCATACAATCCTGACCTATAGTCAGTAATTTCCTTCTTTTGCCTTCTGAATTCCCAATAACATCATGTTTCTGCGTAGCTAATTCTTCAAATTGGTGTTGGAGGAGAGGTGAAACACCAGCCTGAAAAAATAAGATTTAATAGATTAGATTATTATACACAGCAATCTTCATGTTGACAATTTCATTAATATGAAAACAGATAGCATTGATGAAATGCAAAATAAAAACACTTCTCATGGTTAAGTTCAGAAAAGGCCATAATGAACTAAACAAGATTTCAAAATCATGCAACTACTCAACAAAAAGTACAAATGACAAATGACCAGCAAAGAATTTTACTCATCCACATCGATGAAAAGGACAAATTGTAAGTCCAAAAAAGGGATATTTCACAACACTAATATCAATATCATTAATTTTTAAATATATACATATGTGTGTGGATAACAAATCATGGAAATTTTGCACGAAACTTTGTGCAGTGTTAGTAGAAATAGTAATGCATAAGTTCTAGTCCAAATGTTGTAAATAAAATCTATATTTTACATTCATATATATAGTATGTATAAAATTACAAATATGGGCTGCATAATAAATAATACTAATGATTAAATTCTTAGAATATTTGATGATTTCAACACTCATCATGGTGCAAATATAAGTACACATGCAAATAAAGTTTAAATACATAGATTAAAATATATTTTAATGTAAAAGATGAAGATCATGGAAAGAAGAAAAAGAGCAAATTTTGAATTTCACATAAACCACATTTAGGGCATCAAGAATTAAAGATTTTGAATTATTTTGAGTGTTCATGTCATCATAGTAGGTTTTAACAATTAAGGGTATAATGATCATTCTAATAACTAATGGACATGGGTTGTAGGAGTCACCCATGAATTTTATTTTAGGTCAAGTTATTAAATGGGTTATTATATATAGGTTTTATTATGTCTAAAATAATCTTAGTGGTCAAAAGTTCAAATTTCCTATTTTGATATTAAAGTAGAATTAGAAGTCATCGAAGTTTCCTATTACAATTGAAGTAGAATTGGAAGTCATAGTTGGTCTAGAATATTAGTAGTTGCAAAATATTTTTAATTTCTAAATTTGAGTTATAGTCCTTACAGAATTAGAAGAGTCTTTATCCTATAAATATATGTGTAACTCAATGATTGAGAAGAAGAGTTAATATTATGAAAATTTGAGATTGTGCTTGTGTGATTGGCCTATCCCTTGTGAAGGTAAAGCACCTCTCTCTCTCTCTCTCTCTCTCTCTCTCTCTTCTTCTTCTTCTTCTTCTTCTTCTTCTATCCAGCAAGGTTACTGTTCACATCACTGTTCACAGTGCTTAGAACAACCACTCAATTGTCCCTAAACACTTGTGTTTTCATTCCCAAAACCCTACCCTTCTACAAACCCTTAAACTCCTATTTTTTCAAATACTTTTGCAGCCACAAAATTCCACAAAATCTAGCCGTATAAGTCTATTGTTGCTGCTGCTAGTATACTAAACCCGAGCTCACTCCTTGTAGAAAAGTAATCTCTACTCATCCTACATCAATAAATACACATGAAAATAGTTCAATACCATGTAAACTTTCTAAGTGACTCAAAACCAGAGGTATTTTTTGTATTTCCATACGAAAGAGTTAAAGTCTCATTTGTGATCGTTCACGGTACTTTGCCCATCCTTGTGCGCATTATGTACTATTATCAATACTACACACTATCAATCAACAAGTTTTAAAATATGGCACATTATGCAAAAAGTAAAAAACCAGTAATTCCTCGTGCTGTGACTAAGTACTGATAAATTCAGGGATCATGACAAAATTATGTCTTGTAACATTTATTCATGTTACATTCATCATGTTCCATTTTATGTTGATCATTTCTTTTTGTTCTAAACTTCTACCGACTATTTACAATTTTCTCAAAATGAGCCTAATTTTCTCCCATTGAAAAACTTACCACGGACTTAATAAAGGGTAGTTTAAATATTTCCGTAAGATCTAACCTGTTAATGTCGTAATATATCTTCATGATATATCCAGAGTGGGCGCAATATTCTGTGATTTTACAGCAACATTAAAGTGATATCATGCACTGTGTTTTATGATATATCAGCCATATTTTGTGATTTCACAACCTCAATAGAATACCGTATCACATATCTTGAAATTGCAATTTATCATGCGATGGATCACAAATTTTTATATTTAGTTCCATGGTCTCAAGTGACCAAAAAAAACAAAACAAACAAGAAAATATAAGGAAATATTACCCCTGCTAAATAGCGATGTGAAAATGTTTTAGGTTGCAATGGCTGTGAAAGCAGCATACTGAGGTCCTGCAATTGCATAAATAATGGAAACTTTTCAGATGACATGAAAAGAAAATGAAGTTGCCCAAACTGTCAGATGCTTGCCAAATGTGACAAGCAATTTCAGTAACAGAAGAAATAGCTAGAATTGGAATAAACCTGCTGCAGCTTCTTTAAATGATTGGAACTGGCCTTCTTTTGCTTATGACTATTCACTCTTTCCTCCTCGCTTTCATTATCCTCCACATCTAATTCAATTGCTTCAGCATTCCGTTCAAACCAACTTTTATTTGCCTTATCCTAGAAAATAAAAACAATTTCAAAATTAATTTAAGAATAAAAAAATGTGCATTGTAAGAACTATGTTAAAAGGTATAGCAGCTGCTAATAAAACAAAATAATAAGTAGGCATACAAATAAAATCAGTTGGAATAATGAGCATTGAGTTGATTAATACTCAAATAATGTAGAATTTATAATTTACAGAATCAGCAGTGAATTCAACAAATGATTTATTCTAAGACCTCCAACCCCTTGGCTCGTTTGGTGATGGATTTTCTTTTGGACAGTTGGCTTTAGCTATTCTTGAAGTTTTTTATTCTGTGTTTTTATCTTTCTCTTCTCTCCGTCTGTTTCTTCACAATCCTTTTTGGTTGGAGACCCTTTTTCTCCCCTTATATGCTCCTTTTCTCCTTTAATGCACACGTCTCTTATATGAGAGAGAGAGAGAGAGAGAGAGAGAGAGAGTATGTTCTCAAGGAATGAAACACAGTACAAAAATGTAAGCTGTGTTTGGTACAGTTTTGAAAACAGTTTCATGTTCTCAAGTGTTAACAGGGAAACAAAAAACCAAGACAAAAAACTCGTTTCGTATGTTGTTTTCAGAAACTTGAGTTAAAAAGAACCAATTTTCTAGAAGCACCATAATGTTGTTTTCTGTTCTCTTTTTTTTTCTTAATTTATTTTTTTTTTTTTTGGTTTTCCAGTTGGTAATACTAAAATGACCGAAAACACATCAATTTTTTTTTTTTTGCAGTTTCTAAAATCATGTTTCTGAGAACATGGCCATAGTAGCAGTCTTTGAGTTTATCTCCATAACCATAGTGAGAAAGCAATCATTATGACGTTTCAGGTACTAATGTCAAATCCTAGTGCCACAACTTTCATAAAAACTCAAAACCAAACCAACTACTATTCATTATTTGAACCACAACATAGCAACAATCAATGTTAAGAACACTACAATCAATTAACAGTAGGTATTTAGAAAGTAGAGAGAGGAAACAACAATTATGAACAAAACTAACATCTGTATATTTAAGCTGAAATCTGCATAGCAAAGCATTTTACTAAAAAGGAAAAATATACATCACAGAAGCTATCAGATCATACCATAATGCCATATTCAGCATAACTCTTTCAAGATAATTTAGTCACTCAACCCTGTTCGGTTACTCTAGAAGACTATTCAAAAACATGAAATGATAAAAGTGCATCTATAAACTGAGTTATGTGTCCACACATAACAATGATGTTACTGACAAAATGAAAGGAATGATTACCTGCGAGTCCTTCCGCAAAATCTTGTCTATTTGGCGTGCAAGAGATAATCGTTTAGCAACCTCTGGCATGTATGAGATCTCTACAGGAAATCGCCGCAGACTTTCCTGGATACAAAAGCAGAGACCATTGCAATGCACGTAAGCTAATAACTTAGGGTTATGTGTAGACCACTAAATTGAACAATTACTTGGTTCAACACCCAAGCTCCAGATGACAATGTTAATTGCAACTGCTTCCACTATTCTTTTTCCTTGTCTAAAAGGATATGTATTGCTGAGCTATGAAGCACAGACACTTTCTCAGAGAAGTTGTGTCCATGTCACACTTGACACTTCATAGGACAAGTGAAGTCCTTGTCAGCCATGACACACCCCAATACTATGGAAAACCTTCACAAAAGCATGGCTCATACATATCTGAAGAAATTTAATTTTACACATGGCCAAAACAAGTCAAGCTCGCAACAAAATCTTTTAATGAGATATAATACAAGAGTAGCAATAATAGTACACTAAAAAAACACCAAGATTCTATCATCTGTGAGAAAATATAAGCACAGGGGAAAAGGGCATGCAAGTTGGTGCAGGCCGGTCTAGTTATCTGATCAGACTAATTTTCAATGCTAATTTGCAGACCCTATGCAATGAAAATGTATGAAAGGTAAGACACAAGACTGTCCAAGCAGGATGCAAAGACCTTGTTCTGGAAGAAGATGGAGATTGTAAGGTTGGTTTGGTCAGATTGGTGGCAATATACATTTGATTGTTGAAAATTGTTGTTTTCCACATCTCTAGGACGTTTTTTTCCCAGTTCTAGTTGATGAACAAAATAACTTGACAAAAGTGGCATTTTTCGCATCTTCTTTTGGTATCTAATTTCCCTTTCCTGGCTATTTAATAATAAATCAGTTCCTACCAGTCGACATATTTTTCTCATGGAAATTATGCCCCAAGAATTAAATAAACACCCATGTGTCTATTAAGTCGTAAAGCAGATATATCAACAAATTTTAAGCCTTGCTCTAAGCACAAATTCGTTTCAATCAAACATAAACATTAAGTCAGCTTTTAAGGTATCGGTTTATGACTAATCACATGAAGATACAACAAGCAGCAAGGCAAACACTTGAGTGGTTTGCTTTAAAACCAAGAACTGTAGGTATAATTTGATTATGACAATCCAAGTTAAATAGAAAACATTTAAATCAACATAGAAAAAGTAATGTACATCCAATCCATATTCCATAATAAAATGCTGATTCCCAGAAAGCTGAATCTTCCTTACGAAAACAGAAAGAAAGCTCAATCTGCACTGCACTCTTTTATCAAGTATAAATACATACAGAAAGTTTATACTTTTGACAAATTTAGGTCTCAGCGATTGTCGTTTTTATAAGTAAAATAAAATATATTAAAGGCACATCAATTCTCAAACAATAACTTTACAAAAGCAATACCTTAGAAAATGATTTGCACAAACTGGCAAATTTAGATCTATCATTTGGTGATATTAGAGCAATGCTACACCCATCAGCAGATGCCCTGGCAGTTCTTCCACTTCTGTGAACGTAGACCTGGCAATAAATTATATTCTTGTCAAAAAGTACAAACTCTAACAAAACCACAGAAAAGACCAAAAACAAGAAGAAGAAACACACACACACATACACAAACAAGAATAAAAAAACACAAAGAAAAGGTAGGAGGCTATTCAATTTACTTCTGCTGAATGTGGAAGTTGATAATGAACAACTGTTCGAACACCTGGAATATCAAGCCCTCTTGCTGCAACATCAGTAGCAACAAGTATACAATGCTCATTTCCTCGAAAACGGTCAATTGCCTGCATTAAATACAGAAAAATAGATCAATAAGTAGAAGCATGGAAATAAAACCTGATGTCTACTCTTACAAAATAACAGTAATTGCAAAAAAAGATAATAAAATTAATCAGGCTAATATTTTGAGTTTTCATCTTTCTTCTTTCCAGAATATTCCTCATGAATAAGTATTAACACATAGTTGGACAAATACTCATTCTCCCATTAATTTAAAAATAAAGTAACATATAAGGCGAGGAACTTTTTTATTTATTTATTTTTGGATAAGTATTAGGCAAGGAATTAAAATATGCTCAAAAGTTTTAGACTTCACAAGGGGAATTAATTCCCAAGAACTGCTGCTCAAAGGAGGCAGCAAAAAGATTAGAATCAAGTAAAAGGCATATGATTAGATGTTTCTTTCATACTGCAGAAGATGCTAACATAGTCATATCCAGATATTCATAACATGTAGAAAGTTAGAAACATTCAGAAGTCAAGACTTTCTCACATAATCAAGCAAAATTAGAAGGAATCTTTTAATTTGATAAACACACCATTGTCATTTTTCATCGTCAAAAAAGAAGGCAGGTCTCTTCACGGAAGAAGAATTTGAGAAAGGACCTCAAATTCCATAATTGAGAAGCCGTTTTTTTTTTTTTTTTGATAAATATTGAGAAGCCGTTTGACTATCTTCATTTAGTTTTTTTTCTTTAGTATCAGTCATTTGGTTTTGTTCTTTATTATCAAACTACCACTTGCACATCCTTAATTAAACAATGCTGCAAAAGACAATGTTGCGTTAAACAATACAACAGTACAGCACCAATTACACAACTAAGAAACACATACACATTGACTGTCATAAAGTTGTTTGAAACTCCACTTGGGAAAAAAGTATCACCTTCTTGATAAGCTTAATAAATAAATAAATATAATAAAAAAGTGAAGCTTTTCTCCAAGTGGAGTTACTGGCACATATGAAATATAAAATTCCCACTCTTTGAAGAAGTAAAGAAAATAAATATTAAATTCTATTAGCTAAATTAATTAGCCAAGTTTTAGGTGTAAACTTCTCAAAGTTGGATCAAGAGATGCCAAATCAAAAGAAAATCACACTTCTAGTAACCTTGCTGTATATGCCATATCCAAAGTCAAGAAATTATAAGAATACTAAGCTGGTAAAAGTAAAAAATTTTGAGTAACATGATATATCATCATACCAGACTTCTCATATATGGAAAAAAATATGATATCTAAAATTCCATATAACTACCAACAAAAGGAAATACAAACCTTCAAGCGAGCTCGCTGCTGCATCTGAGCATGAAGTGTCCAAACATTAATTCCAAGAATGCGCAAGAGGGAAGAAGCATGGCGTAGAGCTGCAACTGATGTGCAGAAAATAATTGTGCGTCCTTGTCCATGAACACTCAGTATATAATACAAATAGGCATCTTTGTCTTCCTCCCTGCATCTGCAACCCGTTATGCATAAGTATTGTTTCATTGGAGAAGTCGTTATGCACAAAATAAAGACATGGATATAAATAAATAACATATTCTAGACACAAAAAGCCAGAAAATTAGGCTGCAACGGATGCACATAAATGTCAACAACCAATATTTGAACACAGTGTCCCGATACATAGAAATATATACTGAAAAACAGGTATGAAAGCCAACACCATTTTGGATAATGCAATCTGAAATACAAAACCCTGAACTTCTAGGACTGTAAGGAGACACAATGACCAAGAATGCATAAAGAGGGACGCAGCCAGATAATTGTAGAATTTTTATGTGTAGGCTAGACATTTAGATCAAGACAGCCTAAAAAGAAATTCACTTCATCCTTTACATGAATGAGTGACAATACCCAATAAGAACTTATTAGAAGACATTCTACTCCCCTAGGATAAGGTAGAAGCAAGTCTCATGCACCATGGATGGTTACACAAAAGCACTAACATATGTATAGTCATAAGCAAACAAAGATGTACAAGAAACTACAATTCCCAGTGCACTCCGACCATTTAAACCAGCTATATTCCTCTTAGAAAACATGAACATGCAACTACTTCGCACTGCAAGTGAGAAAATGTAATCAACTTACAAAGAGGATAAATGAAACTAATGTTTTCACTAATTAAGCTATTTAGCAATTAAATATAACAGTATCAACTTTTTTGAACTGCTTTGCAAGTTTCTAAACAGGTATTAAATATCGTAGAAGTGCAAAAATTATGCCATTTATCAAATTTAAATGAACAAAAAAGCCCAGGATTAGTTCAAGACAATTCCAGTCCAATTCAGCACATGTCCATGAAAGAAATTGAAGAACAGGAAAATAAAATAACAAAGCATATATATAAAAATGGAAGTCTGAATAAGGCCCGCAGTTACTGTCCAAAATATCAGTTTTGTCTAACTAAAAAGTTCAATTGCCACATATCAGACAAAAAGAGAGGTATATACTCAATAAATGACTCCTCGAGTTTATCTGCCAAAATTGATGCATTTGTTAGATCGACAATAGCAGCATTCGCTCTCATTCCAGCTCGTTCAGAGAGAGTTTCTATAGAATTTAACCCATCATTCATCGATTGCTTTGATTTTAGTGATCCGTGCTTTAGCTTCTTCCGGAAATCAGCAGATAGGGATAGGGTTGCAGAAAACACAAACGTTTGTCTTTTCTTTCTCTGGAAGCTTGAAACTGTCACACAATTCTGTGTATTCTGAGGATGCCCTTCATGTGAGCCACCGGTCATCGGAAGCAAGTCAATTATGGACTGCAACTCATGAAAATG
The DNA here is from genome assembly GCA_036172215.1 of Camellia granthamiana. Taxonomy (NCBI): domain Eukaryota; kingdom Viridiplantae; phylum Streptophyta; class Magnoliopsida; order Ericales; family Theaceae; genus Camellia; species Camellia granthamiana. Next base: position 120,477,649 of record CM069907.1, read on the forward strand.
ACCATTCTCTATCATTCGATCAGCCTCATCCAGCACAAAGAAAGACAGTGAATGTAACTGCACAAGCAAAAATGGGAGTCAGAATTATTCTGGTCAATTTGATGTCAGATAAGAAAGCAACGGATGTTAGGTGACTTTATCTCCGCAAGTTTTTAAAGAGAGATAAGAACTCCAATAGCATGCTGGGTACTAGGTTGAGGGAGATGAAATTATATAACAAGTTCTGTTCAGCTTATCTGAATAAAATCGAGAACTGTAGGATTTTATTGGTGTGATGATTATATTGAGCTGTGGAAGTGGCTGAAGTATACAATGGTGCCAAACAATAAAGATGGAGATGTTAGAGGTATCAGACATAGTAAGAGCTGTAGAAAAAGTTGTTGCATCACCAATTATTCCAAAAACTTACGCTGTTAAGAAATGTGTCCAACAATATATATCAAGCTATCCAACACCCTCCCTCACATTGCATACATAGAGAGAAAAGAGAATGCAAACAATAGAGAATGAATGCAAATGGGACAATACAAATAGAGAGACTTGAACCCAAGAGATCCACACAACCTGACCTCTTATACAATGTTAGATCACCAATTATCCCAAAAGCTCAAATTGTCAGGAAATGGGCCCAACAATATATATCAAGCTATTCAACATGACAGCGGAGTATGAGATGGAAACAGTTGACAGTTGCATCCCCTCAATGTCTTTTTAATGAAACCTTTATTACTTACCAAAAACAAAAAGAGGACGGAGACAGTTGAAATGGTAGTAATAGTGCTTTGAGATGTCATGAAAATCTGACGTGAATTGTGGTGTTTCCCTGATTCATAATTTGGACTGCAATTTCGATTGTCAAGCATACTTCTATTCCTTCTATGAGAATTCAACCTTTTTTTACATATGTTCAATGCTGATTCTAAATGCTCTTTCACAAATTTAAATTTACCAACTCCAATTGAAAGAAATCCTTTGTTACTTAAATCACTAATTTTGACAACTTCATCAAGAGTAAGGTAGAAATGGCATAGACCCATCTTTGTAATTGCACCTTACCTTCGCAATTCAGGCCAAAATGTTCTTCTCAAATTTCTTCCCACTCAGACTTTATTTTTCAACCCAAAGCCTAGGCAACTCTCAAATGAACTCCATCTCTGCCACAAGCAGGATCAGGTGGAAGGTCACCTTAAACAGTCTCTCTCTCACACAATACACACATAAGCACATGTGCCAGCACACATACAAATATTAATCCTAGCAATATACCAACTTTTATGTCTTGCTTTAAGTTTTCCATCTTTGTTCATATTGTCTATTCTTTAAACATGCTTATAACAAAGATTAACTGGTCTAGTAGACCTAGAATCTTTGTTTTGATTCCTTTTTCCCTTCATTTTGGCATTATCCTTCCAATACTGTAAGCATCCTTGGCTTTGACATTTATACATTATCTTGCAAAAGCTAAAACGTTATTGACAGAAGTATCGTACAGAATTTATAAAATAAAAAAAATAATTTTAATTATGTTCCATTTTTTTACTTGTTTATAAAAATCAGCATTCTAACCCTCTGGTAACACTGTTTAACAACCACTGCAGTACGGGAGGTCCCTACCAATTTTTGAAAACTTCAATGTCAAAGTGTCATAGTCAAGAATGTATTTCTCATGGGAATAAATATCCTCAAATGGAAACTATCATTTGCAACTCATGTTCACTTAACTACTTTCACCAAAAAAGATACGGTAATTTTACTGCATGCATGTGTGAAGAATTTATAATTAGTTTCAAGTCTTATATACTAAAAGTAGAGAATCAACCAGATATTTCAAAGTAACGGAGTCATTTTCTGCAGATCCTCAAGAAGGTCCAACTAAATCTCTGAGGCTTACCATAAGAAACATTGAATTTAAGAAAATATAAGTGCAACTATTATTGAACAATTTGTTTAGTGAACACAGCATAAAGTAACGATTATTATTGAATGCTGATGGAGTGCTGACATGAACCCTTTGTACAGATACACCAGTCTATAGTTTGCATTAGCACTAACCTCAATAAGATGAAGTTCTCCACCAGACATAAGTTCCCATAGCCTCCCTGGAGTTCCAACAACAATCTCAGGCCTTGCTTTCAGAAGTCTTTCTTGTTTTTCCGTTGACATCCCACCAACAATTGGAACCACCCTAAAATTGGTACCTTTAGCCACTTCCTTAAGATGATCGGTAACCTAGAAAAAAAAAAAAAAAAAAAAAACTTAAAAACAAAATCAACAATTAGGATGAAAAAACCACTAATCTAACAGCTAGTCTGAAAACCATGAGGAAACTAAGTCTATCAAAATAAGCTTAGCAGCATATTCAGATATTTTCATTTTTAACAAGAAGTTCAGCAGTTTGAAATCAGATCACCCATTTTGAAAAGTCAATTGACCCATTTGTTGAGTTTCTCAAACAGCCCCCAATGGTCATACGGCAGTAGTAAAACAATACTGCTAGGTGGTTTTCCTACTGTCTGTTTGATGCCAACTAACATAACATCATGTCATCAAGCACCATGAAACTCCGAAGCAACCTTCTTTTGCTGTTCATCAAATTTTACCAGTCAAATTCAGCCAGAATTAAAACAGGTGGCCAAGTTTGAGTTCCCATAACAGCCTTAAAAGAAATGCAACACCAACAAACACAAATTGCAAAATTATATTATTTTATAGAACCCGTGAGCTTCCAACTGTACAAAAAATGGTGACAAAAACCATAACAAAAAATCAAATCATTTAAGCCCTAAACAAAAGGAAACAACCAACGAATCAATTTGTGTACCTGAAGTGCAAGCTCCCTTGTAGGAGTTATAATAAGAGCCCGTAAGAGACAACTTGGAGCAATTTTTTCAGCTGCCTCTCCCTTTTCTGCAAACATATTGTCAGCTTTTTCTCGCTCTTCGAGAAGACGTTGAAAAATGGGTAAACCAAAAGCAAGTGTTTTCCCAGATCCTGTCTCTGCAGCCCCAATGACATCCTGTCACACAAATTTAATAGGATGATTATCATGCCATATGTTGCCGTTTATCAATTTAACACCTTTTGGTTGTGCTTGGATCATGGATTTGGGTAGGGATTTGGAAAACGAAAAGAAAAGGCAATAGAATTGGAGAAAAAAAATAGCTTACATTTCATTCACATTTCCATTTCCTTTTCCTTTCCTTTTCCAAATATCTTCCCAAATTGATAATCCAAACACAGCCTTATAGAAATGAAATCAACCTTTCCTTGATGAGCAGCTGCAGGAATACAAGCTTTCTGTATTGGTGTCGGTTCTTTAAACCCAAGCCTATATATTGCTTTCATAAGTAGGGGCAGTAGCCTCAGTGCATTCCATGCATAATATTCGGCTTCATCAACTGAATCTCCTTCGATATCATCCTTGGGATCACTGACTTCTGTCACAATTTAATTTTGTAAAAAAAACTCGTTCAAACTAAATCCAAAATACAAACTATCTAACAAAAATCACTTTATGAAGCAGTCTGCACTATCTCATAAACTTAACTTTAAGATTGACCCAGAAATTGATAAGTGGCAGACTCATAACAAGTACATTTGTTGTGAACCAGAACCAAAATATTACCAAATCATTTATATATGAAAAAAGAGATCAAACCTTGTCAACCTTAAATGCATTCCCAACCCAGAGATCAATAAATTACCATTGATATGTAGAGAGACAAAAATACACCAAATTATGATTTATCTAGCACAGAAATTGAAAAATACTAAAGCATTAACATTTAACCTCAATCTAATCCAACAAAGTTTAATACTGATCCACAAATTTACTAAAAAATAAATAAGCACAATTACAATTCTGACTCAAATTATTAAAAATTGAAGAGAATTCAAAACACTAACCAGCAGTTGGTTCTTCATTTTCCTCCGAATTCTTTGCATCCTTGTTCTTCTTTTTCTTCTTCTTCTTTTTCTTCTTTCTCTTCACTTGATTATTCTTTTCTTCACTTACAGCTTCAACCTCACCACCAAGCTCATCCTCAACTTCACTTCGCTTCCTTTTTTTCTCATTTTTATTTTCTTTTGTCCTTTCTTTCTTGTTTTCTCTGTCAGGTTTAGGAATTTCCAAACCATACTCAGATTCATCAATCTCTTCAAGCGATAGAAAACCTACATTCACAACAACAACAAAAAAAATATGTACATATATATATCATCAAGTCTTAAAATTTCCAACATCAACCCCTGTTTGGTTCCCGAGAAAAAGGCAGGAAACTAAAAGAACTCAACTTTTTAGAATTATGAAGCATATGCACAAAAACTAACAGAAGCCCATAACGAAAAACAGCATGAAAACCCAAAATATTCGTTTAATTGAAATTGAAAACAAAACGAACCTCCCTCGAGTTCGCTAGAGCCAACGGAGATAGAGAAAGGGTCGTCGTTTTCGGAGAGAGAAGAGTTCCATGGAAGCGAATCGAAGTGGTCGAGCTGTTCAAAGCCTTGTCTGGGTCGCTTTGCCTTGTTTGGTTTCTTCTTTGAAGCCATGACCAGAGCTCAGAGCTTCCAAACACGGTCGAACGGCGACCCTTTTAGGGCTATACGAGTGTTTGCAGTGCGCAGTTGTACTTTACACAAAAATAGGGGGAGCATAAAAGGGCAAAAAAAAAGAAAAAGAAAAAAGAGTACAACCAGTCATGCAGGAAATAAATAAAAAAAATTTACAAAAAAGAGAGGACAAATTTCACTTTGGCCCGTTTGTTCACGACAGAAGGGATTAGAAATACGATAGGTGAGAGGGGAGATTTCCATCACATAGTACGGCCGAGCAAGAATAACGTCCGGCGTTACAGACTACGCGGCGCCGAGCTAATCAGGCAATTGCAACGTCCGAGCAATCTACCTTGCTCGGTGAAACGAGGTCAACCGGTTACCCCTGACGGCCAGACTGGAGATCAGTTGTTCGGGCGAAGTCCACAGTGGAGAGTGCAGCCGTGCAGAAGGACTGACCGGGCTGCGCCGAATACGCGCCTGGCCGGCATACCGCTAGCCTCCCAGCAAAGGCGAAGCGGTTGCGCGTGACCGAGATTGAAGATGAGACGGTTGGAGGCCGGCATGCCTTGCAACCGGTCAATTGCGATGAACCGATCGAGGGTAGCTCGGTATTGGCAGTTGGGTTCACGCCTAGCCCCCGGTCACAGACCGGCGATGCATAGCACGGTTACGTGATTTCAAGTCTCCCAAGGGTTAGGGCGGTCATGGTACCCCGGTCAGGGGTGCCACCTGGGCCAATGGTGTGAAGGAGAGGACATCTGCTCCACGAACGCCTCAATACCGTTAAGCAGTTCTGCATGTGCTGGAAGGAGGACGAAACCTTTACACGTGTAAGGTGGTGAGTGGCGCGCACTGCCACCTGTCCAGGGAAGGACAGCAGAGGTAGTGCGCGCACAATCTCAGAGCTGCGTGGCCAGCCTAGATATGGAGAGGGAAGGCGAACGTTACTGGTATGCGAATTCACTCTCACAAACCTTCTCTCTTCATTCTCTTCTTCCTCACTGAACTGACTTGAGCGTCGGAGGGTTTTTCCGGCACACCACCGCCGGGCAGCTCACCGCTTTTGTGTTGCAGAGACCGACGCCGTTGACGGAAGCTTGACGTTCAAGGCGTACGAAGGGTTAAGGATATTTCGCCCCCGTACAATTGGCGCCGTCTGTGGGAACAGTTTGATACTCTTGTTCTTCGAGCTTCTTCGACCATTTCCATGGCCAACAACGACGAAGTTCCGCTGTCCGTCGTCGATGGTGTCACCCCGGAATATGTACGAAGGAGAGAAGGCCCCCCTAATGTCCCAACCATGGCGGGCCTAGGAACCTCTTCACGGGGAACGCGCGACAAGCGTGGGAGGAGTTCAGATCGCTCGCAGAGTCCTGAGGGCCGCCGGCACCGGGGGGAGTCCCGCGAGAAGCGCCTGGAGCACAAACTGAAGGATCAGGAGGCCCTCATTCGTAAGATGGCGGCGGAGATGGAGCTTCTGAAGCGCCAAGTGAAGGGGAAGGGTGTTGCTGGAGAGGGCAACCTCAGTGAGCGCACCCCCTCCCCTCGCTCTAGCAGCCGCCGCCAGAGGAGGACTCATTCAATCTCCATCAGCAGGAACTATGGGGTTGGAGACTCTGACCAGCGAGAGGGCAGATCCATCACTCGCGACAGCACCTATCGCCCCTCGCGCCCGTCATCGACGTCGCGATACTCTGCCTCCTCCCGTTCCAGGGATCTAAGGGACGTGCTGGAGGAGAGAGCGCGCCTCCGGGAGGTTCAGAGGGTGCCGGCGCTCCAGAGATTGAGTGCCCCAGTTCGTTGCAGTGAAGAGGTAATGATGCCGGCACCCAGAAACATAGCTCCAGCTACGGTGGACAAAGAGCTGGCGAGGCTTACAGCCACGCCGTTATCCCCAGAGATTGAGAGCACCCCACTCCCTGCCGGATTCCACCAGCCAAAATTCACTCTGTACGACGGCAAGACGGATCCGTACATGCATGTGAGTCATTACCGGCAGGTAATGGCGGGCCATCGTCGGAACGACGCCTTGATGTGTCTCATATTCCCAGCGAGCTTGGGAGAGCTAGGCTTGAAGTGGTTCGAAAGGCTCCCGGAAGGGAGCATTGAGGGGTGGCAGCAACTAGCGGAAGCCTTTGTCACCAGATTCAAGACTAACACTCGAACGCCGAAGGAGGTAGACCATCTCCTGGGCGTCAAGATGGAGTCTGGGAGTTCACTGAAGGCATACAATGCGAAGTACTGGGAAACTTACAACGAAATTCTCGACTGCCCTACCAATTTGGCGATCACTCAATACAAGAGGGGTCTCCCAGTCGGGCATAGGCTGCGAGATTCACTCACGATGCATCAGCCGACCACCATGGAATCTCTGATGCAACGGATCAACGAACACATTCGTGTGGAGGAAGACGCCGCCTCTATGACCGAGAAGGATAATCCGGTCGGGGTGGACAGAAGGGTAGCAGAGAAGGTTCACTCGGTCGGGCAGGAGGAGAACCGCCCTAGTGACCGACCAAAAGATCTACGTCGAGGAGCCGGCCAAAATGACAGAAAAAGAGGTCGCAGAAATGACCGGGCTGATGCACCTCGCGATGCAGCAGAAGACGCGAAGAGAAAATTAAGGGCGCGGACGGGGATTACCACGGTCTTCAAAATTCCCATCTACCGCATTTTGAGCGAGATCCGAGGAGAGCCCTTTGTCCGGTGGCCAGCCAAATTGGGGAGTGCGCAGCGTGGTTTCAATCCGAAATACCGCTGCACCTTCCACGAAGAACGGGGGCATCGGACAGAGGATTGCTTGCCGCTCAAACAGCATCTGGAGGAGTTGGTGGCGGCGGGGCATCTTGATCAGTACATAGAAGGGGGAGTGAAGGCCGCGCCAATCGAGCAGACCGAGCCTAATAGTATGGCAGCCTTAGAGGCCCCCCCACAAGGAGTGATCAATGTCATCCATGGCATCATTGAACCGGCCAGAGTCTGCGAGCTTAGAGGAATGATCAAGAAGGCCGAGCACATGAGGGAAGTTCTCTCTGTTCGACCTGCGGTGAAGAAGGGAAAGACCGAGGAAAAAGACATCCTCACGTTTTCGACGAAGGACTTAGAGAGGGTTCAAATGCCACACAACGATGCCTTGGTGGTGACACTTCGCGTCAGGAACTTCGAGATCAAAAGAATATTGATCGACCAGGGGAGTTCGGTCGAGATCATGTATTACGACGCATTCAAGCAAATGAAGTTGGACGACAAAGACTTGGCCCCCGCAACGTCCCCTTTGGTCGGCTTCAATTCACAGCCGGAGTGGCCGATTGGAAAGATCATTTTGCCGGTCAAAGCCGGGTCAGTTGTAAAGCAAGTGGAGTTCTGGGTGCTCAAAGTTCCATCTACTTACAACTTGATTTTGGGCCGGGGCTGGCTGCACGCCATGCAAGCGGTCGCTTCGACCTTCCACCAAGTCATGCGCTTTCCGGCATCGAATGGACAAATAGAAGAAGTTTGGGGAGATCAAGTGATGGCGAAACAATGCTTCGTTGCGGTAAATGGCAGCCGAGCAGCCAAAGGGTTTGTCCAGATGATCGAGGGGCCCGAGGGAAAGGAAGTCCTTGAAGATGTGGGAAGGAAGGCCGAGGAAAAATCAGTCGAGGACTTGGTAGAAGTGCGCATTGATGTGAACGACCCGGCTAAGTTCTTCCTCTTGGGCTCATCCTTATCCAGTGAGGAGCGGACAGAGTATGTCAACTTCTTGATTTCCAACGCAGAGGCTTTTGCGTGGACGCCTTACGATATGCCTGGCGTCGACCCAAGCTTCATTTGCCACCAGCTGAATGTCTTTTCTAATGCACGACCAGTCATACAGAGAACGCGCCGTTCAGCCTTGCACCATGCTGAAGTGGTAGCGGAAGAAGTGAAGAATTTGTTAGAGGCTGGGGCCATAGAAGAGGTGCAGTACCCCCGGTGGATATCTAACACGGTGGTTGTCCCGAAGAAAAACGGCAAGTGGCGAGTCTGCGTGGATTACAAGACTGTCAACCGCGCATACCCAAAGGATAGCTTTCCTCTCCCTCGAATTGACCAGCTGGTGGACTTGACCGCTGGCCATCAGAGGTTTAGCTTCTTGGATGCATATCGCGGGTATCATCAAATTGCCATGTACGAGCCGGACAGGGAGATCACTTCCTTCACCACCCCCAGAGGACTGTATTGCTACAAGGTCATGCCGTTCGGGCTAAAGAACGCTGGGGCAACCTTTCAGCGAATGGTGACGAAAATGTTCGCTCCTCTCCTGGGCCGAACTATGGAAGCCTATATTGATGATATGGTGGTAAAAAGCAAGGAGAAGTCCCAGCACCTCACCGACCTAACAGAAATGTTTGCCATACTCAAGCGCCACAAGCTTCGCCTGAATGCCTCTAAGTGCGCCTTTGGAGTTGGCACTGGGAAGTTCCTGGGTTTTCTGGTCACGAACCGGGGAATTGAGGCAGACCCATCACAGATCAAAGCCATACAAGAATTGAAGCGCCCTAACTCCACGAAGGACGTGCAACATCTGGCCGGGATGGCGGCCGCGCTGAATAGATTCATCAGCCGGTCTTCGGATCGTTGCAGGCCCTTCTTCAAGACCTTGAAGTCCAAATTCTGCTGGGATGATGAGTGCGACCGCGCGTTGGCCGAATTGAAGGTTTATCTTTCCTCGGCGCCCATTCTGGTCACTCCTCAGCCGGGCGAAGAGTTGTTCCTTTATTTGGCCGTTTCTCAGCACGCGGTGAGCGCGGTATTGGTTCGTGCTGAGGGCATCCAGCACCTACCGATCTTTTATGTTAGCAAAACCTTGCTTCCAGCTGAGACGAGGTACCTCCCCTTAGAAAAGTTGGCGTTGGCCCTGATGGTGGCGTCAAGAAAGCTGGCACATTATTTCCATGACCATACGATAGTTGTGTTGACTGAGTTTCCGCTCAAGGTGCTTTTTGAGAAGGCAGACTTCACGGGGAGAATCCTAAAGTGGGCCGTGGAATTGGGGCAGTATGACATCAAGTTCAGACCGCGCACCGCGATTAAGGCACAAGCACTTGCAGATTTTGTGGCGGAATTTGCCCCGGGAACACACCCTGTTTGCCCGGTTGAGTTGGTTGATGCGGATTTAGCACAACCTATGGTTTTGGCAACAAGTGTTAGCTCGCCGCAGGAAGCAGAGCAAAATTCAGCCGGCCAACCTAAGGCTGACGGTTCATTGAAAGAAGAACCTAGCAAAGGCATGCAAGGAGACCAGTTTGAACCTACCAAAGACATTGATTTAAGGAGTTCCCAGAATCCCTCCGATTGCTGGAAGCTGTTCATTGGCGAGATGTGGAAGCTCTTCGTTGATGGGGCCTCCAACAGACATGGGGCCGGGCTAGGAATCGTGCTGACCTCGCCGGATGGGCTGATTATAGAGCAAGCAATTACGCTCGGCTTCCCAGCATCCAACAATGAGGCGGAGTATGAGGCCCTCCTTGCCGGGCTGAGAAGTGCATTGAGAATGAAGGTCACAGCCCTCATGGTGTTCAGCGACTCCAAGCTGGTGGTCAATCAGGTCTCAGGGGAGTATGAGGCCAAGGATGAAAGAATGGCAAAGTATCAGGCGCTGGTGCGCGCGGAAGTCAAGAAGTTTGATGCCATCAGAGTTGAACAGATCAACCGCGAAGGAAACAGCACAGCCGATGAATTGGCTGGTCTGGCCTCCACTCAGACCACCTTCCCCAATCCCTTGATGATTGAATTCCTACCTCGGCCAAGCATTGAGGAAGCAGAAGCAACTGAGGCACTTTGCACCGACTTGGGTCCTTCATGGATGGATACCATCATCGCCTTCTTAAAAGACAGGGTTCTTCCAGAGGATAAGAAGGCAGCCCACAAAACCCGGGCAAAGTCAGAGCGGTTTTGGCTCTCACCTTCCGGCGCCTTGTACAAGAAGTCTTTCACGGGTCCATATCTGAAGTGTGTCCACCCCTCAATGGTGGAAGCTTTTCTTTACGAGATCCATGAGGGCATATGCGGCAGCCATACAGGGGGCAGATCTCTAGCATACCGCGCAATCTCGCAGGGCTATTGGTGGCCGTGCATGCAGGCGGACGCGTAAAAATATGTTCGCAAGTGTGAGAAATGTCAGAAATTTGCTCACCAGATCCACCAGCCAGCGAGAGAGTTGCTCTCGCTCACAAGTCCTTGGCCGTTCGCACTTTGGGGATTGGATATTGTTGGACCACTCCCAGTTGCACCGGGCAATCGTAAGTTTTTCATTGCCGCCACCGATTATTTCACTAAATGGGTGGAGGCCGAGCCCCTGGCAACTATTAAAGAGAAGGATGTGAAGAAATTTGTCTGGAAAAATGTAATCACTCGCTTCGGTATTCCCAGGGCCTTAATCTCAGACAATGGTACTCAATTCGATGGAAAACTCTTTCGCGGATTTTGCGAAGAGTTGAAAATTGAGTTTTACAATTCAACGCCAGCTTATCCTCAGTCAAATGGTCAGGCGGAGGCCTCGAACAAGACCATCCTGGACGGCTTGAAGAAACGGCTTGAGAAAGCTAAGGGAAAGTGGGTTGAAGAGCTTCCTAATGTGCTGTGGGCATACCGCACTACACCAAGACGATCGACCGGGGAAACACCGTTCGCCTTGGCCTATGGTATGGAGGCCGTCATCCCACTAGAGATTGGCATGCCGACCATCCGTTCGGAAAGTTTCCAGCCAGATTCGAACAGTGAGGTTGTGGCGCTGGAGTTAGACCTGGCTGAAGAAAGGAGAGAGCGTGCACTAATTCACCTAGCCGCCTATCAGCAGGAACTTTCTAAAAAATACAACAAGGCAGTGCACCCCCGGCTGTTCAAGATTGGGGATTGGGTCCTAAGGAAGGTGCTTGGCAACACGGTAGTCCCTGGCGAAGGAAAACTAGGTGCAAACTGGGAAGGGCCATACAAGGTGGTTGGCCTAGCTGGCAAAGGGGCATACCATCTGGAAGATTTGGACGGCAAGGCAGTCCCCCGACCGTGGAACGCAGCCAACCTTAAGGTCTTTTACTTCTAAGATGTAATTTACTCTTGTTTAGCTTTCTTAGGCCTCTAGCCTTTTGGCACTGCATGTATGAAAATAGCATTGCCTTTGCAATGTTCATGTAATGAAACCTGGCCCTATTGCTTTTGCTGTACTACACTGTTGTTTTTTGTATTGCTTCCTTGCAATGGCACTGCACGGTCGTAAGGTATGTCCGGGGCAAGAGCCGACCCTAAAAGAACTGGGTTACGTTCAACCGGACTGTCTTCCCCGGAATGGGAGCAGACCGCACAAACAGTTGCGTATGGAACAATGCGCATTAGGGCCGAGCTGGTTTTGCTCGCCCAGTGGGAATGTTGGTGGCATGGCCAACCGGATTGAAACATCGGTGATTTGCCCGATGTGGAAGCCGAGCTGATTTTGCTCGGCCCATACAAGCATATTGGTGAGTTGCCCAATATGAGAAACGAGCTGACGTTGCTCGGAGAAGTTAGAAATGTTATAATCTTGTCCAGCCGTCGTAAGGCCGAGCTGAATTTGCTCGGCCGAAAGGAAATACTGGCAAATCGAACAAACTTCAAAAAGGCGAGCTAGTTTTTGCACGGCCAACTCATTGTTGCCAACCAAACAAGGCCGAGCGGGCTTTGCCCGGCCAAACACAAAATGTCATCTTCTAGGCAATGCAAGGGATTGCATGGTCACTTGAAGGCTTATCGTTTGCGCGGTTCAGCCGACCTGCCAGTTCCGCTAAGTTGAAACGAGAAATTCAGATATACAGAAGCCGAATAAGAACAGCAAAGGAACGAGCAAAAAGTTTGCATTTCATTGATAGAACAAGTTCAGTACAAAAAGGGGGGGGCATAGCCCGGTTACATTGCAAAAAGGAAAGAAAACGAAAACAAAGCAAGAAATTGGAAAATGAAATCTTTAATCAAGATCAAGGTGTTGTACGGCTTCCCCAACGGCCACCTCGGCCACCTCGGCGTCTTGGAGCGATTGCTCGGGCAGGCCCTCCTCGGCTTCGGCGTCAGCACCGTCCAGTGCGACTACCTCCCGCTCAATTTCTCCATCTTCGGCATTGGGGGATGCGTCCGATGGAGTTTGCTCGGTCGGATTCTCGATCTGCTCGGTCTCATTCTGTGCGGCGGCCTCTTCCTCAGCCTCCTTCCTTGCCTCCGCAATAAGCCGGTTCTGGGTGGCGTTGGCGTAGGCCTGCATGTAGTCCGGGATGTGCGCGGCAGGAAGGTTGTTGAACATGTCAGAATCGCGGCCAAGGCCAACTTTCTCCACGGCGGCTTTCCAGCCGCACTGGAAAAAGATGTCCTTGGTTGCCCGGACTTGACGTTCGTACGTTTTCTCCCCCTGGGCGTAACCCCGGTCTTCTGCATCATCCACGGCCTTATCCTTCTCGGCCTTGTGGGCGTCGCGCAATTTGCGGAGCTCGGCCAGGTACCGCGCCTTTGCCTTCTTCTCGGCCTTCTTCTTGTCCTCCTCAGCACGGTCAAGCTTCTGTCGCAGCTCGTCCCGCTCGTTTTGGACAACCACCTGCTCGCCCTGAAGCCTCTCTACGTCGGCCTTGAACACCTTGTTTTCGGTGATGGCGTTTCGAAGGCTCTGGCGAAGAGAAGCCATCCGCTCGTGGGCGAGGTAGTTCTTCTGTGCGGCCTGCCAAAGCAACAGACTGTTAGTATCTCGAAGCCGAGCAGTTAACCGAACAAATACTTGGAATTAAAAGTTGGACATCTTACCAGCACAATGGATTCCGCAGCTGAACGGAGGACCTTGAGGTCGGTTAGCTCCTCATGCTTTTTCATGTCGCCGGGCAGGATCAGACCCTTCGTCAAGTTGAAACCGAGCGAGTTATCCTTATCCTCGGCGACAGAATCTGCGGGGGAGACTGCTCGGCCCTTGTAGGTGAACTCTGGCGCCCAGACCGGGGGGGCAGCAGGGGCCTTGCCTTTGGTTGTGCGGGAAAGTTGTTGCTCGGTCTGGTCGCCGAGCTCAGTAGAGGCCACTTCGGTGGAGTCCTCATCCACAAGGTTCTGACCGGCGGCCTCCCTCATTTGTTTCTTCTTTGGCCGGCCAGTCGGTTGTTCGCTGGCCAGGGCGAGCACCGCCCCTTCTTTTTGCCCGGCCGGAGTGGAAGATCCTCCCCCGGTGGCTTCTGGCGTTTGGGACTCGCCTTCCTCCCCGGTGATCATAGACTTAATGGCTCTGATTTTCGCCATTTCTTGCTCGGCGGTAGTTGGGATGAGTCTGACCGGCGGTAAAGTTGGATCTGGCTCGGGGGTTGGCTCGCGCAGGAAGTCGGTGACCCTGCCTTTGCGCGGTGCTTGGTAGTTGTACGTTTGCTCGAAACCGAGCAAGTCTGGCGATTCCCTCTCCTCTGCAGGTATGCGCAGCAACACTCTGATTGCCTCTTGGTTTGGTCGGTTGTAACGCGCGGCCAAATTCTTATCTGCAAAAAGAGTCAAGTGTTAGACCGGTGCAACGAAGAGCAATTAAGAGAAGAAAGATAATGGTACGGTCAGCCGGGCTCCTTACCAGCTCTACCGAAGTGTTTCCTAATTTGCCAGCCCGGTATGGGCGCCTCTAGGTCTTCATAGCGACCGGACACCCACAAAAAGTCATCATCATTGGACTCTTTGTCCGGGTTGCCTTCGATGAGTTTTGCTCGGCCCTTCTTTACTTTAAGGTAATAGCAAAACCCACCCTTATTTGAACTGAGGCTGTATTGGTGAAAAATCTCTGCGAGGCCGAGATTGAGACCGTGCCGTCGGTTCAGCTCGGCGACGCCATTTATTATCTTGAAGGTGTTGTTGGAAACCTGGGTCGGGCAAAGCCCTGTCTGCCTCAAAAATTCGCAGATCAGGGGCTGGACCGGGAAGCGAAGTCCGCCCTCTATTATTGATACCACGGTGAAGGGGCACCGTTCTAGATCGCCCCACGGAGTTGCCCCCTTCTTGCCCAGCTCTAAGACTACGTCCTCAGGGATATGGAATTCCTCACGAAACTCCGCCATTGCCCCGGGCGAGCTAACCCTAAAGCGGTATTTGCCCATTAGTTCGGTTATATTCGCTAGAGCGGTCAAAAATGTTGGCGTGATTGCTCGGTCTTTGAGCTCCGCCAATAACGCTGAAGGGATTGGTCGGTCCTACTTGTTCTGCATGATGAAAAAAGGGCAAGGGTTAGCACGGCATATATTGTGCGGCTTCTATTGGAAATAGCTCTAAAAGGCTCTAGGTGTTTGGCCGGCCTCCCCTACCTCGGCCCATCAGGATGGCGGATGTAGCCTTCATCTTTTGAGTGCTGGTTTTTACTCGGTCAAGGAGTCTTGATCGGTTGGATTCTGAAGGAGGTTTTTGCTCGGTCGAGCTCAGATCATGGAATTGGCTTCCGATTTCAGGTCTTTATCCCGGGTAAACCTATCAGCCGATCTATGGTGCGTACAGCTCGGTTGTGACCACAGTGCAGAGCCAAAAACAGTTTTTTGCTCGGTTAGAATCCTCTCATCGGATCAAAATGAGCGTTTTGCTCGGTTTTGCCCAGTATTCAACGTGTTCGTCGTGTTCTTCCTAAGTTCTTAGCCCATTCATCCTACCCAAGGAAAACGGGGGCACGAGGGCCCCCTCTTCTCTCCATTTCTATTTCCCTAGGATGTGCAGGACTCGAGCAAGGAAAAATAACCCCAAGGATCCCAAACAAAGGAAAAATGACGAAGAACAGTAGCAAAAACCCTAAGAGCATGGAAACAGAATATAGAAAATGCAAGAGGGAGGAAGAAAGGCTTACCAGAAATCAAGGGTGGACCACGAGAACTCGACTGCAACGAACACAGGGGCAGAAAAGGGCAACAGCAGCAATGGCAGAGAAGAGCTAGGGTTTTCTGGGCTTGCAGAGGAAAGAATAGGAGTGAAGGGTTTAGGCCCTTCGTTTTAGGTTTAATGTTGGGGGGGAAAACCCAAACGGCGCAGCCGTTTGAATTCTGCGCGTGCCAGACAGTTGGCTGCACGACCCAGTGGCCTGGTGACACGTGGCACTGGCAACGCGGCTGTCAGTACGGCTGAAAGACCTTTGATGTGACTGTGTAGCTGACCCCCGGGCAATTGCAGCAGCTCGGCGTGTGATGATTGAGACAACTCGGTGACTGATGTGTCCCTGTTTGGGACTACTCGGCTACTGATATGTCCCTGATTGAGGCAGCTCGGCGACGGGGATGTCTCCGATTCGGCTGTCGCTCGGCAACGGAAGCTTCCCAACTAAGCTCAGTCTAACAGGATCGCGACCCAACCTTTGCTCGGACAAGGTAAACCCGATCACGATAGCTCGGATGGGTTTAAGGGGCAATTGAGAGGGGAGATTTCCATCTCATAGTACGGCCGAGCAAGAATAACGTCCGGCGTTACAGACTACGCGGCGCCGAGCTAATCAGGCAATTGCAACGTCCGAGCAATCTACCTTGCTCGGTGAAACGAGGTCAACCGGTTACCCCTGACGGCCAGACTGGAGATCAGTTGTTCGGGCGAAGTCCACAGTGGAGAGTGCAGCCGTGCAGAAGGACTGACGGGGCTGCGCCGAATACGCGCCTGGCCGGCATACCGCTAGCCTCCCAGCAAAGGCGAAGCGGTTGCGCGTGACCGAGATTGAAGATGAGACGGTTGGAGGCCGGCATGCCTTGCAACCGGTCAATTGCGATGAACCGATCGAGGGTAGCTCGGTATTGGCAGTTGGGTTCATGCCTGGCCCCCGGTCACAGACCGGCGATGCATAGCACGGTTATGTGATTTCAAGTCTCCCAAGGGTTAGGGCGGTCATGGTACCCCGGTCAGGGGTGCCACCTGGGCCAATGGTGTGAAGGAGAGGACATCTGCTCCACGAACGCCTCAATACCGTTAAGCAGTTCTGCATGTGCTGGAAGGAGGACGAAACCTTTACACGTGTAAGGTGGTGAGTGGCGCGCACTGCCACCTGTCCAGGGAAGGACAGCAGAGGTAGTGCGCGCACAATCTCAGAGCTGCGTGGCCAGCCTAGATATGGAGAGGGAAGGCGAACGTTACTGGTATGCGAATTCACTCTCACAAACCTTCTCTCTTCATTCTCTTCTTCCTCACTGAACTGACTTGAGCGTCGGAGGGTTTTTCCGGCACACCACCGCCGGGCAGCTCACCGCTTTTGTGTTGCAGAGACCGACGCCGTTGACGGAAGCTTGACGTTCAAGGCGTACGAAGGGTTAAGGATATTTCGCCCCCGTACAATAGGATTAATTAAAAAAATTATTAATGTAATTGTAAGATAAAAATTATTTATTTATACATTACCAGATTAGTAATACTATAACCAAATCAAACCAAACCAAACTAACGCTAGCTAACGTTAATCTAGACTTACCCCGTCCCTAACACTTTCATCTACCATTACAGTATCACATTTCTTCACTACAACATTTATTGGTCTCCGTTGAATGTGACTAAACAATCTCAATCAATTTTCTCTCAACTTATCTTCTATCGATACTACTCTTACTCAATCCCGAATACACTCATTCCTAATTCTGTCTTGTCTAGTCTTACTACACATCCACCTGAGCATCCTCATTTCAGTCACACTCATTTTATCTACATGTTGTTTCTTGGTTGCCCAACACTCCATCCTATACAACATATTTGGTCTAATAGCCGTTCTATAAAACTTACTTTTTAGTCTAGTAGGTATTTGTTTATTACACAGTACTCCAAACACACTTCTCCATTTACACCATCTCGCCTTAATCCTATGGGCCACATCCGTATCAATCTCCCCCGCTGTTATGATAATTGACCCTAAATAACGAAAATGTTTACTCTTAGCCAGTTCTTAGTTCTCAATCCTCACTTCTCCTCTGCTTTTATTGTTATTGTTACTAAAATTACAGTCCATGTACTCTGTCTTAGTTCTGTTTATCCGAAATCCTTTAGATTCAAGAGTTTTTTTCAAAATCTCAAATTTTGTGTTAACTCCTTCTCTAGTCTCACCTACTAGCACAATATCGTCTACAAAAAGCATATACCATGGCACGTCATCTTGAATATTTCTAGTCAACTTAAGATAAATCCTTGGTGTAATCCTACAATGATAGGAAATTCGTTTGTCTCTTCAGCACGCGATCTAATAGTGGTCACCACCCCTTCATAAATGTCCCTAATCATATCAATGTAACATTTTTTCATCATTTTTTTCTCTAACACCCACCATATTATATCCCGGGACACTTTATCATATGCTTTCTCAAGATTAATAAACACCATATGAATACCTATTTTCTTTCCTCTATACTTTTCTATTACTCCCCTCAAAAGATAAATTGTTTCCATTGTTGACCTTCAAACACAAATTGATTCGTTAACACCTCTGTTATATCTTGTAATTGGCGTTCCATCACCCTCTCCTACACTTTCATTATATGACACATTAGTTTGATTCCTCTATAGTTGTTGCAATTCTAGACATCTCCTTTATTCTTATAGATTAGCACTAAAATACTCTTATTCTACTCATCTGGCATGTTTCTAATCAACAAAATTTTGCTAAACAACCTAGTCAACCAAGCAATTTTTTTTTACCCAAACACTTTCAAGTTTCAATAGGGATATCATCAGGTCCTAAAGCCTTATTTTATTTCATCTTCTTAAGTGCAATCTCCACTTCAAAGCTCATAATCCTGTGATAGAATCTATAGTCTTAGTTTATCGTATTATTGACTATTTCTTCTCTTATTACCGTACCTCCATATTCCTCATTTAATAGTTTCTCAAAATAGTTATAGATTAGTAATACTGTAAATAGTATTAATATATAAAATTAATATTTTAAATTTTTTAGTATTTTTAAATATTATAATTATAATTATTTTTATACTTTTTAAGTCCACTTAATCTAGAGACACTTAAAAAATATAAATTTTGCATAAAATTATTTAAAAATTCACAAAATATATAAAAAAATAAATCATATTTTTATAGTGTTTATTATAAAATTTAAATATTTCTTTCACAAATAAATTATTTGAAAAAAAATAATATTAAAAATATTTTAATCTATTTTATTTAATATTTTAATCCATCAACACTATCACTAGATTTTTAATCACATATATTTTCTTTTCATATTAGTCCAACCGAGAAGGGAGATTACTAGTCTCTTTGGGGCCTGTTTATTTTCAGAGGTAGGTTGAGTAGAATTGTTAGGGAGGGGATTATTAGTAGAAGGATTGTAGACCATGTTTGATTTACTACAAGATTAATAGTGGAGTATTAATAATCCTATCAAATTAGTGTGGTATTTACTATCCAATTGGATTAATAAGATTGGATTAATAATCCCACCCCTACCCTATTACTAATAATCCCACAAATTTGTTGGATTAATTATCCATTGGATTAATAATCCTAAACCCAAATGCTAAAACAAACATAGGATAATTGGGCCCACGGATTAATAATCTCAATCACATGCTCTAATCCATCCAATCAAACATAACCGTAGGGTACTGCTAGTGAGGGGACTGAGAAAAAATGTGTTTGTTTAACCAGTAGACTAACAATAATTCCTATTTGTTTTTATAGATAAGAGTGGAACTAACCATGTAAATTTTCAAAACACCTTTGTTGCGTTACTATCAAATTTGAGTTTATACCAACTAATAAATGCATAACATATTTTAATATTAAAAATATATCTTAATATTAAAAATTATATTTCGTAAATATATATATTTTTGGTACTATTTTATTTTTTTATAATTTTTTGGGTATAAATATTATTATACTATTATATTTTTATATTAAATTATTTTGATATAATGGTGGAGTAAAAAATGGTGGAATAATTAAAAAAAAATGATAAAAAAATACCATACTAATCAAGTAGAGTAAATAAATTAGGTAGGATAATAGAGGGCAAAATAGTAAATCCCTCTCTAATACCAAGGGATTATTTTTCTAATACCATCTCCCATAAGAGATTACTAATCTCATCCATAGAAGTCAATTATAGTCCCAAGGTGTTGTGAATTTACTTTCTCATTTTGCAAATAAACACAATATTAGTGGACCCTACATTCATTATAATCCAATCTCATCCCCTAGAACCTAAAATAAACAGACCCTTGGGCCATGTTTGTTTGACAAATTAGGCTGGATAGTATAGTTAGCGAGGGGATGATTAGTGAAAAAAATGTTAATGAGAGTAAAAGTGAGTTTGTTTTGATGATAATATGGGAGATGATTAGTGATAAGATTGTTAAATTATTTTATATAAAATAAATAAATAAATTATTTATATATTAAAAAAATTAAAACAAACAGGTGTACTTGATAAAAAAGATAAAATAAAAAAATAATTTTTTTTATATAAAATAGTCTTAATTTGCTAACTATTTTCCTAATCTCACATTTTACTTAGCCAAGCTAATCTCCTATTGAGGAAGATAACTAAGGCCATGTTTGTTTAACTCCATAGAATGAAGGGGGTTAAAAGTACAGCTGGATTGAGTGAGGAGATTATTAGTATGATGGTATTGAGTTAGATATGTAGGATAAAAAGTGTTCGTTTGAACACCACCGGATTAGCAATACTATATATAGTATTAATATATAAAATTAATATATTTTAAGTTTTAGTATTTTTTTAGTATTATATTTTTTTTTTGGTTCTAAAAAATATATAAATTTTGCATAAAAATTATTTAAAAATTCACTAATCCCCTCCCTCAATCTCTAATCCCAACCTCACAATGGAATTGATAGTCCTACCAATAGAGGGGATTACTAGTCCAAGGGGATAGTTAATCCCCCCACACATGACCCTAATCAAACACTATATAGGTGGGTCCCACAGACTATTAGTACGATCCCTCTCACCAAAGAGCCAAACAAACATGGCCTAAGCCCCTTGGACTATCAATCCGTTCTCCCATTTCACTACCAAACATGCTATGGGTGGGACTTACAGCCATGGCAATCCAATCTGGCCACTCAAACCGTAAAACAAACATGAACTTGGAGTGTTAATGCCATTACAACAAACTTCCACACCAAACACCCTCTATATTGGCCTCCCTCACTATTAGTCCAATCCTCTCACTCATAAATCCAAACAAACTTGACCCTTAGCCTGTATGGTTTAACTTATGTACGGATGACCCCTTATCATTTGAAAATAAGTATATTATTCCCTTATCAAATTATTTATCAAAATAATTCACTTTTTAAATCGTTTATCAAACTAATCTATTTTTTTAAAAAACGTAAGTTCAAAATGAGACTTTATTATAAAATCACATGTTCAAAATGCAATTTAATATTAATTTGATTTATTAATGTGTAGATGTACACCATATCAATATGAAATTGCATATTCAAGATGCGATTTTTTCATGAAATTCGTTGAATACAACAAAATATAAAAATGTATTGAACTTTTATATTTTGTGTATTTGGTAACTTTTTTTTTGAAAAAAATCACAAATATTATACTTTTTAAATGTATCTTGATTAGATATATCTAGGAAAAAAAATTATGTAAAATATTTAAATAAATCACTAAAAATTTAAAAAAAAAACAAAAATCAAATTATTCAATTTAAAAAAAAAAAAAAAGAGATAACAATTAAAAAGTCATAAAATTTTAATCATATACATCAATTATTAAAATTCTTTTTGCATACAATTTTAAAAAATCATTTTCAAAGGTATTAATGTTTTTGAAAAAATTACCTATCAATGTCAACTTTAGAAAGTGATTACCAATTTATGAAAAAATTATAATTATAATTATTATTATTATCTATTTGTAACAATTTTTTGTATAAAGTAAACTTATACTAATCTAAAAATTTACCAAATTTTTTCACCTCATGAAAAAGTCCAAAAATAAAAAAACACTAAAACAATCAATTCCCAAACGAGCATTAATGTTACTAGGGCACGAACATGTTGCATTGTAACTTAGTTCATTGGTTAAACAATGAGATTATTGGTTATATTTCGTTTGTTTTTGCATTTTTTAAATGTTAAAAATTAATTTGGTGAAACTAAACATTAGAAAGATATGTTTGAATTTTTTAAAATAATTATTTCACCAAAAACAATATGAAATTTTTTTTATTTTTTTATTTTTTATTATTTTCACACTAGAAAGATATTTTTGATTTTTTAAACATAATTATTGCATAAAAAATTAATGTAAAAATGATAATTTTTTTTTATACTTTTTTATTATTTTCTCACCAAAATAATTTTTAATATTTTTCAAATAACTAGATTGAAGCATAACAAACCTAAGTGATAATTTTTTTATATCTTTTTTCAAGAAACAACAAACAAATGTCACAAACTGAATAATAAGAAATATTTTAAGATTACCAAATAACCTCTCTATTAAAGTATATTCATGGCACAAATAATTTTTCATTTGTTATGAAGAAATTTGTCTAAACATAATTGATATTTATTGGGAAATATTTTATTGTTTTGTTTTATTTTTATGTGAATTTATATAATACAAGTAAATAAATATAATTTATTATAATTAGAATATAATAAAACATATAAAGAATTTTGATAAAAATATTTTATTGTGATGTCGACATTTTTAGTTAAAAATGTCAAGTGAAAAAATTAAAAAAATATATATATATATATAAATTAAATTTAATGAAGCACTCTACTAAATAAAATTATTTATAAGAATATTTGATTTTAACTCAACTTTATTTTTTTAATTTACAAAAATTATATCCTATTAATTTATTTTTTGCTAGATTCTCTAAAATAGTAGGGTGAAAAAAGCTTAAAATCCTTTTTCACATTCTTTTGTTGAGTTGAATGGAGTTATATAAGAAATCAAAAACATTATGACAGTCATGAGTAACATTATTAAACGAGTTATTTGTATCAATTTAGTATGATACAGGTTCGATACTAACTTAACCTATTTATTATACGTGTTATCAAGTCGTGTTATATACGTATTCGTGTCGAAAAATAATTAATCATAACTCACTAACTTCGTACATAATTGTGTTATATTGAAAATTTTCACCTTTACTTCAAATACAAAGGAATAAAAGGAATTGTTAGCCTTCTCTCAAATTCAAATATACACTTGTGATGTGAGAGCTTGAGGGCTCATGGGCCGATAGCCAGCCTAACCTGCCCAGTCCAACTCAGTATTTTTAGGACTTGAGAAAAATATTTAACTCGTTGGGCTGGAATGGACCAAAATTTCTAGTCCATTTAATTTTCGGGATGAGTTTAGGATAATAGTTTAAAACTGCTTATTTATAAAATATTAATTTTAATTTATATTATTTAGTTACAAAATAAACTAGAAAGATAAAAAAATACGTATATATTTTTTAGAGCTTAAATTAAAATACTTTTTTAAAGATCATATCTATTTAACAATTGAATTTTTTTAATGTTTCAAATTAAAATAATTATTAAAAGGGTCAAAATAATTTAATTATCCTTTCAAAATGAAAGAAGATAAAATTAATAGCTTATATATATTGGGTTGAGAGAGCAACCTTGAGGTTTAGAAATTATTTTAAGGTCATACTTGAAATGAATAAGTTAGGCCCAATATTGGGTCAAGTCGGTTTGAGATGACACGCATATTTTTACTATATAGTGCCAGACTAATTTGAACCCATCCAATTCCAAAATTTGTCCACTCCTGCGTGAAACTCATTACGAGTCCTATTTTGATAATTCAAATAATTCATTTTGTAAGAATTTTCGTATATATCATTCATAAAAAAAAATAAGTCAATTATATTTTTAAAAATATATTTGTCATCTAGTTTTTCAGAATCAAACATGATAAGACGAAAATATTATGATTATCTAATTAAACCAATTTGTTTCAAACATAATATACATCAATAATCCTATAAAATGAAGGGTAAATTACACTTTGCCTCATTTATGTTTGACTAATTTTTCACTTTGGCACTTAAATTTATTTTTTCCCACTTTAATCCTTCATGTTTCAAGTTTTTTTTACTTTACTCTTAAAGCTAATTTTTATTAAAAATTAGACAGAAAATGACACATTGATAGTTACGTGGCATACAAAATATTTTATTATATATGACTCATACCTCTAACATAAAGTTAAACTCTAATATAATAGTATATTTTATGTTATATGACAATTATTGTGGCATTTTTTTTTTATTTTTAATTTTGAACAAAAATTAATTTTAAGAGTAAATTGAAAAAAACTTGAAACATAAAGAGCCAAAATATGAAAAAATAAATTTTAAGAGTCAAAGTAGAAAAGTGACTAAATATAAAAAGATAAAATATAATTTATCCTAAAATAAATAAGTTGAATCATTAAAACATGATCTGTAAAAGTATCTGCAACGCTTACTCCAATTTTTATTAAATTTGAATAAAAGTTTGACCTGATATGTTGCGCTCGAATTGTTTCATTAAATCTGACCGGTTGTTCAGCTTAAAGTGAATTTTCAGCAAAACTTCTCCAAGTTAGTCATCTACCTAGTTGTCTGATTTGATAAGAAATTTAACCTCACTTCCAGTTGATACGGGTTTAATGTTATAACTAAAAAAGGCAAAAAAAAATATATTTTATTAAATTTAAATTTGATGATATAAGTTGATACGAGCCATTCAAATTCTCTGTACCCAAACGGAGTGTAATCTACCTGTTTGCAAAAGTTCCTCTACATCTGGACACCGCTGCCCATAACGTTAGCGACCACCGCCCTAAACATTTAGAGTGTGTTTGGTTTGTATTTTGAGATAAATTTTTAAAAAAATTTTGAGGAGAGAGTTTAAATTTTTTTCAATTTGTTTGGTTGTATATTTTAAAAATAGTTTTGAAGTTTGAGAGTTTGGAATGATTTGATATTTTATTTAATTGAATAGATATGTGTGAGAAAAAAATGATTAAAAATGAGAGAGGAGAGAGAAAAAGTAATTAATTGATGTGTAGGAGAGAGAAAATAATTTTGAAATTTTTTTTCAAAAAATTTGAACTAAACAAAATTATTATTATTTTTTAAAATTATATCTTAAAATACAAATCAAACAAGCCCTCAAAATCTCTGTACCCAAACGGAGTGGAACAGTGCCCTTCCTGTTTGCAAAAGTTCCTCTACATCTGGACACAGCCAGGAGCGGAGCTAACATGGGTCCGGGGGGTCACGCGCCCCCCTGGGTTTTGAAAATATATATATATATATTTTTAAGTAAACATAAAGAAAATATTTTAAATAAAAAAATTTATAAAAATATTATTTTAAATGTCAATGATATTTTAAAAATAATAAGAATAATAATTGTCATTTTGATTGAAAATAAAGTGATTACGATATTATTATCTATGAAAATTTTAGTACAAAGTCTATCACTATTGACATGCAACCATAATTAATCTTAATGAAAATATAGAATTTATTGAATTGTTAGTTACATTTGACATGTAGCGTTCATTCTCCATGTGTTTCTTTACTATTGATTGGTGATATCACATGTTAATAATGACGTAGTATAACTATTATATTGAATTTTTACGCATATTTTGTATAAAAAATTACTTTATCATTATATAATTTATTTTAAAACTTTATATCCATGACTTTTTTTAATATTGTCCATGATACACTAATTACAAATAATATTTAGGTTATTTGGTTCTAGTTTTCAAAAAACAGTTTTCAAAAAATTCTACATTTTTATTTTCCGTATTTTAATGTTTTCAATAAATTTTTTTAATATTTTAAGCAATTTTTTTTAATTTTTAAACACACCTAACATAAATATACCTAAAAAGTATAATATTTGTGAAAAAAATCTTAAAAAAATACACTAATTACCAAAAAATATAAAAATAATATGAAAATTTAGTACATTTTTCGTATTTTTGTGTATTTATTAAATTTTTAAAATATTTTTTCACAAATATTTTACTATTTGGATACATATCTAAGTAATGTGCATCTAAAAAAGTAAAAAAATTATTTAAAATTTAAAAAATATTCACTAAAACCAAAAAAATACGAAAAATAAAATACTTAATTTTCAGAAAATTAAAACCAAACACACTGATTATTATTATTATTATTAATGGTAAAAATTTATGTGAAATATTTTTATAAAAATTTTTAATAGTGTAATTATTAAGTGCCTCCTCTGATTTAATTTCTTGGTTCCGCCACTGGACACAGCTGCCCATAACGTTAGGGACCACGGTCTAAACTTTGTTTGTCTCCTGATCTTTTACACTATGTTTGGGAAGTTAGGAGAGAAAAGAAAAGAAAGAATTACTTAAGTTATAAGAGAAAAAGAAAAGAAAAGAAATGATTGCGATTTCTCTCATTCTTGTTTGGTTAGATTTCATTAAGAGAAAAGAAAAAAAAATATTTTATATTATATTATCAAAATAATTTTTTTATATTTTTAATCATTTTATTTATTTTATTTTTATAGGAACAAAATTGATATTATGAAAATAATAGTTTCTTTTCTCTCCCAATCTCTCAACTTTTAGAAAAATTAAAAATAATATTTATAAAAGAAATGAGTTTCTCTTAATTTTTCTCCACTTAAATTATTTAAATAAGTAAAAAAAATACACTATCACTCAATTTATTTTCTCTTTTCTTTAAACCATTCAATCCAAACATAGCGTCAGGGACGTTCGGCCCGTGTACACACCCACAATGGGTTTTTTGTTTTTTTTTTGGGGAAACTCCGCAATGGGCTTTCTTGGTTGTTGCTTTCTTCTTCTTGTACTAGTCGTAGGACCCTTCAAATCTACCGCATGAAACGACAAATAGTAGTGAGAAAGACCTCGATGCATCGGTATCTCCCGGAACACCCTTCATCTCTCTCCCCCCCTCCCTCTCTCTCTCTCTCTCTCTCTCTCTCTCTCTCTCTCTATACTATACAGATTCCCAATCCTCCACTACACTCTTCTAGATCTCTCTCTTCTCTCTTTCTCTCACTGACTCCTCAATTCTCAAGTAATACCATTACACCATATTCTTTCTTATTGTTTGAGCAATTGAGGAAGTCACAATCTCTCTCTCTCTCTCTCTCTCTCTCCCTCTCCCTCTCCCTCTCTCTGGTTCTAGTTTTTAGTCTATACCCATAAAACTCAAAACCATGATTTACCCATTAGTTCCTAATGGAAACCCATTAACCCCAATAAACTTAGCAATCCAAAACTCCTCACAAAGATCATTTTTTTCTTTCTTTTCTCACAATCAAAACCCCAAAAACACCATCGACAAGCCCTTAAGACCCAAAACTTACCTTCTCAAACCCATCACACTAACTCCACATCAAGTCCCTCCCAATAAAACCATGAAAAATAGGGTACATGAGGAGAGAAGAGGTTTTTCTCAAGTGGGTAGTCAGCAGATGTTGGTTTTGTGTGGATTTGGGTACTGGGTACAAGGTTTTAGGGGGTTTCCTTGGCTGGCTCTCAACTTCCATATGGCCGACAATCTCAATTTACATCCATCAACATTGCAGCTTGTGCAGAACAGTGCTAACCTACCCATGGTGATAAAGCCTCTCTATGGAATCTTGTCTGATGCTCTTTATATTGGTGGTGGTCACAGAATACCTTATATTTGTATTGGAGGTTAGTTGAATCCCCCAAATACACTTGTTAATCATTTTGGTTATACTAGCTGAAATTGATTTTTGCCATAATAAGTTTGACTTGTTCTTGTTATATTCTACAAGCGGAAAATGTTTATGATTTTTCAAAAAAATAGCATTAGCCACTGTAAATAGTTGTAATGAAACATGTAAAAAATGTATATACATAAAAAAAAGTATTATACTAATTAATAAATCTTTGAAAATTAGAATAAGACCTACTTCAATAATATGGTATAGATGTCATATCAGTCAGTAAGAAAAATTGGCAATGTTTGGAACACAAAATAAATCATATAGCATCTCCAATTCTTCACCTTGTCTTTCACAAAATTTAAATTTGGTGAAAAAGTGCTTAAAAATTATCTCCAATCCTTTCATCAAATGTTTATCAAATCAAGGAGAGACATTTTTTTTTCCATCAAATTGAGAACTCTGATCAAATCTTTCATCAAATTTGAAGTTGATGAAAATTTTAAAAGATGAAGCATTGGAAATGATTTTTTTCCCTATCAAATTTGATGGAAAAGGGAAATTTGTGATAAAAGAAGAATTTTTAAAAAGATTTTGATAAAAATTTGATGAAACGATTGGAGTGGTTCATATCAAATCAAGTTTTTTACTCAAATTTGGAATCAAATTAGATGAAAAAACTGGTGAAGGGTTGGAGATGCTCTATTACTTCACAAAAAATACAATGGAAGGTTGGCATCAAACCCAGTTATGGAAAAATCCACATGAAGAATAAATCTCAGCTTATCAATATGCTTTCTGTGACCCATCTGTGTTCTAATTCTGTGTTCTTCGCATTAGTGAGGAAAAATTTATGAGATTTGTTATTTTGTTTAGCATTGCTCATATAAAATATGTAAAATTATTTGAGGATGCGTGAAAAGTGCATTAGAGTTCTAACTATTTTGGCATATCTCTGTCTTATTGTACGACTTAACGTGACATTTTTAGAAATTGAGTTAGTGTTTGGAGCTGTTTTCTCATTGAATGTATACATTGCTGCACACTCTGATGTTTTAGTTTGCTTTGATAGCCTTAAACCAGTGGTTGAATATGTTCTTGCTCTTTTCTCTGTTTTGGTCTCTATGGTTTGGTGTTATTACACCTTTTTACCTATGACTTCATATGCTAACTTCTTGTTAAAATAATTATGTCAATAGAAAATTGCATGTTTAAGGTAGATGCCAACTTTCAGATTTGTCATCAATAGAAATAGTTTGAGAAAATTTGACCTGTTTTACTTTTTTTGGCCTTTTATTTGTGACTTTGCTGAATTTACCAGGAAGTTTAAGATCAAGTCTTAATAAAATTTATTAGAGTACAATGTACATAATCAAGTCGAGAGAAGTCAATTTGCATTATTATAGCAAGTATTGGGAGTTGAAAAATGCTCTAGAAGCCTAATTCAGTTTGGCATTTAAAATTCAATACTTCATTGAAAACTTCGATTATGTCATAATTAAATTTACATTCAAAGTTAAATGTTTTGCACGTATTCCCGCATGTTGTGTTCTGCATTTAAAATAAAAGTTGCATGTTCTTGTTAGCCCACTCCAATCATGGTATACCTATTTCTGATTGTAACAATATCAAGATTTATACAAGCTGTGAAAATCAAATCCTCATTCTAGAATAAGTTGGATCTTTTGCTCATTTTCAGATCTAAACAGTGCCAAATTGATTTCATGAATCTGTCTTGCTTGATAAACAGCCCACTAGTTGACCAATGTGATGCATACACCGATACCAATCACACTCTTACAGTCATTTTGCAGGTTTTATCTTGGGGGCCATTGGCGTTGATCCCATTAGCAAGTGAAGCCCTTTCTACTCTCATGGCAGTCGTACTTCTCAGTAATCTCGGAGCATCCATTACAGAAGTAGTGAAGGACGCTCTTGTTGCTGAGTATGGCCAAAAGCACAAAATGTGTGGTCTCCAATCTTATGCATTTATGGCCTTGGCTTCTGGTGGAATCATAGGAAACTTACTTGGCGGTTTTTTCTTACTGAAAACACAAAATCCCAAATCCATGTTCCTAGTCTTCACCGCTTTTCTTTCTCTCCAACTCGCAATTTCTCTTGTGACAAGGGAGGATTCTATTGGTTTACCTCAATCATCAACCCACAGTCTTGCGAAGAAATCGATTTCAGGTAGCATTAGAAAACAGTATTCCGATCTTATGATGGCAATTAGCGAAGAAACCCTCTGTCACCCTCTTACTTGGATTGTAGCTTCGATTGCCGTTGTCCCAGTCTTGTCGGGTTCAATCTTTTGCTACCAAACACAATGCCTAAATCTCGACCCTTCAATAATTGGGATGTCGCGAGTGACTGGCCAATTGATGCTTCTTTCCATAACTTTAATCTATGACCGTTTCTGGAAAAGCATTTCCATGAGAAAACTAATCGGTATAGTCCAAATTCTATACGCTTCTTCGCTTCTTCTTGACCTCATGTTAGTGAAGCAGATCAATCTGATCCTGGGAATTCCAAATGACGTGTTTGCCCTTTGTTTTTCGGGTTTAGCAGAAATCATTGCACAATTTAAAGTCTTGCCATTCCTAGTGCTTTTTGCAAGTTTGGCTCCGACAGGTTGTGAAGGTTCTCTCACTTCCTTCTTGGCCTCGGCATTGTGTTTATCATCAATTGTTAGCGGGTTTTTGGGCATTGGATTGGCTTCTCTTCTTGGAATAAGATCAGGTGATTACTCAAGCCTGCCTATGGGAATTCTGATACAGTTTCTTGCAGCTTTAGTGCCACTGGGATGGATTTATAACGTCCCCTCATTGCAACCTATGGCTCTGAAGGAAACGAAGAGAGGTAGGAGTAAAAGAACTCGACGAAATAGGAGGGTTGGAAGAGTTGGTTTTGATTCAGTTTATGACTACAGGAGAGAACGAGAATCTGAGGCACAGAAGTGAACTATGTTACACGGACTTTTTAAAATAAATGAAATACCTGTGTCGGACACTCGACATTCGGACAAGAGTATGAGATATGTGTCGACTACTTTTCAACAGACGCTTCTTATATAATTGTATATAACGCTATTATTATGTGTATATTGTTATATAATTGCTATAAATGTCTTTTTAACATTGTAAATTACATATGACATCATTTTATGTTACATATTTTATTAAAAATATAAAAATATGACATTTTTTTTGTCGAGTCCATGCATCCTTAAATTTATAGTTTGATGAGTCCGATCTCTAGATACATATTCGCACCAAACACCCGTACCCGAGTCCATATAACATATGGAGTCCGAGTCCATATAACATATGGAGTGAAAGGTCTGGTTTGATTCAAGCAATTTTAGAGAACACTGGTCAAAGAAAGTACTCCAAAGAAAACAGTTTTAGAAAACATTTTGAAGAAAGTAGCTGGTGCGTCATTTTGAATTTTGATTGCTGTTGTAAAAGAATTACCTCCCAATTTGTCAGTTGAGGACCCTGGTAAGCGGACTTCCTAAAGCAGAGGATGGTGATCAAGGGAAGATATATGGGCCTAGATTTTCAGTACAGCCAGAAATCTCTAAATTCTCACATTCCAACTGCGATCACGCGTAGAAAAGTTCCTCAGAAAATGAAATGTGTGGATCAAGATTTATTCTGGTTGATGCATTTCATTTTCGGGTTACTTTTTTGAGGCATTTTTGGTAGCAAAATTCTTGAGACCTTCTGGGAACAAGCAGCATCTGACGTCTCTCAAGAGGACAGTAGCTAAAAACAAGAATAACTTCTCAAAGGATCAACAGTGGATCTGATTCAGGCATCAAACTGAGAGATTTTTCATCGAAAAAATTATTCAGTGGTCTCGACTCCTGAGTACTACAGTGCGAGGTGCAAAAGTGGATGCATGGATGGGTCAACTTTGTCCTTCGCCCAACCAATTAATGTGCTTGTTTGGAATGGTTTATATAAATACATTTTTTGACTTTTTAACTAAGAGCTGATTTAGCAAGTTTCAAAAAAGTTAAAAAGTTAAAAGTTACTATCCTATTTAAATCATATCATCTTATTTAAATCACATCACCTCTCTAACATATTACTTCAAACTCAATCCAAATCTAAGCTTCCGTTTAGGAAGTGGGTTGGTTTTTTGATTTTTTGGTTTTTTTGGCTATGTTAGCCTGGGCTAAAAAACTTGGTTTGGAAAGGACTTTTTGGCTTTTTGACTTTTTTGATTTTTTTTGTGAGAGAAGAGTGTAATGATTATGGGTTGGATGAGATGTTTTATTTGTTGTGGCTAAAATAGTTTATTTTGTCTTTTGTGACTAAAATAACCCAAAACCTCCTTGCCAAACGAAAATTAATTCATATTTCATAAAAAGTTAAAAAGTGCACTTATTTAGATTATCTCAAACAATTCCTTAGTAGAGAAAACAATATGTATATTTAGAATAATTTTTTAAATTTTTATAAAAAAATATGTATTAAAATATTGTACCAAAAGACAAAATTATGTTGCTACTCTTATGATTTGAGAGCTACTTTTCATGCATGTTAGTCAATTTGTACTTATTTCCGAAGTTGTGGCTTACATTGTGCCACCTCATTGCATTGAGCTGCAATTTTTTTTTTGGTTTGTTTCTTTTTACACCCCCACTGAGCTGCACTGCTACTTTCTGTGCATGTCAGTTAACTTGTTTTATTTTTTATTTTTTCCGCCCAAATATGATAAACAGTATAAATTTTCCTGTAACAACAATGATTCATCCCACTAAAAATATCACCACTAATAGCACTAATGCATTAAAAAAATAGAAAAAAAATAAAAAAAATACAACTCCAAGACCAAAACATCACATCATTTCTGGCGGGATCCACTGCCACCTAATTAGTGGGAGCACTAATTAGTGCTCCCAAGCATTTTTCTTTCACAAAAATGGCAATGCACCACCAGCTGGCATTGACGTCTATATCTTAAAAAGTTAAAAAATTATTAAAAAAATAAAAAATTTAGGAAAATGTCCCGGAGCTATAATTAGAGTTGGGGAAGGACAGCTCTAATGAGCTGTCACCCACTTAAAAAAAAAAAAAAAAAACAGTGAAGTAAAGACAAAAAAAAATAAAGAAAAGAATAAATTAAAGCTGTTTTAGTGCTCTTGTTTTAGAGCTCCATAGCATTACTGTTTGTGAAAATGTTCATCAATGACACCAATTTTTTGTGCACGTGTACATTTGAGGTCTCTTTTCCATTTAGCTATCAGAAGGACAAAGTAAGCTGGTACAAAGGTCAATAGTTGTCCCTACGACTTAGATAGTTTGGGTATTTACTATATGGATCCAGATAGAAATAATAAAGCTTGGTAGGCCAAATAGTTTGAGGCTCGAATTGGTTCAAAATTTAAAATGACATCGTTTTGAATTTTTTTTTTCTTCTCTTCAAATAAGGAGAAGAGAGCTGAGGGAAGAGAGAAGGGAGAAGAGGGAATGAAGAAGAGAGAGAGAAGAGGGAGGAGAACAACAGTGTGATGGCGACGACAGGGCTGTGTATACACACAGAGCAACGGTGATGGTGATGGGCGACGGAGAGACAGAGAGCAACGGTGATGGCAACGGCGGCTTCTTCCTCTGTTCTTCTCTTTTTTTCTTTCTATTTCTTTTCTTCTTCTTTCTTCCTCTGTTGCTGTGGATTTTTTTGATTTGTGTAGATTTGGTAATTTGTGAGATTTTTTTGAGTTTTTGATTTTGATTTTCATGTGAGTTTGCTGATTTGTCTGCTGCTGAGTTTGTTGATTTTTTGTTTTTGATTTTGATTCCTTTGTTTGGAAGAGTAGTTGCTGGGTTTGTTGATTTTTTTTTTTGAGTTTTTGTTTTTGATTTTGATTCCTCTGTTTGGAAGAGTAGTTGCTGGGTTTGTTGATTTTTTTTTTTGAGTTTTTGTTTTTGATTTTGATTCCTCTGTTTCGAAGAGTAGGGCAGAGCAAAGGGAGAATGAAGAAGAGAGGGGAAGGAAGAAGGCAGGGAGAGGAAGAAGAAAAGGGGAATAAAAAAAAAAAATTCAAAACGGAGTCGTTTTGAAATTTGGGACAGTCGAGCCATGGGAAATTCGGGCTCTGTAGCGGGACTGAGATAGAAATAAGCAAAACAGTAAGGGGATGCATACGTGCACATAACATGGTGTGTTTTCTGTCGATCCTACTCTGCCCTTTGGTTGGCTCACCTTGAACCCATTTTTATGATCGGGACGGGATTATTCATCTAGTAGGACTCATTCAGTAGATCACTTATGATCGGATATTTATAGTCACGTGATGGTATCATAATTGTTTTAAAGAATGAACGATCGTCTAATATTTGTAAAACAAATATGATTCAATCATATTACTGCTAAAAAGGAATGGTTTGAATCATAAAAATGGATTCGAGATGGGCTCCACTAAAAACACACCATGGGTGTTTCTTTTCCCACACCCCACTCTTGCTTTGAGTAAATTTATTTTCTCGCTCCATTTTGCTGATATTTGTACTGGGTCAAGTGTTATATTAAGTTGGATATTTATTATTCGTGTCCTGTAACCCTAAGGCGTAAGAAAAGGACAAAAAATGTATAAACTCTTAAGGCAGTTATCATTAAATTTAGTGCACTTTTGATGAATTTTAAAATACTTTCTAATTTTTTTTTCACACTTTTTCAAAATATTTTTTCTTACATTCACTTGTTAGCATTTACCTTATTATTTTTGTAAATAAAATAAATATTATATATCAAATCTGAACATTACAAATCATCATCAAACATAATAATAGAACAATCTATGTGTATAAAAGTATATGTCCAACAATTTAAACCATAAATTTGGTTATACATGCCAAAAGAAAAAACCTAAAAAATTATTGTTTAAATTGTGTGAACTAGATTTATTATGTGTGATTTACAAAACATTAAATTTGAATCTACACTCTACACACACTTTCTAATTAAATTTTGAGATATTTTTTTGAGTTCCAATCCTTTATGTAACCAAATTGAGAAAAAACCTTTAGTTAGATTTATGGTTTCATACCAAATCAAAGTTAGTCCAAATATTTGGATAAACTTGCCAAATTATTAAATCATGGCCAGCTAGGTGGTTTGCCAAACTTTGTCAAATATAGATTTAGACAGTTTTAATCCACCATATGTGCCTACTATACTTGTCAATTTGTGGTTGGTTCAAGTTCAAACTTGCTGGAGTTTTCTCCTTAAAGCATTTTATTTTGACATTACTCTAACTCATGCTGTTTACTTTTTTTTTTCTTCTTGTTTTTGTTTTTATTAATCAAAGATAATTTACAATGAGAATTACATATATTAAACTGAACAATTATAACTATTAATTGTGGTGAAAGTTGAACTTCAGATCTCAACAATTAAGATAATAATACTGCCAATCAAATGCACTAAATCATAAATATCAGTTATTTTTCAGTTAATTAGCATGTGGAAGATATGAAGGTATAAGAGATCCTCTTAATTTGAAAACTCTATCTTGAAAAAAAGTCATCGTTTGGTTTTCAAAAAAATACATCATTGCAATTTTAAACTTCCCTCCAATTTAAGGAGAGAGGCAATTTAAAAAAAAAATTATGACATCAAAAAATATTCTCATCTTTGTTGTATATATATATGTCCATGCTATATATGTATTAGTAAAATATAATTTGGTATGGGTACATATCTTACCATAACTGTGTCACTTTATCGTAAAATTTCTACGCACTTCAACCACAGAAAATATAAATTATTTTTCCAAATTGGCATTAAAAAAATCGCATTTTTTGCAAATTTATTTACAAATTTGTGGAAAACGTACATATTTACAAATTTTGGAAAACATGAATTTATATATAAAAATTTAGAAAACAGAATTTTGCAAAAAACGCCCAATTTTTACAAAGTTGCATTAAAAAAAATTGTGAATATATGTTTAAATTTATTTACATATTTACAAAATCATAAATTTATGTTAAATTTTTTTTTAAAAAAAATCGTAAATTTATGTTTAAATTTACGATTTACACAATTTGCTTCATAATATTTATAAAAAAAATAATTCTACAAAAGAAATTTTTTAATGCAAATTTGGAATTTTTTTTTTACGTTTTCTGTGGTTAAAATGACTGTAAATTTTATAATAAAGTCACACATTTAATGATATGATATGTACTCATAAATTACTATATACCAAATTACATTTTTATACATATATAACATGTATATATATATCAAACTAAGAGGCTATGAGGAGTACATAATAGGTTGTACTTATGCCTATGCCTCTTCACGTGATGTGTGAAGAACCAAATCCTCAAAATATGTATTTTGAAAAATAAACTCACTTTTTGAAATAACCAAACAAGTATTCAAATTTTTTTAAAAAACTGTGTTTAAAAAACCATAACCAAACACAGTTTAGTATCCAAGAGCACCATGTAACAAATGACCCCTCACATGTCTCCCAATCAATCTAGATAAAAAAGAGGACCCATCCAATATCACAATCCTTATTTGATTTCAAATGCGTATTGATGTAATCAACTACAAATCACGTATAAACTTGGATTTTCACTATTAGTGAGAGTTGAATTTGAAATAAATATATTTATAATTTATTTAATGACTCACTCAACCAATGATTATCTGTGTGAATTATATATGCGGCACTTAGACATGTTCAATTAAATCTATTGATAATGATAAGAACAATCACTAGCAAAGTTCTCTTGAAATTTTGGAATTTTAGAAGAGAGGAAGACCAAAATAAGTAGTGTGTTCATGTAATACAATAAATAGTATGATATTAGTGAGATTAATCATTGCTTCTTCCTTAAAGTTGTAAAAAATGTCTAATACATTTTTTTTTTCTTTTTCATTTTATAAGTGTATCCCCAAGGCATATTTATGTGAAGTAAAATGCCTTGTCGGTTTTCCCCTTGAAGCATATGAGACGTATCACACTGTCCGCCCTTAATATTTGTTTGCCCTTTTCAATTTTTCCCCTTGGTAACATATAACTTAGGTGTTCACAAATTCAAAAATGGATGTGTAATGCATTTATTACTAGACAAAGTGTATATGCTCTTTCTATTTATTTATATGACATTTCTATTAGTTGATGAATTAAATACAGATTGTGTAAGTTACTGGTGTTTTGATTTTGGAAGTTGTCTAATATGTTTTATAAATTTGACTTTGTAGAAAATTGAAGTTGTTAGGCAGGAACTTGCAAAGCTTAAGAAGCAAAACACAACCTAATATTTATTTTCATTGTTTATCTGTCACCTTCATTCTTCTTTTAATTTCCATGGCTCGCAATAGTGTGATGAATATGTTTTTTTGATGACTCTGATTTTGATAGTGAATTGGAGATATTTGCAATAGCTGCTTCAAAAGAAGAGCAACTAAATAATGAGAGACGAGTGGGATTACATTATGGTTCCATTTAAAGTCATGCAGTTATTTATCATAATCGAATTCAAGGCCATAAGAGACTTTATCAAGATTACTTCTTTGAAACTCCTACATATTCTCCCAATTTATTCAGGGGGAGGTTCCGGATGAGTCGATGTCTCTTTCTTCGTATTTTATCTACTGTGGAAGCATATGATCCTTATTTTGCCCAAAAACAAGATGCTGTTGGAGTTCTTGGCTTGTCTTCCCTTCAAAAGATGACAGCTGCTATGAGGATGCTCGCTTATGGAGTAGCGGTAGATTCTGTAGATGATTATGTAAGGATTAGAGAAAGCACTGCAATAGAAAGTCTACAAAGGTTTGTTGAGGTAGTGGTTGCAGTTTTTTCAAGTGTATATTTGAGGACACCAAACAAAGATGACATTGCTAAATTACTAGCGGTGGAAAAAAATCATGGGTTTCCTAGAATGTTGGGGAGAATTGACTGTATGCATTGGAAGTGAAAGAATTGTCCTATTGCATGGAAAGGTATGTATTGTGGTCACATCCATGAACCATCTATTATTTTAGAAGTGGTAGCTTCTTATGATCTATGGATATGGCATGTATTTTTTGGATTACCGGGATCTCATAATGACATCAATGTGCTAGAACATTCTTCTATATTTTTTCTCCTTGCTGAAGGGCGTGCACTTCAAGTTAATTACTCAATCAATGAAAATGACTATACAATGAGATATTACCTCGCTGATGGTATATATCCTCAGTGGTCAACATTCGTTAAAACAATTCAATCTCCACGAGGCAATAACAAATACATTTTGCTAAAGCTCAAGAGTCAGCTAGGAAGGATGTCGAACGAGCATTTGGAGTGCTCCAAGCACGTTTTGCAATTGTGCAAGGACTTGCATGTTTTTGGAAAGTTGAAACCCTTAAAGTTATTATGAAGACATGTATAATATTGCATAACATGATTGTTGAGGATGAGCAAAATAAACAAAATATATACTATAATTATGATGCAATCGATGAAAGTCTCCCTCCAGCAGTGTCGCACGAGCGCACACCCAAACTTTATGAATTCATTCAAAATCATCATCGCATCAGAGATAGACAAACTCATTCTAAACTCCAAGCAGACCTAGTTGAGCATTTGTGGCATCTACATGGAGATTTGTAACAACTTGAATTAAAAATAATTTATTTATTTTGAAGTTTATTCCTAACTTTGCTATTTATGATTTTTTTTTCCTTATTTTATTCGTTGACTTTTGTAAGGTTTTTGATTAATTAATTTGTATTCTTTTGGTTCTTAATTTGATAATTTACAATTATTGAAGAACTTCTTTTGTATTGCTATTTTTTTAAAAAAATTCTTTATTGTTTTCTTTAATTCTTCCCTTCCCCTTCTAGATGGTTCCACAAAATTCATATGTTGGTATATATTCACATACTATATATTTTATAAAAAAAAAAAAAATTAAATATTAGTTAAAAATTATTTTTTATAATATTTTTAAAACTAATATTAAAAAATGAAAATTTTATTGATAAATCTCATTTAGAAGTGTTCTAACCCAAGAAGGCCATGAAGGAATTTTTTAACCCACTTACATACATGAAGGAATTTTTTAACCCACTTAGTCCTATGTATTTATACTTTTATTTCATAAAGTTTTTTTTTCTTCTTAATTTACACTATTTTATCAGACTCTTATGCCTTTATATTTAATATTGATATTTAATGTTGGGGGAAGGAGAGAGAAGAGAAAGGACTAAGGCATTGGAAATTTCATACACAAATCAAATAATATTGATGTTATTATTTTAGATTATTATATAATCTGAATATATTTTTAACTGACAACATATTAAAAATAATGTGAACATTCTCTTTCATCTGATGTGAATATATTTTTAATTTACAACATATTAAAAATAATGTGAACATTCTTTCTCATCTGATGTGAACGTTCACAACACCTCTCCGAACATTCTCTCATCTAATACAGTGATATGAACGTTTACAATATGTGAACCTTCGTATTTTTAATTGGCAACACATTAAAAACAATATTCATTATATTTTTAATTGACAACATATTCTTATTCACAACATGTAGTGATGTGAACGTTCACATTTGTATGTTTTAGTATGAGTATTCACACCATGTAATTGACAACATAATGACAAAAATTCATTTCAAATTAATGTAAATATAATGATGTGAATATTCATTTCAATTATATGTTGTGAATATTCACATAATGTAATTGACAGCACAATGATAAAAATTCATTTCAAATTAATATGAATATAATGACAGTCAACATCCTGATGCATGGGAACTACCAAAATATAATGACAATCAACATTAAATATCAACATTAATAGGGGCAGAAGAGAGTGGGGGTGTTTTGGTGTTCTTACCTCAAATAGGATCTAATGGAATAGTAAAAAAAAATATGGGTTAGATAGAATAAAACTCTTAGAAAGAGGATTTATAAAAAAAAACTCTCTTAAAAAATATTATTTTTAAAAATATTATCGCAAATGTCACATTAGCAACCATATTAGCATTTGGTGCGTATGTGGCATTCTATGAAAAATACAGTAATATATATAGCATTTTTTATTTTGAAAATTGGTTAAATTAGTTTGAATGACTAGTTAAAATAAAGAGTATGGTTGGAACACACAATAGCTAAACTAATTAGGTAAAATAAAGAGTGTACTTTTTTTGTATTTTAGCTAGTGAAAAATAAAGAGTGTGGTTGGAGTTGCTCTAAGCCCCTTGGACTATCAATCCGCCCTCCCATTTCACTACCAAACATGCTGTGGGTGGAACTCATAGCCATGGTAATCCAATCTGGCCACTCAAACCACAAAACAAACATGACCTTGGAGTGTTAATCTCATCACAACAAACTTCCACAACCAAACATGACCTTTAGCCCTTATGGTTTAGCTTATATACGAATGACCCCTTATCATTTGGAAATAAATATATTATCCCCTTATCAAACTATTTATCAAAATAATTCACTTTTTAAATTATTTATCAAACTAATCTATTTTTAAAAAAACATAAGTTCAAAATGAGACTTTATTATAAAATCACATGTTCAAAATGCGATTTCATATTAATTTGATTTATTAATGTGTAGATGTAGACCATATCAATATGAAATCGTATTTTGAACACACTACAAGAAAAGTGGGCTTAAAAGACGGAAGCATTTGAGACGGCACACTTGTGTAGATACCCTATTTTTGACCGTCCTCAAGACTTGGACGTCACCGTTTGAACACTCGGTGATCATTCATGTTCGTGTTCGTCTTGAGTTCTCAGAGGTTTCGGTTGCGCGCCTTTCCTGAAAACCTCTCGACTTGTTTGTTTTGTGTTCGGTCGTGGACCAAACACCTGTGTTTTTGCTTCTGAGGGCAGGGAATGGCTTGTTGGCCATCCCCACACCTCACCGGCCATGGCTTGAGGCCACCGGCCCTGTTTCCTTGCCTTCGGCCAACAGTGTTGGCCGGTCGGCATTGTATTTGGTCGGTCGGCCATATATGTTGGTCAATCGGCCATATTTTCCAGCCGACCCATTTCTATATGCTTTTTGCAGATCTTTTATGCCAGCTATCACAGCTGGCATCCACTTCACACCCCCTCCATACACGTGTATGGAGGGATTTGCTTCCTTGACTTAGCTTCCCTTGGAAGCTTGGTTTGGCCTTGCCTATAAGAGGAAGGCCTCTCCTCCCTTTCGAGAGGTTGAACAACCTGTGATATAGCTTATATATTCATATATCTCTATATCTCCCTCTCTCTCTATATTTGGGTGTGTAATAGTATTCAAAAGGGGTTTTTGTTCTTAGTTTTGCACTAAGACACCTAGTGTTACACTATACTTTGGTTACTAAGGTGTTGAGGGACTGGTTTCAGAGTTTTTAGGTTGGTTTTGATCAGAAGGAGGGGCTGGACTTCGTGTTCTTGAAGTGTTTTTCAAAGGTGAGCACTATTGCTTTATATTCTTCATTTTTTTACAAGCTTTTAACCTATCTTGTATGCTGTTTTGAGCTTTATGTATAACTGATAAAAGTTCTGTATTTTCATGCTTAAGATGTTTGTTTAAGGTTGCTTTTGGGTTGGGGGTTGTCTACCCCCCCTTAGGCCTTGTTTGGCCTCTTTTTGTGCCTTTCTCTTTGGGCTTTGGAACCCCTTTATTTCGATCTTCTCACCACTGAAATCTAGAGGATTTTCAGTGGTGAAGAAGTGGTTTTGAGGTCATGTATAAGGGAGGGACACCCCTCTTCCTTTATGTCTCCTTTGCTTGCATTTAGGGCTCATAAAGGTAGCATGTTTGCTTAGCTTTATTTGGCTCCCTTTCAGAGGTTTTTTGGTGTTATTTGGTCATATTATACCTCTATTTTTGGTCGGATTTTTAGCCCATTGCATGCATCATGCACTTGCTTTGTAATCCCCTCTATTGTCATAACATGCACCTTGCATTTAAACCACCATGCTTACATGTTTTGGCTTAACTTTGAGAAGCTTTTAGCTTTGTTTCGTCATGCTTAAGGTCTGTTTTTGGTTACTTGGATCATATATGCCATGCTTTGTATAGCCACCATGCATTTTGGCTTGTTGGCTTTGGGTGCGTGAGTCATGAGCATGCTTTATTTGGGCCATTTCAGTGATTTGGAATCACTTGTCACGCTATTTCAGTCCGTGTCTCATGCTTGTATGCTTGCAT
Source organism: Camellia granthamiana (assembly GCA_036172215.1). Classification (NCBI taxonomy): domain Eukaryota; kingdom Viridiplantae; phylum Streptophyta; class Magnoliopsida; order Ericales; family Theaceae; genus Camellia; species Camellia granthamiana. The sequence goes on from CM069907.1 coordinate 120,519,091, forward strand.
TTATCGTCTTTTCAACGCTTTAAAGAGTCGTTCTTTCGTGCCTTAAAAAGGGTCATTGTGCATGCCTCTTTGTTTAAGTCCTTGGGTTGCCATATCAGTGGGTTTTGGGGCTCCTTTTGACGTATTATAACTCTGATTTTATGGGCCTAATCCATGCCTTGATTGGTTGTAGTAGGTGTAGTGCATTTGCCCTTTTAGGCCTTGTATGCGCCTTGTTTTGTGCTTGCCTTTATAGCATGTTTTGGCCTCATCCCATGCATGTTCTAGCTTTATCTTGGTCTGCCTTGGGATTGTTTCGAGTCACTTTGGCCCTTTGGGGCTTGGTTGATATGGCTATGGTGTTAGCCCCATGGCTAGCTTTGAGCATCGGGTCCATTAGCATGCTATACTTCACTTGTGCATTTAGTTTGGCATTCCTCTTAGCACGATTTCAGAGCTCAGCATGTTTGCAAAATGCCCTTGTTTGTCTCTTTTCAATGTGTTTAAGAGTCGCCTCTTTTATGCCTTGATGATAGGTCTTGGTGCATGCATGTTTCCATGTGTGTTTTGTGCCTTTGTTGCACCATTTTGGCCACTGTTATGGACACGGCTGAGGTCTGTCCATCTATAGTGTAAGACCATGGATTATGCATTTGTATATTGTTGTATGCTCATCACATTGCATGATTGTTGCATCCTTGTAGTTAGTGCGTTGTTGCATGCCTATCATTTTGCATAGTTGCCTATTTAGGTTGCATTGTAGTATTGCATACTTATCATAGTGCCATGTTATTTGCATGATAGGTCGCATTGCACGATATTTGGCATGCTCATGTTTCACTACATTAGTTGCATATGTTGCATTGCTCATGTTGCATTGCATTAATTGCATGTTTCGCATTGCATTTGGCATATGTGCATTGCATTTTTGTTTGGTTTGGGGTGTCAAACCAAACATGAGGAATGAGGTGTGTTCGTACTTAAAGTGACGAAACACGTCTCAATCCTCGGTCGCTGACACTCTTGATCCAACATGATAGAGTGTGTAGCATTCATTTGTTTTGTTGCATTCGTTCTACATTGATTGGCACACTTGGCCTCCTTAGCCATCATGCATCGGAATGCGTGATTGGTAGCCCGAGGGTCGAGAGCCATACTCCCTTGAGTTCATAGCATGATAGAGAGAATAGCCATGCATACATTGTCTTGTAAATGCCTTGCCATGCACTGTCTGTCCTCTGTTGCAGCAAAACCAGTGTTCTGCAGGAATAAATGGCCGGTCGGCCACTTTCAGTGCCGGCCGGCTACCCAAAGTCCAGCCGATAGCCCTATTTCTGGTCGATGACCATTTTCTCACGGCCGGTGGATCTTTATCTTGGCCGGTGGAATCCCAAAATGCTCAGGGAGCAATTCAGAGACATCCCAAGGATTTTCACAGTTTTCAGAGGAGAAAAACAGTGCAAACAGAGGCAACAGAGGCATGGCAACGGGTTTCCGAGCGAAGCGATTGAGCATGCATCATTCAATCATTTCGAGGCGGGGTTATGGCGACCTCTTTTAGTTTCATACTTAGACGGTTTTGTAATTAATTTGTTAATTAATTAAGGATTTGTAATAATTAATTAATTAGGATAGTTGATTTATTATTTGGTTCTGTATTATTCATTCGGACCCTCCGAGGAGGGCAATGTTGTAATAAGTGTGCGTGTGTGTGATGCATGTCTTCCAACCTCTACTTTTTTCTCCCTTTTATTTACTAGCTTACGATGATTAGTTCTAGGGCATGTTTCAATTTAGCATCCTTATGCTATGCATGTTTGCATCATTCATTCGTATTGCATGCACCGGGTTCGGCGCATCATGCTAATTGCATTGTATTTAATTCTGACTTGAATACGTGTATCGAGTCGTCGTATTTCACATGCCATCTTAGATTAGTTGAGCCTATCCTGGTTGCATTGTGCATGTGTTGCATTAGCCATTGCTAACATAAACTAGGATCATGCATGATTACTAACTAGTTTCTTATTTTAGCTCAGAGTACACTGTGAGTGTTTATGTTTTAGCATCTTGCATGTATGTAAGTGTTAACATGACAGCATGCTTACCATGAGGCTAATTGCTTATGTGATATAATTGTCTGAATGCCTGTGGGTGAAGGTTGGATTACTTGAATTGGAACAATTCATTGAAATCCGTGTTTTAACCTCCTTGCGAGTAGCAAACTTCAAAACCATTTCCAAACAAACGGATATGCGATGCTTTGTTCCAAATTAGGCGATCTGGTCTATACTTGTATGCTGTGTGCATAACATAGTAATTCTAGGATTAATACACCGGAATAAGAGCACATATGTTTTCAAAACAAAATATCATATTTAGTAGTGGCCGATCTTTGATCGGGCGAGCGGGGGTGCTCATAGCTAACCTTCCCCAATCGTACCCAAGTTCCCGAGCCGAGGCAACTTTGGTGATGACAGACACGTAGCCTTAGACAACGAGTCAGGGTTTCCTAAATTTCCCCAAAAATAAAATATTTAGGTGGCGACTCTGTATCTGGCAAAGCAGTCCATGTTTGACACTTCTTTACAAAAATCAGTTTTCCAAAACGATTTGCCGAATTTGGACTCTTTGGTGATTTATCAATCTCACATCGCACATTGTGAGATTAGATTCAGAACCGTGATATTTGAGTCCGAGCTGTAGTGAGCCCCAAATGAACAAAACGGGATTCCCTCCCGGGACGTTCGGGGACGTCTACAACTTGCCATCTTAAAAAGTGACTTTTTGTGATGGCACAACTTACCGTTGCGAAAAATGTGAGTTTTTGTGACGGCACAGCTTGCCGTCGTGAAAAATGTGAGTTTTTGCGACGGTAGAAATTGCTGTCGCAAAAAAAAGAGAATATTTGCGACGGCAGAAAATGCTGTCGTGAAAAATGAGAGTATTTGCGACGGCAGAAATTGCTGTCGCAAAAAAGAGAGAGTATTTGATACGGCAAAAATTGCTGTCGCAAAAAAAAAAGAAGAGTTTTTTGCGACTGTAATAGGTATCGTTGCAAAAAAAAAGTTAAAAAAAAATATTGTGGCTTTGAGACGGCTTCATATACATATAGTCACAAAATGGTTTGAATAAATGCAATGGTATTTTTCTGTCGCAATTTTTTTTTATAAAAAAAACGACGTCGTCTCACTCTTTTAATATAACATTTCTCTTTTCTTCCATTTTTTCAGTTTCCTGTCTCTTTGTCTTTGTCTGTCTGTCTGTCTGTCTCTCTTCTGTTTCTCTCTCTTACTCCTCACTCTTTTCTCTCTGTATGTTTGTCTGTCTCTCTGTCTCTCTATGTTTCTCGCTCATCTCTCTTCTTTATTTGTCTCTCTCGCTCATCTCTCCTCTCTATCTCTCTTGCTCATCTTTCTTATCTCTCTTCTCTCTCTATCTCTCTCGCTTATCTCTCTTCTCTCTTGTTCTATCTCTTTCATCTCTCTTCTCTCTCTATCTCTCTCGCTTATCTCTCTTCTCTCCCTGTCTCTTTTTTTTTCTATGTCTCTCTCTCGTTCATCTCTTTTAGCTCTCTTTCTCTCTTTTTTTGTCTATCTCTTACTCATCTCTTGTTTCTTTCTCTCTTTCTCTCTCTATCTCTTTCTCTTTCTCTCTCACTCATTACTCTTCTCTCTCTCTTTTTCTCATTCTGTCTGCCTGTCTGTTTGTCTGTCTGTCTCTCTTTTTCTCTCTCTCCCCCACTGTGTTCGCGTTGCTCACTCTCTTCATCCCCTCTTCTCTATGTACTGAGCTCTCTCTCAATTTATCGATCCACTACAAGAAAATGCACTCTTAGCGACCACTTTGTCTCTCTCTCGCTCATCACTCTGTCTGTCTGTCTGTCTGTCTGTCTTTCCTCTATCTGTCTCTCACTCATCTCTCTCTCTCTCACCACCCATCTCCTCTACCACCTTCACCACTACTGCAAACGCCATTCCACTACCACTACTATTATCACTGTCGCCATTTCACCCCTACAACTACCATCGCCGCCGCTCCACTACCACTACTGCCACTACTACAACCATTATCTTTCATTCACCCCTGCCACTCCATCTACTCTACTACTACCACGATTTCACCACTAATCTTCTTCGCCATCACCACCACCACCACCACCACCATCATCTTTTATCCACCACCTTCACCACTACTGTTGTTTCCTTTCCTCTACCATAAAAAATTAGTTCATGATTTTTAGTAAAAAAAAAAAATGAGCCGCAGAAAAATATTTTTCATTGACCACAGAAAATTAACTTTTATTTTAGTGGAAAATATTTTTTATTAAAATATTACCCATACTTCTACCAAATAAAAAAAAATAATAAATTTTTTTTCATTAAAATAAAAATGAAACAAATAAATTTTCAATCTTAGTAACTAAAAAAAAAAAAAAATTAAAAAAAATTCATGAACTACAAAAAAAAAATTTATTTTAACAAAAAATAAAGTTTTTTGGCGACGACAACACCCGTCGCAAAAAAAAAAGAGAGTTAAACGGTATCGTTTTGTTGTTTAAATTTCATTTGTGACCAAAAAAAAAAAAAAAAGATTTTGGCTTTTTTTTTTTTTTTCTTCATTCCCGCTCTGTTTCCTCTCCAACCCAAAACCAAAAATCCCTAATCTCAAACCCCCCCACCCAAAACCAAAAATCCCTAATCTCAAACCCCCCCACCCAAAACCAAAAATCCCTAATCTTTTCTTACCCCTCTCTCTCTCGATCGACGGCGAGCGGCGACAGATGACGGAGAGTGGCAGACGAGGGCGAGCGGCGGCAGACGACGGTGAGCGGTAGACGACTTACCCCTCTCTCTCTCGATCGACGGCGAGCGGCGACAGATGACGGAGAGTGGCAGACGAGGGCGAGCGGCGGCAGACGACGGTGAGCGGTAGACGACTGAGAGCAGCAAACGAGGCTGCTGTGTGAATGGAAAGGGCTCCGGTTCTTCTTCGTAAGATTTATGTCTTGAATTTTTATGGGTATTTATCATAGACATTTCTTATATTTGTCTGCGTGAAAATAATGTGTTCTCTTGTATGTAAGTGGATTGTTTTTGGGTGACTATGGTGTGAATAAAAAGCCCACATGTTCTCTCATTTCCCTTTCACTGCTCAAATCTTTCATTTGTGTGCCATTTCCTTCTACTTATTGTAAATATAAACTTATTTAGTGACACATTATTAAGTTTGTCTGAGTAAACATTTCCTTCTGCTCATAGACATTTCCTTATGCTTATATCCATTTCCTTCTGCTTATTGTAAATCTTTCATTTCCTGCAGTTGTTATTGATGATTCAAATTCTAGGGTTGTGGTCCATAAGAAAAAGTGCAAGTTTTTTACGTGAAATCACTGTAAGCATGATGAAAATATCATGTAATGTGAAGTTGAGGTTGGGAGCTGATGTTACCCAATGACATTTAGGAACTCTGGCATTCCCTTTGAAATCTTTCTTCTAATTATGGTGGTCATTGTCAACACTCTCCTCTATCAGCTTATTTAGAAATCCTGATTCTTTAGAAGGTGGGTTTTTGCGCATCTGTTGGCAGGTGCTTGGAAAATGCTATTGAATATTGAATCATTGATAACCTCATTGTTGGAAATGGACAGACCAGCTGATGCTTGCTCACTTTGAAAATGTGCACAGTATTGTAAATCTTATTTGTTGCTATTATTGTCTAAATTGTGTAGTACTTTTTTTAGCTAGTATTTGGTCACTTTGAAAAGATTAGAATAAGATGAGTTCTCTGGCATAGAATTAGAGATTTATTCTTACGGATTCTTGAGTCATTAATTTAGTGCCTTTTTTGGTCTCTACCACAATTGATAGACATTGGCCTAAATGTCAATTGGACATTGTGTACACATTTTACAACTTTTGCATGCATGCTTCTAGTTTTAACATGAATTTATGTCCAAAGGAAAAATTGATAAAATGTGGTAAAAAAGATTACTAGATGATCAAAATGTTTATTGTTTGGAAGCAATTATACGAAGATAGTGTAAATTTTGTTTAGCACTATATTTATCCCTATGAATATGTTAAATTGTGGTGTATGCATAGCCTGCATAGTTATTATTTTATTGGTTATAACGTAGTGTTTCTTCATTTTATTAATGGTGTTTCTTCACCTATCATCTGACAGTTCTTTACCCTTTTATTTAGAGAACTGCATCTTTAGGCAGCTTTGAACCATTTGACAGCAATTCCATGTCTCTCAAGTCAGTTAATTCAGTTTGTTTAGTGGATATGGCCTCAGAATCTGAGCAATCTGGGACCAGCCAGGATAAACAGTATGCAGTTTATCTCTTCTTATTTCTGTTTTACATCTTCTATGCAAAATTAAAATTGTTTTGAGCATTAAAGAGTAGGTAACCCACTTTCCTAACTTTGTTTATGCAATATTTGAGAATAACTGGCAATACCTCATCAGTGGTAGGTCCGGGAGAGCAGTGGATTTTTAGTTTGCTTTCCAGAAACACAGGCATTAGTTTACTTCTTGTAGCTCATACATGCTCATAGCCTACTCTGCATAGTATAGAGTTTGTATATTACCAATTCAGTCCAACTATTCTGCTTGGTAAGGTGACATTTATTTGAGATGTTGAGAGCATTTGGTCTTTTATTTGTTTCATTGGTGGCAACTTATTTTCTTTTAACTTATTGTGAATATTTTCTTCTTCATTTTTCGTCGATTTTGTTGACTTACTTTATTAATTAGTATTTTATCATATAACAATAAATAGATTAGGACTTCTTTTTCTACTTGATGTAACTAAATTTGCTAGAGCCGGATTTCACTCTTAAAAAACAAACTAGTTTCTTAAGAAACTTAGAATTCGAGGCGTTAACGTCCCAAAATCACCAAACAGCGTCGGAGTAGCACGAAACATGGCACACACGACCGCCTAGGCACGACAAACTTGTGGGAAAATATGAGACTCGAATCGGATTCCCGGTTTGGGAGTTAGAGCCGGATTTCACTCTAGGCAAACTAGTTTTTTAAGAAACTTAGAATTCGAGGTGTTAAGCCCCAAAATCACTAAACAACGTCGGAGTAGCACGAAACTAGCCACACACGACTGCCTAGGCACGAGAGACTTGTGAGAGAAGATGGGACTCGAAACGGATTCCCGATTTGGGAGTTAGAGTTAGATTTCACTCTAGGCAAACTAGTTTCTTAAGAAACTTAGAATTCGAGGTGTTAATGCCCCAAAATACCAAACGGTGTCGGGGTAGCACGAAACTTGGCACACACGACCGCCTAGGTATGAGAGACTTGTAGGAGAAGACAGGACTCGAAACGGGTTCCCGGTTTGGGAGTTAGAGTCGGATTTCACTCTAGACAAACTAGTTTCTTAACAAACTTAAAATTCGAGGTGTTAATGCCCTAAAATCACCAAACGACATTGGATTAGCACGAAACTTGGCACACATAACCGCCTTGGCACGAGAGACTTGTGGGAGAAGACGAGACTCAAATAAGGTTCCCGGTTTGGGAGTTAGAGTTGCATTTCACTCTTAAGAAACAAATTAGTTTCTTAAGAAACTTAAAATTCGAAGTGTTAACGTCCCAAAATCACCAAACGGCGTCGGAGTAGCACGAAACTTGGCACACACAACTGCTTCAGCACGAGAGACTTGTGGGAGAAGACAGGACTGAAATAAGGTTCCCGGTTTGGGAGTGAGAGCCGGATTTCACTCTCAAGAAACAAACTAGTTTCTTAAGAAACTTAGAATTCAAAGTGTTAACGTCCCAAAATCACCAAACGGCGTCGGAGTAGCACGAAACTTGGCATACACGACCGCCTAGGCACGAGAAACTTGTCGAAAAAGATGGGACTTGAATTGGATTCCCGGTGTGAGAGTTAGAGCTGGATTTCACTCTAGGCAAACTAGTTTTTTAAAAAACTTAGAATTCGAGGTGTTAATGCCCCAAAATCACTAAACGGTGTCAGAGTAGCACGAAACTTGGCACACACCACCGATTAGGCATGAGAGACTTGTAGACGAGACTCGAAACGGATTCCCAATTTGGGAGTTAGAGTTGGATTTCACTCTAGGCAAACTAGTTTCTTAAGAAACTTAGAATTCGAGGTGTTAATACCCCAAAATCACCCAAACGGTGTCGGAGTAACACGAAACTTGGCACACACGACCGCCTAGGCACGAGAGACTTGTGGGAGAAGACGGGACTCGAAACGGGTTCCCGGTTTGGGAGTTAGAGTCGGATTTCACTCTAGACAAATTAGTTTCTTAAGAAACTTACAATTCGAGGTGTTAACGCCCTAAAATTACAAACGGCGTCGAATTAGCACGAAACTTGGCACACACGACCGCCTTGGCACGAGAGACTTGTGGGAGAAGACGAGACTCGAATCGGGTTTCCAGTTTGGAAGTTAGAGCCGGATTTCACTCTAGGCAAATTAGTTCTTTAAAAAACTTAGAATTTGAGGGGTTGACACCCCAAAATCACCAAACGGCGTCGGATTAGCACGAAACTTGGCACACACGACCGCCTTGGCACGTGAGACTTGTGGGAGAAGATGAGACTCGAATCGGGTTCCCGATTTGGGAGTTTGAGCCAGATTTCACTTTAGGTAAACTAGTTCTTTAAAAAACTTAAAATTCGAGGTGTTAACGCCCCAAAATCACCAAACGGTATCGGATTAGCACGAAACTTGGCACACACAACTGCCTTGGCATGAGAGACTTGTGCGAGAAGACAGGACTCGAATCGGGTTCCCGGTTTAGGAGTTAGAATCGGATTTCGGTCTCGGCACAATTATTTACTTAATTATCTTTGTAATTTTATAATAGTTAAATTTTTATGTTTTTTTTTGTAATTAACATATTAACACATAATTATATTGTCATTAATTATTTTTATTTTTTTTTCTAGATATTTTTGAAGTAGGAGTTTGCTTCTTGTGGATTTTATGCCTGTGAAGAATGCCACTAATTTGTTTTTTGTACCAAGGAGAATGCTGAGGAAAAATTTAATTTTGGTTTATGTTATTTTGAATTATGAATAATATTATGTATTTAAACATTATATATATATATATATATATTATGGAACATTATATACTGGGGTAATTTTGTTGATGTATAATTATGAATGTAAGAATATGTTTATTATGGAGAAATTGTTATTTCTATATATGAATTTTTATATTATTATGCAATTATTGGTTTCTTTTTAAATTGTTTTTATTGAATACAGGTAATTTTAATATTTTTAATTAATTTACAGTAGGGCTTTTTTTTTTTTTTTTTTTTTTTTTGTGACGGCACCTGACGGCACCTAACCATCGCAAAAAACAGATATATTTTTTTTTATAATAATTATTGCATTTTTTGCGACGGCACCACATTGTTGCAAAAAATCAAAACCTTTTTTTGGCAACATATTCAATGCCGTCGCAAAAAGAAAATATGCCATCGCAAAAAAAAAAAAAAATTGCGACGGCAATTTCTACCGTCTCAAATAAAACTTTGGGCGATGATAAAACAGAACCGTCGCAAAAGGTCTCTATTTTTACACACTATTGGTGACAGTAAAATACCATCGTAAATAGTAGCATATGCTGTCGCAAAAAAAAGGCGACGGCAAAGTTTTTGCAATCCCCTCTATTGTGACCTCCCGTTTGTCGTCGTTAAAATTCATTTGCCGTCGCTAAAAGTTTTTTGAGACAGCATGATGAGTATTTGCGATGGTATTTTGCCGTTGCAAAAAATCAATTTTTTTGTAGTGACATACGATTTAAAAAGTGAGTTAGTTTGGTAAATAGTTTAAAATTTTGGTTATTTACATAAATAATTTAATTTTTTTGAAATATTCACAAAAAAAAAACTCCAGTTTACAATTTAAAAAAATATATTTTAAAAAATTTTCAATCATATTTTTGTAATTTTAGTATTTTTCAAAATATTTTAAATAATTTTTTTTAAAACTTTTTAGATTCACTTAATTTGATGTAATTAAAAAGTATAAAATTTATACAATTTTATTTTTTTTTTTAAAAATTCATTGAATACAACAAAATACAAAAATGTATTGAACTTTTGCATTTTTTGTATTTTGGTAACTGTTTTTTAAAAATAAATTACAAATATTATACTTTTTAAATCTATCTTGATTAGATATATCTGAAAAAAAATATGTAAAATATTAAAATAAATCACTCAAAATTTAAAAAAAAAGCAAAAATCAAATTATTCAATTTTCAGAAAAAAAGAGAGATAACAATGAAAAAGTCATAAAATTTTATTCTTATATATCAATTATTAAAATTCTTTTTCATACAATTTGAAATAATCATTTTCAAATATATTAATTTTTTTGAAAAATAACCTATCAATGTCAACTTTAGAAAGTGATTACCAATTTAAGAAAAAATTTATAATTTTAATTATTATTATTATTATTATCTATTTGTAACTATTTTTGTAAACTTATACTAATCTTAGTTCAAAAAAATAAAATAAAATTATACTAATCTAAAAATTTACCAATTTTTTTCAACTCATGAAAAAGTCAAAAATTAAGAAGCCACTAAAAAAGTCAATTTCCAAATGAGCATTACTGGGGCATGAACATGTAGCATCGTAACTTAATTTATTGGTTAAACAATGAGATTATTGGTTATATTTTGTTTGTTTTTGTGTTTTTTAAATGTTACAAATTAATTTGGTGAAACTGAACATTAGAAAGATATTTTTGAATTTTTTAAAATAATTATTGCATAAAAAATAATATGAAAATGATTTTTTTTTTTAACTTTTTATTATTTTCACACTAGAAAGATATTTTTGATTTTATAAACATAATTATTGCATAAAAAAATTAATATAAAAATGAAAAAAAAATTTAAATTTTTTTTTTTATTTTCTCACCAAAATAATTTTTAATATTTTTAAAATAACTAGATTGAAGCATAGCAAACCTAAGTGATAATTTTTTTATTCTTTTTTCAAGAAACAACAAACAAATGTCACAAATTGAATAATAAGAAATATTTTACAATTACCAAATAACCTCTCCATTAAAGTCTATTTATGGCACAAATAATTTTTCATTTGTTATTGAGAAATTAGTCTAAACATAATTGATATTTACTGGGAATTATTTTATTTTTTTGTTTTATTTTTATGTGAATTTATATAATACAAGTAAATAAATATAATTTATTATAATTAGAATATAATAAAACATACAATGATAAAGAATTTTGATAAAAATATTTTATTGTGATGTCAACATTTTTATCTTTAGTTAAAAATGTCAAGTGAAAAAATTAAAAAAAATTTATATATAAATTAAATTTGATGAAACACTCTACTAAATAAAATTATTTATAAGAATATTTGATATTAACTCAATTTAATTTTTTTAATTTACAAAAAATATATACTATTAATTTATTTTTTGCTAGATTCTCTAAAACAGTAGGGGGGAAAAAACTTAAAATCCTTTTTCACATTCTCTTGTTGAGTTGAGCCCATGGTTCGATAGCCCATCTAACTTGCCCAGTCCAACTCAGTATTTTTAGGACTTGAGAAAAATATTTAACTCGCTGGGTTGGAATGGACTAAAATTTCTAGTCCATTTAATTTTCGGATTGAGTTTAGGGTAATAGTTTTAACCTAGCCTGATTTGACCTGCCTATTTATAAAATATTAATTTTAATTTTATATTATTTAGTTACAAAATAAACTTGAAAGATAAAAAAATACGTATATATTTTTTAGAGCTTAAATTAAAATATTTTTTAAAAGAGCATATCCATTTAACAATTGAATTTTTTTAATGTTCCAAATTAAAATAATTATTAAAAAGGTCAAAATAATTTAATTATCCTTTCAAAATGAAAGAAGATAAAATTAATAGCGCATATACATTGGATTAAGTGAGCAGCCTTGAGATTTAGAAATTATTTTAAGGCCACACTTGAGATGAATAAGTTAGGCCCAATATTGGATCAAGTCGGTTTGAGATGATACGCATACTTTTACTATATAGTGCCAACCTAATTTGAACCCATCCCATCCCAAAATTTGTCCACTCCTACATGAAACTCATTACGAGTCCTGTTTTGATATTTCAAATAATTCATTTTGTAAGAATTTTCGTATATATCATTCAAAAAAAAAAAAATAGTTCAAATATATTTTTAAAAATATATTTGTCATCTAGTTTTTCAGAATCAAACATGATAAGATGAAAAATATTACGATTATCTAATTAAACTAATTTGTTTCATAAATATTATACATCAATAATCCTATAAAATGAAGGGTAAATTACACTTTGCCTCATTTATGTTTGACTAATTTTTCACTTTGGCACCTAAAATTTATTTTTTCCCACTTTAATCCTTCATGTTTCAAATTTTTTTCACTTTGCTCTTAAAGCTAATTTTTGTTAAAAATTAGACAAAAAATGACGCATTGATAGTTACGTGGCATACAAAATATTTTATTATATATGACTCATACCTCTAATATAAACTTAAACTCCAATATAATAATATATTTTTATGTTATATGACAATTATTGTGGCATTTTTTTTTTCTAATTTTGAACAAAAATTAATTTTAAAAGTAAATTGAAAAAAACTTGAAATATAAAGGGTCAAAATATGAAAAAATAAATTTTAAGTGTCAAAGTAGAAAAGTGACCAAATATAAAAGGATAAAATATAATTTATCAGAAAATAAATAAGTTGAATCATTACAACACAATCCATAAAAGTACTTGCAACGCTTACTCGAATTTTCATCAAATTTGAATAAAAGTTTGATTTGATATGTTGTGCTTCAATTATTTCATGAAATTTGACCGGTTGTCCGGCAAAACTTCTCAAAGTCAATCATCCACCTGGTGTCTCGGCCCATCTTCATTAATTTGATGAAAAATTTAACCTCACTTTTAGTTGATATGGATTTAATGTTATAATTAAAACAGAAAAAAAATATTTTATTAAATTGAAATTTGACGATATAAGTTGATGCATAGGGATAGCAATTTGAACCCAACCCGACGGGGCCTCGACCCCCCGACCCCGATTAGAACGGATTTTTCTCGAAAATTATCCCCGTAGGGTTGGGGATGGTATTGAAAATTAAATCCCCGATAGTTTTCGGGCCGGGGACAGGGATAGGTTCCCCCGGCCCCGACTCGAGTAATACCCGAGCATCCCCGTATATATATATATATATTTTTAGGGTTGAATCTCATTTTCATTTTAGCCTCACTGTTGATTCATTTCTCTCCCTCACTCATTCTCATTCTCATTCTCATTCTCTCTCTCTTTCTCTCTTTGTCTCTTTCTCTCCCCTTCCCTTCCTTCCCTCCTTCTCTCCACCGCCGATCTTCTTCACTTGCCACCAATCTCTTCTCTCAGCGTCTCTCTCTCTCTCTCTCTCTCCTTCACTCCGCTAATCTACTTTTTCCTCTATCACCGTCATCTCCAAAGGCGATCCCGCCACCACCGTCGTCTCCAAAGGCGATCCCGCTACCATCATCTACAACTTCTCCATTGCTGCCTCTTTATCTTTAAGTTCCGAGCACTCTTGGAGAAGGTGAAAACGAAGCAAATCGATCCGAGATCTGAGCTTTGTAGATTTGAGATATGAGTTTCACTGCTATTTATCTCTCTGTGTGTTGATGTCTCTTTTTATCTCTATTTATCTCACTACTATTTATCTCTTTTTCTCTCACTGTTTGTTGTTGATGTTGATGATGATCAGATGAAACAAATTGTAGTTGTAGTTGTTGTTGATGATGTTGATGTCGATCCAACGATCTCGGTTTGTCTTTTTTTTTTTTTTTTTTTGGAGCGGGGAATTTCGGGGTCGGGGATACCCGATCCCCGTTAGGAGACGGGAGCGGGGATGGTGATAGGTCCCCCGTCGGGGATCAGAGCCGGGGACGGAGACATTGTTACCATGGGGGATCGGGGACGGGGAGTATGATCCCCGGCCCGTTGCCATTCCTATTGATGCGAGCCATTCAAATTCTTTGTACCCAAACAGAGTGGAATAGTGCCCTGCCTATTTGCAAAAGTTCCTCTACATTTGGATACCGCTGCCCATAACGTTAGGGACCATCGCCCTAAACATTCAAGCGTGTTTGGTTTGTGTTTTGAGATAAATTTTTAAAAAAAAAATTGAGGAGAGAGTTTAAGGTTGCGTTTGGTAGAACTTTCTAAATATGATTTGAGTGTAAGAGTTGTATTTTGAGTTTGTGAGTTTTAGAATTATGATTTGAGTGTGAAAAATTTGTTTGGTGAAAGAGTTTTGAATTGAGTGGGAAATTTTTGATGTGACATATGATATTTGATATAAAAACTTACAACTCATAACCAAACATACAACTCAAAATTCTATTAAAGCACATAATTTTTTTTTAAAAATTCAAAAAATATTTTTTTCGAATATATAAAAATTAACATATGTCAATTGCAAAAAAAAAAAAAAAAAAAAAAAAAAAAAATTTGCACTGTTCCGGTCAACCGGTGACCGGTTAGTCCAAATTTTTCCGTTTTCCACCGCGTTTTTAAAAGTGAGTGTGTAATTATGATTTAAAACACCTAAACAAATATCATATGCAAAATAAGCTCTGGAACGTTAGTTAACGTTCCAGAGCTGTACCAAATAGAGCCTAAATTTTTTTTTAGTTTATTTGATTGTATATTTTGAAAATAATTTTGAAGTTGGAGAGTTTGAGATAATTTGATATTTTGGGGTGTTTGGCAAGGGCGTTTTTTGGGCTTTTTGGGTTAAAATTCACAAAAAAGACAAAATAGATTAAAATAGTCAATAAGACAAAATGTCACATCAAACCCATAATCATTTAATTTTTTCTCTCGCAAACATTACACATCCAATTACAAAAAAATCGAACTATCTTCCTCAACACAAAAATTCTAACCTACTAAAATAGTCAAAAAAACTAAAATGGCATACTAAAATAGAAACTTCCCAAACACTCACTTTATTTAATTGAGTAGATGCATGTGAGAACAAAGTGATTGAGAATGAGAGATGAGAGTCGTTCAAAAAAAAAAAAAAGAATAAGAGATGAGAGAGTAAAAGTAATTGATTGATTTGTAAGAGAGAGAAAATGATTTTGAAATTTTTTTAAAAAACTTTGAAACAAACAAAATTTTAAATTTTTTTTTTCAAAAATTATATCTTGAGATACAAACCACACAAATCCTCAAATTCTTTGTACCCAAACGGAGTGAAACAGTGCCCTACCTGTTTGCAAAAGTTCCTCTACATCTGGACACAGTTGCCCATAACTTCGGGACCATGGCCCCAAACTTTGTTTGTCTCCTAAGGCCCCGTTTGTTTTGGGGTTAAATAGATGGGAGGGGATTAGCACGGAGGTGAGGTTATTTAATGTTATATTTGTTTGTAAAGTTGGGGAGGTGATTAGGATGGAGGAGATGATATAGATGGAGGTTGGAAGGGGGATTGAGATGGAGGAGGTGGAGATGGTATTAGAAAAATAGTGAGGGGATTAGAAATTTTTTTATTTATTTTATTTTTTATATATTGGGAATTTTTTTTAAAATATTAATGTTTAATTTTTTTTATTATTTTATATAAAAATAATTTAACAATTCCTACACTAACAATTATCATCAAAACAAACACAATTTTATTTAATCCCCTCACTATCAATCTTCCCAATAACAATCTTCTCATTATTGATCTCCTCACTATAAAATGAATCCCCCCATTCTGCCTGAAAACAAACGGGGCCCAAATCTTTTAGGGACGTTTGGCCCGCGTACATACCCACAATGGGCTTTCTTGGTGGTTGCTTTCGTCTTCTTGTCCTAGTTGTAGGACCCTTCAAATCTACCACAGGAAACAACAAATAGTAGTGAGAAAGACCTCGATGCATCGGTATCTCCCGGAACACCCTTCGTCTCTCTCCCCCCCCCTCCCCCCTCTCTCTCTCTCCATACTATACAGATTCCCAATCCTCCACTACACTCTTCTAGATCTCTGTCTTCTCTCTTACTCTCTCTCACTGACTCCTCAATTCTCAAGTAATACCATTACACCATATTCTTTCTTGTTGTTTGAGCAATTGAGAAAGTCACCATCTCTCTCTCTCTCTCTCTCTCTCTCTCTCTCTCTCTCTCTGGTTCTAGTTTTTAGTCTATGCCCATAAAACTCAAAACCATGATTTACCCATTAGTTCCTAATGGAAACCCATTAACCCCAATAAACTTAGCAATCAAAAACTCCTCACAAAGATCATTTTTTTCTTTCTTTTCTCACAATCAAAACCCCAAAAACACCATCGACAAGCCCTTAAGACCCAAAACTTACCTCCTCAAACCCATCACAATAACTCCAAATCAAGTCCCTCCCAATAAAACCAAGAAAAATAAGGTACATGAGGAGAGAAGAGGTTTTTCTCAAGTGGGTAGTCAGCAGATGTTGGTTTTGTGTGGATTTGGGTACTGGGTACAAGGTTTTAGGGGCTTCCCTTGGCTTGCTCTCAACTTCCACATGGCCCACAATCTCAATTTACATCCATCAACATTGCAGCTTGTGCAGAACACTGCTAACCTCCCTATGGTGATAAAGCCTCTCTATGGAATCTTGTCTGATGCTCTTTATATTGGTGGTGATCACAGAATACCTTATATTTGTATTGGAGGTTAGTTGAATCCCCCAAATACACTTGTTAATCATTTTGGTTATACTAGGTGAAATTGATTTTTACCATAATGAGTTTGTTTTGTTCTTGTTATATTCTAAAAAGGATAATGTTAATGATTGTTCAAAAGGTAATCATTATCCCCTGTAAACATTTGTAATGAAATATGTAGAAAATGTACATAAACAAATGTTATACTAATTAATAAATCTTACTAATTTTCAAAATTAGAATAAGACCTGCTTCAATAATATGGTATAGATGTCATATCAGTTAGTAAGAAAAATTGGCAACGTTTGGGACACAAAATAAATCACATAGTATCTCCAATTCTTCACCTTGTCTTTCACAAAATTTAAATTTGATGAAAAAGAGCTTAAAAATGATCTCCAATCATTTCATCAAATGTTTATCAAATCAAGGAGAGGCATTTTTTTTAATCAAATTGAGAACTCTTATCAAATCTTTCATGAAAATTTTTAAAGATGAAGGAAGCATTGGAAATGATTTTTTTCCCCTATCAAATTTGATGAAAAGGGAAATTTGGGATAAAAGAAGAATTTTTAAAAAGATTTTGATAAAAATTTGATGAAAGGATTGGAGTGGTTCATATCAAATGAAGCTTTTTACTCAAATTTGGAATCAAATTAAACAAAAAAACTGGTGAAGGGTTGGAGATGCTCTATTACTTCACAAAAAATACAATGGAAGGTTGGCATTAAACCCAGTTATGGTAGGATCTACATGAAGAATAAATCTCAGTTTTATTTATCACAAAAAAAAAGAAGAAAAGAATAAATCTCAGTTTATCAATATGCTTTCTGTGACCCAATCTGTGTTCTAATTCTGTGTTCTTCGCATTAGTGAGGAAAAATTTATAAGATTTATTATTTTGTTTAGCATTGCTCATATAAAATATGTAAAAATTATTTGAGGATGCTTGAAAAGTGCATTATAGTTCTAACTATTTTGGCATTGTCTCTGTCTTATTGTACGCCCATAGGGCTGTCGTTAACATGACATTTTAGAAATTTAGTATTTGGAGCTGTTTTCTCATTGAATGTTTACATTGCTGCTGAACACTCTGATGTTTTAGTTTGCTTTGATAGCCTTAAACTGGGGGTTGAATATGTTCTTGCTCTTTTCTCTGTTTTGGTCTTTATGGTTTGATGTTATTACACCTTTTTACCTTTGACTTCATATGCTAACTTCTTGTTAAAATAGTTATGTCAATAGAAAATTGCATGTTTAAGGTAGATGCCAACTTTCAGATTTGTCATCAATAGAAATAGTTTGAGAAAATTTGACCTGTTTTAAAATAGTAGTCTTTGTAGTAAAGAGCAAGCAACAACTCTTACTTTTTTTGGCCTTTTATTTGTGACTTTGCTTAATTTACCGGGAAGTTTAAGATCAAGTCTTAATAAAATTTATTAGAGTACAATGTACATAATCAAGTTGAGAGAAATCAATTTGCATTATTACAGCAAGTATTGGGAGTTCAAAAATGTTCTAGAAGCTTAATTCAGTTTGGCATTTAAAATTCAATACTTCATTGAAAACTTTGATTATGTCATAATTAAATTTACATTCAAACTTAAATGTTTTGCACGTATTCCCGCATGTTGTGTTCTGCATTTAAAAAAAGAAGAAGTTGTGTGTTCTTGTTAGCCCACTCCAATCATGGTATACCTATTTCTGATTGTAAACAATATCAAGATTCATACAAGCTGTGAAAATCAAATCCTCATTCTAGACAGATTTAGGACATTAAAAGATCTGATAAGTTGGATCTTTTGCGCATTTTCAGATCAAAGAGCAATGCTGAATTGATTTCATGAATCTGTCTTGCTTGATAAACAGCCCACCAGTTGACCAATGTGATGCATACACTGATACCAATCACACTCTTACAGTCATTTTGCAGGTTTTATCTTGGGGGCCATTGGCGTTGATCCCATTAGCAAGTGAAGCCCTTCCTACTCTCATGGCATGCGTACTTCTCAGTAATCTTGGAGCATCCATTGCAGAAGTAGTGAAGGACGCTCTTGTTGCTGAGTACGGCCAAAAGCACAAAATGTGTGGTCTCCAATCTTATGCATTTATGGCCTTAGCTTCCGGTGGAATCATAGGAAACTTACTTGGCGGTTTTTTCTTACTGAAAACACAAAATCCCAAATCCATGTTCCTAGTCTTCACTGCTTTTCTTTCTCTCCAACTCACAATTTCTCTTGCGACAAGAGAGGATTCAATTGGCTTACCTCAATCATCACCCCACAGTCTTGCAAAGAAATCGATTTCAGATAGTATTAGAAAACAGTATTCCGATCTTATCATGGCAATTAGCGAAGAAACCCTCTGTCACCCTCTTACTTGGATTGTAGCTTCGATTGCCATTGTCCCAATCTTGTCGGGTCCAATCTTTTGCTGCCAAACACAATGCCTAAATCTCGACCCTTCAATAGTTGGGCTGTCGCGAGTGACTGGCCAATTGATGCTTCTTTCCATAACTTTAATCTATGACCGTTTCTGGAAAAGCATTTCCATGAGAAAACTAATAGGTATAGTCCAAATTCTATACGCTTCTTCGCTTCTTCTTGACCTCATGTTAGTGAAGCAGATCAATCTGAAACTGGGAATTCCAAATGACGTGTTTGCCCTTTGTTTTTCGGGTTTAGCAGAAATCATTGCACAATTTAAAGTCTTGCCATTTCTAGTGCTTTTTGCAAGTTTGGCTCCAACAGGTTGCGAAGGTTCTCTCATTTCTTTCTTGGCCTCGGCATTGTGTTTATCATCAATTGTTAGCGGGTTTTTGGGCATTGGATTGGCTTCTCTTCTTGGAATAAGATCAGGTGATTACTCAAGCCTCCCTGTGGGAATTCTGATACAGTTTCTTGCAGCTTTAGTGCCACTGGGATGGATTTATAACGTCCCGTTGTTACAACCTATAGCTGTGAAGGAAAATAAGAGAGGTAGGAGTAAAAGAACTCGACGAAATAGGAGGGTTGGAAGAGTTGGTTTTGATTCAGTTTATGACTACAGGAGAGAACGAGAATCTGAGGCACAGAAGTGAAGGTCTGGTTTGATTCAAGCAGTTTTAGAGAACACTGGTCAAAGAAAGTTCTCCAAAGAAAACAGTTTTAGAAAACATTTTGAAGAAAGTAGTTGGTGCATCATTTTGAATTTTGATTGCTGTTGTAAAAGAATTACCTCCCAATTTGTCAGTTGAAGACCCTGGTAAGTGGACTTCCTAAAGCAGAGGATGGTGATCAAGTGAAGATATATGGGCCTAGATTTTCAGTCCAGCCAGAAATCTCTAAATTCTGACATTCCAAGTGCGATCACTCACAGAAAAGGACCTCGAAAATGAAATGTGTGGATAAAGATTTATTCTGGTTGATACATTTCATTTTCGGGGTACTTTTTTGAGGCATTTTTGGTAGCAAAATTCTTGAGACCTGGGAACAAGCAGCATCTGACGTCTCTCAAGAGGACAGTAGCTAAAGACAAGAATAACTTCTCAAAGGATCAACCGTGGATCTGATTCAGGCATCAAACTGAGAGAAGTTAATGAAGGTAAGATTGACTTCACTCATTTCGTGACTTTTATCTTCTCGCTCCATTTTGTTGATATTTGTACTGGGTCAAGTGTTATTTCAAGTTGGGTATTTATTATTTGGGTCCTGTAACCCTAAGGCACAAGAAAAGGACAAAAGATGCATAAACTCTAGGACAGTTATCACTAAATTTAATACACTTTTGTTGAATTTTAAAATGCTTTTTAATTTTTTTTTTACACTTTTTCAAGATATTTTTTCTTACATTTCTAATATTAGCACTTGTTAGCATTTACCTTATTATTTTTGTAAATAAAATAAATATTATAAATCAAATATGAACATTACAAATCATTATCAAACATAATAATAGAATAATGTATGTGTATGAAAGTATATGTCCAACAATTTAAACTAATTTGGTTATACATGCCAAAGAAAATACCTAAAAAATTATTGTTTAAATTGTGTGAACTAGATTTATTATATGTGTGATTTACAAAACATTAAATTTGAATCTACACTATACACACACTTTCTAATTAAATTTTGAGTTCCAATCCTTTATGTAATCAAATTGAGAGCTAGGTGGTTTGCCAAACTTTGTCAAATATATATTTAGACAGTTTTAATCCAACACATGTGCCTACTATACTTGACAATTTTTGGTTGGTTCAAGTTCAAACTTGTTGGAGTTTTCACCTTTTTGGCATTACTCTAACTCATGCTGTTTACTTTTTTTTTTTTTGTTTTTTGTTTTTTGTTGTTTTTGTTTTTATTAATCAGAGATAATTTACAAATATAATGAGAATTACATATATTAAGCTGAACAATTATAACTCTTAATTGTGGTGAAAGTTGAACTTCAGATCTCAACAGTTAAGATAATACTGCCAATCAAATGCACTAAATCATAAACATCAGTTATTTTTCTTTTAATTAGCATGTGGAAGATATGAAGGTAAAAGAGATCCTCTTAATTTTGAAGGTATGGACTAAAAGATTATGATATGTAGCATTAGTGTCCAAGAGCACCATGTGACAATGTCACAAACCAATAATAAAATGACATCTCATGTATCTCCCAACTCTCATATATCTCCCAATCAATCAAGATAAAAAAGAGGACCCATCCAATTGATTAATCACAATCCTTATTTGATTTCAAATGCGAGACTATTCCTATCATATAGATGTAATCAACTACAAATCACATATAGACTTGGATTTTCACTACTAGTGCGAGTCGAACTTGAAATAATTGTATTTATAATTTATTTAATGACTCGCTCAACCAATAAATTATCTGTGTGAATTATATATGTGGCATTTAGGCATGTACAATTAAATCTATTGATAATGATAAGAACAATCACTAGCAAAGTTCTCTTGAAATTTCGGAATTTTAGAAGAGAGGAAGACCAAAATAAGTAGTGTGTCCGTGTGTTCATGTAATACAATAAATAGTATGATATTAGTGAGATTAATCATAGCTTCTTCCTTAAATTTGTAAAAAATGTCTATTTTGTTTGTTTGTTTGTTTGTTTTTTTTTAAAATAAAAAACCTTTTTGAAGCTTTTATCCTTTAGTATACCTTTTCATTAATAAACTTTTTTTTTTTTTTTTCTTTTGTGTGGATAAGATCAATACTGTAGTCTCATATTATAGTTAAGTTATTAACACTGAAAAAGTATACAGAAAATGCACTGAACAGACTCAACAAAAGTGACCCATACCGAACTACAGAAGTGGCCCATACCGGACTACATTAGTGACAAACCAAACATTCCCTTCATTGATTACACTTGGTACCCTTCATTGATTACACTTAGTAGTCTTTTAATTGAGAACCTTTTGGTCCCAATGACAACTAGGAGGGAGCAGAACATGCATTACGAATATTAAAAAAAAGTAATATTATCCATAATCTCATTTTTTACTTTATTTTCTCACTCTAAGGACGAGGCAATGGGACTCACATTAATAAATACATATCAGACCCATTCACTTGTATTTAGAGATGAAAAAATATAGTAAAAAATAGGATTACGCGTAATGTTTTCTAAAGATAAAAGGCCAAAACTTGTGAAATCAATAGAAGGGAGTGGCTAGACTCTGCAAGCAAGCTTTGTTTGGTGCACAAGCCATGCCAAGATTGCCATGGGCATTATCATCCAAGTTCCACAAGCCCTCCCACAAAATGTTGTCTTCCTTAGGGGTTTCAGGCACATATGCATAGCCAATGAACATTGAATAAAACAAGCCTTGTTCCTCAGCTGTGTTGGGATTCATGGTTGTGGCCATTTCTTGCCTTACTTGATGAGCTAGAGATGGCACTCCATTTTCATTTTCATCAAGTAAATATGACATCATCTTTTTCATGTCTACTTGGTTTATCTGTTGTCGTCGTTGTTGTTGTTGCTGCTGTTGAAATTGTTGCTTTCTTAGAAGGCGAGCCTTTGCCTTTTCATTGTTATTTGGGGAGGCCTTTGACTTTTTCTTGAAATGAGTCCTCCAGTAATTTTTAATCTCATTGTCAGTTCTTCCTGGAAGTGTTCGGGCAATCATTGACCACCTATAATTTGAGAATAGTAGCTTTAGTGATCAATTTGAAATAAAAAATACTATGTTAATTAGAATTTGTAAAATTAAACGGTTGGTTGAGTTTTTGAATCACTTTTTTAAAATTCAAAATTCAAAATCCAAAATCTGTTTGGTTTTGGATTTTCACAACATATATTTCAAAATTCTTCTCAAACCCAAGTTTTGAAACTCAAAACTTGTTTGGTTGAGGTTTTTACAAACAAGTTTTTAAAACTCAATTTTGTTTGGTTATTAGTCAAATAATTTTTTACGTTTTAGATGTATATAATCTAGATATACTTAAGGGTAATGTTAGGGATACTAAATTTTCTATCAAACAAATGACTAAATGTCTCACATGGGTGTGAGATGTGATCATTTGTTTGATAGAAAATTTGGGACCTATATCACTTTCTTATACTTAAATAGTAAACAAAATGCGAAGAAAATCAAAAACAAATTTAATAAATACATAAAATATTAAAATTGTATTAGTTTTTAAAATATGGGTGAATTTTATTTTATTTCTGTATATTTGTTGTTATTTAGTAATTTTATAAAAACATTTCATAAATGTAAAATGCTTTAAATGTATATAGATTGAGTAGATATGAAACTAGAAAAAAAAAGTGTTAACAATTTTAAAACATTCATAAAAAATAAAAAATACAGAGTGAAACAAAATCATATAGAATTGATTAGATACATCTAAAATATACATTTAGAATATATATATATGAAAGAAATAAACAAATTTAATATTGCAAATAAGTTTTGACTACAAGACAAAAAAACAAGACCAAAAAACTCAAAAACTAGTTTTGAAAATTCATAATCAAACAAGTTTTAAATTCAATTTTCTAAAAATTATTTTCAAAAATTCATAACCAAACAAGTTTTCAATTTTCAAAAATTCAAAATCCATAACTGATTTCAAAACTAAATCAAAAGCATTGTTGACTGATTACCTGTTCCCCCACCTAGCATGCAGGTCGAGAATTATGGTCTCTTCATGAGGGGTGATTTGTCCCCTCTTGAGGTCTGGCCTCAAGTAATTCACCCACCTAAATCTACAGCTTTTTCCATTCCTTTTCAATCCTGTTTCAAGCAAACCCAATTGAATTTTTTTAGTTCAATGTAAAAAAAGAAAAAATGAAAAAGCCATTGAAGAAATTTTTTGATCAAGTGCTACATGATGGACTGCCCATTTTTTACCCCATCACAAAACCCTGTCTAGACAACTTTTTTTTTAAGCCATTTCCAAAATTAAATTCAACTAGAGTAAATCGAAGTATAAAATGGATTTTTACAAAATAAGACACAAACATAAGATAAAAAGTGGATCTCACATATGATGGATCCCACGTGTAGGACTCACCAGTCTTACATTTGTGTTTTATTTTATAAATTTTTTCTATGTTCATATATAGCAGAATTGTTTCAATTAGCTGATAAGCCTAAATTACTAAAATAAGCCAACCTCACTTAAGTTGAAAGTAAAGTGGAAGTAAGGAGACTACATGCAAAGGGGTTAGGAAAAAACAAGAACTTAAATGAGATGGCAATTGAAGGATTGATGTTACACTCTCTAGTCGAATGTCATGTCTGGTCTTTTTTTTTTCTTCCTCTTATCAATTATAAATATATATCTATACTATCTATATTATCATATAAAACAATTTTTCTTATTCCTAAATTACCCTTATGTAATTGCAATTGTTAAATTCAATCACATCCATGAATCTTGTAAACGTTGATTTTAAACACACCTATGTAAATGTACACATCATCTAGTGTATTTGTATATATACACATATAGATACATACCTGCAAGGCTAGCCACAGAGTTCCATCTTCCTTCACCATGCAACTTGACATACTCAATGAGCAACCTATCTTCCTCAGCTGTCCAAGGACCCTTCCTCCACTCTTGTTCTATGACATCCCACCCCAAGTGTTTTGCCATAGCTCCCCAAGACATAAAAGCAAAAAAGCTACTTTGGTGTCTTCAATATTATGTGACATAAGGGTTTGTGTTTTGCTTCATATTTATATCTGCACAAAAGGTCTTCATTCCCATTCAGTCAATTTTATGTCCTTATCAAATCATCACTATCCTCTCTCGTCTCTCCACATGAGGTACGGATGATCCCTATGATAATAATCATTTAACATCTGAAGTTACCAGAATGTCCTCGGACATTTCTTGCTCACGATATTTATCATTCATCGTTCTGTCTTTTCAAAATATCACGTTAATTGTATGTCTACCTAATAAGAAGGAGACTATGTATTTGCATGATTGAAAAAATAGAAATGTTCTTAAAAAAATCACAAAACATTATTAATTGTGCACATGGTCACATGGTGACGAGGACTCATGTGATAATTTTTACTACGTATGAAAATTTCCAAGCCAATAATTTTCAGGATCTAGCCTCCCTACCTCCTCCGTCTTTTGTTTGTTTTGTTCTGTTTTAATTTCCGATGTACCCAAAAAATAATTATAAGGTATGAGTGTATTTTAAGAAACCAAAAAAATGCCAAGGAATTGGGTAACATGTTTTTTATGAGGATCCAAATCTATTGAGTAGGAACAAGATTAGGAATTTCTACTGTCCTGTGCAGGTGGAGTAACAATTTAAAATATTTAAAATTTAAATTTCTTATTAAATACAAATTTCTTAAATTGTCAAGTATCTTAAGTGATGGATTTAATATTAATCGAATCTGGCAAAATCAAGTGTGAATTTTAATTATTTTATTATGTGACGCCTTGTTACGTTGCCATTTGTACAGGCAACAGGATTTCCTACGGTTTGAGTTGCATAAATTTTTTTTTCTTTAGATCGTATTTAGATTTTAAATTTGAGGAAGAATTTGTAAAAAAAAAAAAAAATTGTGAATAAGATTGAAGTCATTCTCTCCATTTTCTCATTTTTTTAATATAAATTTTTATCTAAATTTATGATTCAAATACAATCTTAATTTAATATATTTATTGATGAATAGAGGTAATAGAAATTGGAATGCCATGGAAAAAGGCCACGTATGCCCTAGGGCTTATTCATCTAGACACTAACAACCAATAGCTCTAAAAGTATTGTCACATGCTTCTAATTAAAGTATTAGTGGGTGGCAATTTTTTTAACTTGAAAATCACTAGAAGGCCAATGGATATTGACCAAGTGTTAAATTTGCTTACTTCTTAAGGAGATAGATATGATAATCACCATAAAAATCTTATATTAAATATAATTTGTTGGATGCCATATTGGGTATTGGAATCATAAAATATTGAAGCAATTCTTGCTTTAAGGGAACAGATGGTGCTCATTTGATGAGTTTGGAAATTGTGTTTTGGTTACATGAGGAGGCACAGATTGATTATGCTACCAAGCTCATATGGCAACAAAGAACCTCCACTTAGGTGGTAGTGTTATTTGGCCACCTGTATATTTTTACTTAGGGTTGGTTTGCCAAGTTTAAAAAAAATTAAAAAGTAAAAAATTATTAAAAAAATTAAAATATTATCACTATTTATTAAAAAAAATATAAAAAAATTAATATACAAATATTAGCTTCCAAATCAACTTTTTGCCCATCAACGTACTGACGTCGCACCCACTGCAGTGAAAGGAAAAAAAAAAAATTACATGTGTACATTTATTAAGTTAGATGGTAAAGTTAGGACTATGGGGGCTCACCATGGGTCCCATTTTGATAATCCGAACTGTTCAATATGTAGAACTCGTCTAGTACTATATGCCTGTAAAAAATTACGTCTATCGGATATCGCTAACTACATGATCAAATCAGTTTTGTATAAAAAATGAATGGTATTATAGTTAACAGTTGACAAAAAAAACTAATACGATCAGATAGCTATCCATATCCAATCAACGTGATTTTTTTTC
Organism: Camellia granthamiana; assembly: GCA_036172215.1. Taxonomy (NCBI): domain Eukaryota; kingdom Viridiplantae; phylum Streptophyta; class Magnoliopsida; order Ericales; family Theaceae; genus Camellia; species Camellia granthamiana. The sequence continues at coordinate 120,545,855 of CM069907.1, forward strand.
AAGTGTATAGTACTCGACGAGTTCTACACATTGAACGGTTTCGATTAGAAAAACGGGACTCGTGGTGGGCCCCCACGGGCCGAACAACACCTTTCAATCAAAGCCCGAAAAGAAAGCAATATTTTCCCATGTATTTACCCAGCCGACTGCACTGCCAATCCGTACGGCCTATTACACTATCTTTTCCTACACGCTTATTTATACAATTTTTTAATACATATTTTTTCATAAAAAGTCAAAAAGTTAACCCAAACATCTATATTTTTTCCTCAACTTTTTAATCCAAAAAGACAAAAAGTACACATATTTAGGACACCCCAAACAACCCCTTAATAGGTCTCATTTTGAGAACATGTTGGCAATGTTTTCACTATAAAAAAAATTAAGGTTTTAAAAATTAAAATTTAAGAACAAAATTATTTTTTAGAAACTAAATATTTTTATTGCGAAAAGTATCGTCATTATATTTTTTGTAACTAAAATTAGACATTAGTGATAAATTATTATCTTTTTGAGACCAAATTTTTTGTTTCAAAAAATAAATCATTTTGAGACCAAATTATTTTGTCCCTAAAAGTCTATTTATTATTGACATTTTCGAAATTTTGTCACTAAAAACTTTATTTTTTATTTTTCGAGACGACCTTTTAGCGACTATCTTCACGACGATAAAAATTAGTCCTTAAATGTCTTTTGTAATAAAATTTTCACTTTTAAAGACTAAAAAATTTAATTTTTAAAACTCTTAAATATTATAGTGTTTTATGCTGGGCAAATGTTGCAAACATCAATGGGTTGCATTCTCATGTTGCCTTTTTGTTATTTAATTTTTGGGGTTATGGAGCTCCAATATTTCGAAAAAAAATTTGTTTGAAAACCAAAATTTTCTTGACAATAAAACCACCCTACTTAAAAAATTAGGTTTTGAGCAAACAGTGTCCCAATTTGATTTAATTATTATCATATTTATAATTAATTTCTTATCCATTGATTAAAAAAAAGATAGTGTCCCTGGCCATGCACGTGGCTGGGGTTCAAGCTCTATCTTCCAAGCTTAACTATAATATATGATGTTCTTATAAATTTTTTTTAAAAAAAGATAAATGGTATTTGTGGTCTTCTAATGTGTAATTTGTCTTTTATATAAATGATAGCATCTATTACAAAATTAAATATAAATTAAGGAGATAATGATTCATTTAAAAAGGAATACGTCATTTTAAATCGGTTGCCAATCCTGAATCATTTTTTTGGAGAGTGAATGAATTATTTTGTCCATTAATTTTTGTCTAGTTTTTGTAGGAGCATTATTGGACTAAATTGATACAATATGAAGAATTTAAAAGTAAAATTCATATAATTAGAACTATAAGAATCAAATTAATACAAGAAACAAATTACATGACCTATCAATGTAATTTGCTCTAAAAAAAAGTTATGGCTTCTTTGGACCTATTTTTGACTATTATTTCATTATCTATCTATCTATAATATTACAAAGATGGGGCTAGAGTTAGTGTTGATGTCTCAATTTTTGAGTTTTTCCAAAAAACACCAATAGCAGTTACATGGGTAGTTATGCCATACATTCAATTTTTTTTTTTTTTTTTTTTTCCTGATGCCAATTATATGCAATATTTAAGAGTTTTAGAGACATTTTTTTGTCTCTACAAGTATAAATTTTGTTGCAAAAAAATAATAATTTAGGGTCTAACTTCAGCTGTTGCGAGAACAGGTACTAAAAAATCGTCTTGAAAAGTAAAAAAAGGAGTTTTTAGGGACAAAATTATGAAAATGTGCTAATAAATGTACTTTTAGGGACAAAATAACTTGATTTCAAAAGGTTAGTAATTCAAAACTAAATGTCTAATTTTGTCACTAAAAATAAAATAATAATACTTTTGGCGACAAAAATATTTTGTCCCTAAAAAGTGATTATGTCTCTAAATTTTTATCTCTAAAATATTAATTTAGTGTAGTGGTAGCTATGGATTCAATTTTTATTTTATTTTATATTTTATTTCAATTGTTGATATTTTCAGATTCATAAAATGTTTCAATTTTCAAAAGGTTGCAACAAAACCAGTACATCAGCCATTTTCACCGTCTTTTATTTATTTATTTTTTTAAAAAACTATATATTCTCAAAAGAAAAATGATATATAAATCTATTTTCTAAATTCAATAATATATAAATAAAATAATTAGTTGATGATTATGGAAGATATCAGAAAAAGAGTTGCATTACATATTGCCACATCACATCATTAGTTTCGAAAAGTATTTATCAAAATCATGTTTATTGTTTGTTTTTTAAAAATAAAAATTTGATGACATCATGTGGTTAAAATTATTGAATTAGTTTTTTTTTTTTTTATGAATAATTACTTAAAAAGGTCTCAATAAATAAATAAATTAAATCATCAAAATAGATGATGTGATGGGCCAATAGGACTTGACTCAACAATCCAATCCATTTTGTAGATTACGGACAAGTTTTGCTCTTTAACAGAGGGTTGACCACAAGAAAAATATAAAACAAAGAAAAACGACAGACATTTTATAAATCTCAAAATATTTTTGCTAATTTTAAAATATTTTAAAATTACTTTTAACTCTAATTTTGGTGCTAAATAATGTCCTAGAAGCATTCCTTAACAATTGTCTTTGATAAAAATAGGGAGATTTATTATTATTTTTTTTTCAAGTGTTTGTATTATAATTAATTCATAAGATATCTTTGTATTCTAATAAGTTTTATTATTTGAACATTTTATTTATCAAATCCTAAATCTCATATTTAAAGTATTTTATGGACATTTCTACCCTTACAAATATTTTTTGAACGGTTAGTAATTTAGTGACGTGGACATTTATATTTTACATTATGAATATTCACATTGATGTGTGAATGTTCACATCGACGGTGTGAACATTCACATCGACGGTGTGAATATTATTAGTGGTATTTTAGTAATTATGGCACTTATAAGACTTATTAAAATATAAAAAAATAATATCAACTAAATAAAACATGAGTAGATAAAAAAAAATTTATGAAAAAGTGGCCCATAAAAATAAGCGTGCTTAGTGACCTAAGATTTTTAGTAATAATAGTTGCCAAAAAGGTAGTAAAGGCCAAAAGAAAAATCTGCATGAGCTGGTTTTGTTCCCACGCCTTTTGATTTATTTATTTATTTATTTTTCAGAGTAGATTAGGATAAGAAGTAATCTCGGAAAATTATTTGGTGGTCTTGGTCAAGTTTATGTGATATTTTAATTTTATAACTTTATTGATTAAAATAGTGAGATTTAGGGTATATTTGGTTTGCATTTGGGAGATGAGTTTTAGAAAAAAAAATTTTAAAAATTGTTTGATTTGAGTTTTTCTCAAAAAAATTTCAAAATCACTTTCTCTCTCTTATACATCAATCAATCACTTTTTCTCTCTCATTTCTCCTTCTCAATCACTTTTTCTCTCACACATATCTACTCAAATTCTCCCAAAATATCAAATCATCCCAAACTCCCAAAAAAACAACTCTCCCAAAATATACAACCAAACAAACCAAAAAAATTTCTAAACTCTCTTCTCAAATTTTTTTTCAAAAATAACTCTCCCAAAAACAAACCAAAAAAGCCCTTAATACTTCTGTATTGATTTTTTTAAGAGACAATATAACACTTATTATATGTTGAATGATATGAAGAATAATGATATATAAATAAAAAATTCAAATGAAATTTTCATATATAATGATGTGTTTTATTGTGAACTTTTCACTTCAAAATAAAATTCTATTAAAGATAAATTATTTTTACAATTATGGCACAATTATATTATTCTTATGAACTTTTTTATATAAATGACATTGTTTCAAGACCACCAAATAGTTTCACCCTAATCTCTTTAGTTTTGCTTAAGCTGAGAGGAATGGAGGGACATGCCAATCTTTGTTTTGTTTTGTTTTGTTTGGTTTGTTTTTCATTTATAATTTTAAAAAAATGATACTAAGCCAAATAATTGGATTTGCAGAATCTTTAGTGCATCACAGTTTTCATAGAACTTGAGTTTCATAACTCACTTTTGAGAAAGGGTATTGTTAACCAGTGACTTGAGGTGAGAAAAAGGTAAAAGTAAATGAGAAACAAAACAGTTTTTTAAACATTTAAAATACTTTGGGAGGCTCTAATGAAATAATATTGTTGGGAAACGCCTCATCCACCCGGTCAATTCATTAGTCTTAGGCACCCTAATTCTTTGAACGAACCAATCTCAAATTTGAATTTTATCATATTTTTTTAGCACCCCCTTTAATTCCAATTTTACCTTATATACCCACGCACTAGTTGCCATCTTAGCTGCCAAAGCCACCTCTGCCGCTCGCAACCCCCTCCCCTTCCCAACATAATGCATGTTGGCCCCTCCCCTTTCCTGTCCTTGCCACTACCCCTTCTACAACTCACCTACCACCCCACTTTCTTACTTCTTATTTCCTGCTCATCCCTAGTTACCCTAAAGCCCCCTCACTTCCCATTCACAAACTACAAACCTCCCACCCTTTCCCCTCTCATCATTACCCAACTCGACCACCCACCACTATCAATTTGTAGAGTTTAGGAGAGAGAAAGCTGTCACAGAGAGAGAGAGAGTGAGTGCAGGGGCGGAGGCAGTGTATGCTCAGGGGCACCTGCCTCCTCAAGTTTTGATTATTATATTAGTACTATTATATATATAGTTTATATCATATATATAACTTGTATAAAATTATAATACAAAAATGATTTTCTGCCCAAAAAATTCTCACCCGAATGGCTGAAACGACGTCTTTTCAGCCATTGAATTTTTTTTTTTTTTTTCTTCTTCCATTTTCAGAGCAGAAGAAGACGAAAGGGAGAGGGAGAGAAAGAGAAGAGAGGAGGAGAGAGGGAGAAAGAGAGAGGAGGAGAGGAGAGAAGGGCCCCCTCCTGTGCCTCGCTGCCGCCGATCGTCGAGCACCGCGATCGTCGCCTCCGGCCCCGCCTCCGCCTTGCCTCCGCCTCTGCCTCCGCCCGGTTGATATGGCCCCCTCCAGTCCCTCCTCCTCCTCCTCCTTCTTCTTCTTCTGACCTGCAAAAAAAAAAAAAAAAACGGGGATTCAGGGCATTCGAGCGGGGGAGCTTTCGGGCTCCCTATCACAGCTCATTATAATAATATCATTTCTTCAAATTATAATAGTCATTTTATTATAAATTTTCTTTCTAATTACAATGAATCTATTAAAATAAGTCATTCTATTATACACCTCCAAAAGGGGTGTACCATATACTAGTTATTACCTTTATGATATTGATATTATAAATTTTCATAACCAAATTATTTTCATTCATAACTAAAATGACTACTATATAAATTATAATCAAACAACACATCTTCAGTTATAACCAAAAAAAAAAAAAAAATTTTATTTTTATTTTTATAATAAGTCATAACTAATATCAGAGTGAGTTCTTACGAATCATTACTTGATGTATAATCAAAGATCTCATCAATCATAATCAAAATAACAGCTACAAGAAATTATAACTAAGTTATATCCAACACTATAATAGTTAGCCACCATACCTTCCTTAGGGCTTAGTCCCAAGGAGGTCATGGGTTTAATTCCCCTTAGGGGAGTTGAATTAAGGGTATGCAAACACTTAGGTGCTTTGCCAAGGGTGAGAAAAGTTTTTCTCATAGGTGCTAATCTAACAACTAACAACTAACATTTGCCAATAAAAAAAATAAAAAAATAAAAAAAATCTAACACTATAATGTGTCATAACTAAAGACCATAAAGATCATAACTGCGACATATGATAAACATTTTTTTTGCGGTGTGTTTTATAGAATTTCTCTACTAAAATATATCATTTCTATCTCAATTTATCTTCTTTTTAAAATTTTCAATCTACCTAAAATAGTTGTTCCACAATATTTGTATAAAATTTAACCTCAAATCCTTTAATTCAAAATTCACATCTATCCAAATAAACTCTTAATATTTATGTTTAGTAATATCTCATTGTTTTTATTATGAGGAAAACATGAAATTAATATTGTCATTAATTTGTGTCCCATCTTCGCTGAATTCTTGACCACTGAGTGTGTGTATGTATTGTGTATAAGGGTTGGAAAAAAAAGAAAGGGTGGTGTCAATAGCAACGGTAGAAGAAGAAGAAGAGAAGGAGAGGAAGTGGCAATGTGGAAGGACGTGAGGGCAATAGGATGGAGTGGAGAGGGCGATAAGGTGGGTGAGGCGTGGCATCAGCCGAAAGGAGCGGTGGCAGACAACTGGAAGGGGTGGCAACCAAAAGAGATAACAACAAAAAATGTAAAATGGTACTAAAAAATTAGGATTTTATCCATTTTGGTAATTTGATTTTAAGGTAAATGGAATTTAAAAAGATTATGTAAAGTGAGGTGTAAAACAATATTATTGAGGTGCATTTAGAGACTGTTACATGAGATCAACATTTCTAAGACTGTAAGTTTGGGATTATAAATTATTTAAATTGTGTATTTTATCTTATATTTAGATCAACCCAAACTTATGAGGAGGAATTGACACAATCTTATTAATTTTGTAATATAACCAAGTAGTCCAAATCTCTCATTAATTTTCAATTTGGCCCTCACATCTTCTCTTAAGATTCCATATAGTTCCCACATGAGAATACCATATCAAGATTTTAATTTTCTTACTCAAACATGAAATTATGTATTGTAAAGTCAATTTTCTTTATTATTCCATTTATTAATTGGAATATAATTACTGTTACAAATAGAGGTGTAAATCTATATTAGGGATCATCAATTTTAATAATACTTCGCAGTTCTTCCTATTATTCTATGTGAATTCAAGGCCTTTTTGTATATTCAAGAAGGGTTAATTACATTTTTAATCCTTAAAATATGAATCTTGTGTCATTGTAGTTTTCAATATTTAAATTGTATTAATTTGATCATCGGTGTATTAAAATATTTTAACTTGGATCCCAATATTTAAATTATGTCAATCTAGTCTCCAAATATATACAAAGATTGAGAAGTTGACAAGCACAAATAATTTGAAATAAAAGTTATGGGATTAGGTCAAACTCATGGTTGAGTGCAGATCATCAAAACATTTTTGAACCTCTTTTTCTTATTTGTTCTTTTTCTTTTTGATTAATAATAAGTCTTAAAGGAGGGTGGCCGTAGCAATCAATGCTGGTAAAAAGTAAAATGAATGCTAAATTAAAAGGTAAATTACATTGACATCTTCTGAGATTTAGTTCAATTACATTTCACTTCTGGACGTTCTGGAAATTACATTTCTACTCTTGTGGTTAATAGTCTCATTTCACAAACCCTTTTACTTATATAGAATGTAACAACTCCTAGTAAAAAAATAGAGAAAATTACATTGAAAAAAAAATAAAGCAAAGGAAAGGGAGAAAAAAAAAAAAAAACCAGAGAAAGTAAAGTAAATCAAAAAAAGAAATAGTATATGAGTTCAATATCTTCATTCAGTCTAAATAATTACAATGACATGGGGGGTTAGTGTAATTTTTCAAATGTCAGGGAGTGATATATATTAAACCCAAACCTCAGGGGGTGTAAGTGTAATTTACCCTAGATTAAAGTTAGATAAGAGGCTTGATGTGATAAACTCCAACCAATTTAGAACCAATTTAGGTTTTTAAGTCAAATTAATAATCCTTCTTATGATTGACCACATAATTATGTTATTTTAGTTCCAAAAATGTTACACTATTTAATCAACAATGCTTGGTCAGCCTAATCAGAAGCAGTTCAAGATTATTTGAGGCCTAAATTGAAAAGTTTAAGTGAGGCTCTTTATAAACATTACATTGTAATTCTTTATTTAATTTTTTTTCACTGTTTAAGATGTAAAATTAGTAACTAAATTTCCTTATTAAAGTTTTGTTAAGGGTGAATTACACCAAGATCCCTCAACTATTTGTGAATATTACTTTATCCCATCATTTATGAACCTATACATTTTGACATTTTCAACTATAAAAAATTTATCATTTTCACCCCTTCTAGACTATCTTTAGAAGTAGTGCATTTGTAATATTTTTATAATTGAGGGGTTCAATATGAATGGATTCATAGGTGATGGGATATTCGCTAATATTTAAGAGATTCTTGATGTAATTAATCTCTTTGTTAATATATCATTCATAAGAAGTACAATTTATATTTTTAAAATTAATTGTTGCCAATGTATCAAAACCGCATATACAAAATCAACCACAAAACTGAAAAAAATGTATTGCAAGAGACTGTAAAGCTTTTTGTATATCTAATGAAAAAAAAAAAAAAAAAAAAATCTTCATATTTAACAGTTAATTTTATGACTATTTCTTTTTTGTGTCATTTGTTTTATAGAGAGAGGAATGGAGTGTAATGACGACTTATAAGAGGCATAGTAATGCATTTATATAAATATAAAATATAATTTAATGAGAACTTTTTTGCATACTTTGATTTTTTCTAATTTTCTTTTAACAGTTGCTTTTATTTTTATGTGATATATACACTGTATATTAAAGACATTAAAAATTAGGATCTTCCTCTTTGAGTGGTTTTAGGCGAATGAGCGGTTTTAGGCGAATGGCTAACTTGTCTAAGAGCAACTCCAAGGGAAGAGGTATATTGGTACTGTTAGCTATTTTAGCTCATATCACCCTCATATTCTCACTCCAACGGGCTGGCTAAATGGCTTCCTATTTTCTCTCGCGGCTTCTCCGCTGGCTTCAATTGGAGAGTGATTGAAGGCTCTCCAAACTCGTCTCTCCCGCGAAATCGATCAGCTCACGTCTCTCCCGCGAAATTGATCTCCAAACACGTCTCTCCCGCGAAATCGATCTGCTCCTTCAGCGTGAAATCGATCTTCTCCTTCAACGTTGTCTGCAACTCCCTCCATCGACCTCTTCCTCAAGGTATGGATCCTTCTATCTCTCTATCTTCCCCTTCTATGCAACTCATAAACTCTCTCTCTCTCTCTATATATATATATGTATAGCACAAACTTTCCCTGTTCCTTTGCAATCTGGGTCTCTCCCATTTTCTTGGTTTTACGAATCTGTATACAATTTATGTGTGCGTCGTCTGTCTGATCTGTGAGTTCAAGCATACTTGATACTTTACTGTTCTATTTTTGTGTTTTGTGTTTTTGTGTTTTGTCATAGTATATTATAATGGGTTTACTCACATTCTGGCATTTTATTTGATATTGCCTAGGATATATAGGAAGAACAGCTACCATAGAGATACTCTCTTCTTCTCCTATCTGATTTTATGACCTTGTAAATTACTAAGCATAAAATTAATACTTCAATTGAAATTCGATTATTCTTTGATCTTTGTAAGATTATTTACAAATTTCCCCAATTTTTTTGGGGGGTATTAGCTAAGAACTCTGCATAACAATCAAACTTCTTAAAGCAACTCCAACCACAATCTTTATTTTTCACTAGCTAAAGTACAAAAAAAAGACACTCTTTATTTTACCTAATTAGTTTAGCTATTGTATGTTCCAATCATACTCTTTATTTTAACTAGTCATTCAAACTAATTAAACCAATTTTCAAAACAAAAAATTCAATATATATTCAATATATATTTTACCTACGCACCAAACGCTAATATGGTTGCCAATGCGACATTTGCGATAATATTTTTAAAAATAATATTTTTTAATATTAGTTTTAAAAATATTATAAAAAATAATGTTAAGTAATATTTAATTTTTTTTATAAAATTTATAGTACGTGAATATATACCTGAATTTTGTGGAACCATCTTGAAGGGGGGGGAGGGAAAGAATAAAAGAAAACAATAAAAAAAAAAATTTAAAAATAACAATACGAAGGAAGTTCTTCAATAATTGTAATTTATCAAATTAAATTAAGAACTGAAAGAACATAAAATAACTAATCAAAAACCTTATAAAGGTCAATGAATAAAATAAGAAAAAAAAATCACAAATAGCAAAGTTAGGAATAAACTTAAAAATAAATAAACTATTTGTAATTCAAGTTGTTACAAATCTTCATGTAGATGCCACAAATGCTCAACTAGGTCTGCTTGGAGTTGAGAATGAGTTTGTCTATCTCTGATGTGATGATGATTTTGAATGAATTCATAAAGTTCGGGTGTACGCTCATGTGACACTGCTAGAGGGAGACTTTCTTCGATTGCATCATAATTACAATCTATATTTTGCTCATTTCGCTCATCTTCAACAATCATGTTATGCAATATTATACATGCCTTCATAATAACTTTAAGGGTTTCAACTTTCCAAAAACGTGCAGGTCCTCGCACAATTGCAAAACGTGCTTGGAGCACTCCAAATGCTCGTTCGACATCCTTCCTTGCTGACTCTTGAGCTTTAGCAAAATGTATTTGCTTATTGCCTCGTGGAGATGGGATTGTTTTAACGAATGTTGACCATTGAGGATATATACCATCAGCGAGATAATATCCCATTGTATATTCATTTCCATTAATTGAGTAATTAACTTGGGGAGCACGCCCTTCAGCAAGGAGAGAAAATACAGGAGAACGGTCTAGCACATTGATGTCATTATGAGATCCAGGTAACCCAAAAAATGCATGCCATATCCATAGATCATAGGAAGCCACCGCTTCTAAAATAATAGTTGGTTCATGGATGTGACCACAATACATACCTTTCCATGCAGTAGGACAATTCTTCCACTTCCAATGCATACAGTCAATGCTCCCCAACATTCAAGGAAACCCACGATTTTTTGCCACCTCTAGTAATTTAGCAATGTCATCTTTGTTTGGTGCCCTCAAGTACACATCTGAAAAATTTGTAACCACTGCCTCGGCAAACCTTTGTAAACTTTCTATTGCAGTGCTTTCTCCAATCCTTACATAATCATCTACAGAATCGGCCGCTACTCCATAAGCGAGCATCCTCATAGCCGCTGTCATCTTTTGAAGGGAAGATAGACCAAGAACTCCAATAGCATCTTTCTTCTGGACAAAATAAGGATCATATGCTTCGACCATAGATAAAATACGAAGAAAGAGACATCGACTCATCCGGAACCTCCTCCTAAATAAATTGGGAGGATATGTAGGTGTTTCAGAGAAGTAATCTTGATAAAGTCTCTTGTGACCTTGAATTCGATTACGATAAATAACTGTATGACCTTGAATGGAACCACGACGTAATCCCAATTGCCTCTCATTATTTAGCCGCTCTTCTTCTAAAGCAGCTATTGCAAATATCTCCAATTCATTATCAGAATCAGAGTCATCAATAATCATCTTCATTACACTATTGCGAGCCATGGGAATTAAAAGAAGAATGAAGTTGAGAGATAAATTACTAAAAATAAATATTAGGTTGTGTTTTGCTTCTTAAGCTTTGCAAGTTCCTACCTAACAACTTCAATTTTCTGCAAAGTCAAATTTATAAAACATATCAAACAACTTCCAAAATCAAAACATCATCAACTTACATAATCTGTATTTAATTCATCAACAAATAGAAATGTCCTGTAAATAAGAAGCACTCCAATCCAACATACAACAAGCAATTATATTTAGCCATGAAGTACTTTAGCAAGCATTCAACAAAAAGTCCACTCAGTAATTAAATTGCTACTAATTCAACCATTCAACAATAGGTAGTTCCAAAATAATTTTAACATATAATAAATAATTCCAACATAAACTGCATAAAAAACATAGTTCTGCCTACAATAGAAAATCAAATCCAACAATAAATAAAGTGAAAAACATAGTTCTAACAACTAAATTTTTTAATATTAGTTCCAACAATTAAATCTTTTTTTGGAGAATTTCCGTTTGGCGGCGATGAAGGTATTCTGCTTGCAGTGAAGGCAGACCACTTGTATCTATTGACATTATTCGCTCTTCTTCCTTCAATTGTTCCATTCGTATCTTCTCTTTCTCATTATCAACCTTTTCTTGTTCCATTTGCGTCCTCTTTTTCTCATTATCAATCTTTTCTTGCTCTTGAAGATACGACCTTTCATACATCTCTATTTTCTTGTCATTCATTTTCTTTCTATCTTCCTTTAAATCCTCTAATAATATTAAAATAGGCGACCCTCCTTCCTTTCCACGGTCTTTATTCTTTCTTTTATTCAAACGTTCCTTTTCAGCCTTCCTACCCGGTGGTCTTTCCAAGTCTACATTGTCATTATGTGAAACGTCATTGTCCTCTAAATTGATTGAATCCGGTGCACTAGGAGAACAAATGCCAGGAGTTGCCACTTTTTTTGGCTTTTGTTTCTTCGTGCTATATTCCTCTCGCCATTTTGGTTGATCTCTTAACTCATGCCAACAATGTTCAAATGGAAATGACGATTTGTACAACTCTTTGTATAATTTCCTCGCATCATGAATCTGAATAATAGACAAAAGAACACTAATTATCATGAGATTAGACAATTCCAATGATAATAAGTATAAAAATCTCAATGGCATTAATACTTTATCTTTTTCAGTCTTTCCACTTTGATTCAACCTTTGGATTTGGGCGAAGCAGCCACTGAACTTATTCGTGGCAAGTTGAATCGCTGACCAACGATTCATTAAAGAAGTTTGACTACGATTAGATGAAAACGTTTTAAACTGGTGGAAATACTCCCACACTCTTAGCCAATATGCCTTTGATTTTTGTTCATTCCCTTGCACTGGATCTAAGCTAATGTTAAGCCATGCCGATATGAGCATACTGTCTTCTTCTGTAGTGAAGTTGCCACCTCGTTGTGGTTTCTTGGTGGTTTCTATTTGAGGAGAGATTGGGGAAGACTGATCCCCTTGGTCAAGAGGTTCATCCATAAATTCATAATCAGTCCCATCATTCAACAAGTTGGTGAAATATGCATCATTTTGTTGCTGACTCATCTATAGACAAGGTAAAGAAAATTATGACAACATATATTGGGTTGGAGAAATAACAAAGATTCCCAATTGGAAGCAAATTAATTAATAAATGGAGATCATGTAAATTAAAACACTAGTTGTTTTGTTGAAAATGATTCAATGATAATTTTAGATAAATAAATGGAGATCATGTAAATTCAATGAGAAAGAATTCAATGATAGTTGCAACCAACTCTCTATCATTGATAGACAACTTAGGTATTGGGAATATTATTTGACTTAAAAAGTTTAAGATTCTTTTTGTTTCTTGTGCTTGACATTTCTTTTATTTAATTCTATTTCGGTTACTTTTTTCTCGTCAGACATTCGGCATAAGAATGAAGGCAATACAATTTTGATATCTAAGATTGGCTATCCCTATAAGAGACTGTCCCTCAGAATCGGAAACTAATAAAGCAAAAGGAAAGAAAACAAAAACAATTTAGTAGCATGAAAGTATGAAACAAGGGAGATGAATGAGTTCAAGCTGCTATATTGATATTATTAAAGAATTGCAAGAAGTGCATAAGAAAACTCTCTATACATAACAATATACAAATATTAGTTAGAGTAGTTATATTCTAAACATATGCAAAAAGAAAGGGTCAACTGTCGAGTACCTGACAATCACTCATCACCAATAAACAATGTAATTATGTCAATTTTGAATAAGATTCTAACCATAACTAGGCATGCTGAATGCAAAAACAAGAAAACGTATAAGCTAAAGCTGAATAAGATAACTATAGACAAAATTCCATCCTAATACAGAACTTAACACTGCATCTTTTAATCCAAATAGGTATAATTAAGTCATTCACATGCTTAAGGCTAGACAAAATTCTATCCGAACACAGAACTTAACACTGCATCTTTTAATATAATTAAGTCATTCAGATGCTTAAGGCTAGACAAAATTAACTCTACTTAAAATAACAAACAGCATCCAGCATTTGATTGACCATGATAAAAAAGAATGGTGGGAACCTTTAGTTAGAACCATTTTCCCTATAGATATGGCACAACAGATCCTCAATGTTTATATTCCCAAGTCCAAAGTTGTTGATAAGATTATTTGGGACAGAAGTAAAAATGGGGAGTATAGTGTTAAATCTGGGTACGCTGTTGGTATTCAAGGTTTGGATAGGTTATATGGGAGTGCATTGGAAAAAGCTTTGGTGTCTTAACATTCCTGCAAAGTGGATAATGTTTTTGTGGAAGTGAAGTCATCGAATTGTGCCAATTAAAGTAGCTATTCAGAAAAGAGGAGATAAGGTAGATTCTGTTTGCCCAAGGTGTAAGAAATATGATGAAATGCCGAAACACATGTGCTTTGGATCAAAGCTGGGGCTTAATTTTGATATCGGACAGGAATTACAGGTGGAGGATTGGATTGAATTTTGGTTTTGTAATGCTCCAGATGAGAGTGCTATCACAGAAGCAATTAAAGTTCTGTTGGGTATTTGGGTTCACAAGAATCGAGCGGTTTTTGATAATCATTTCATTGATCCACTTTCCACCATTCATATGATTAACAAATTCAGTGTGGGAAATCTTTTTGATATAAATTTCCATTCCAAGCACATTCAGCACATGAAGCTGATGCTCGTGGCTGTATGGATGTACTTCAATGGTGTTGTTCTCGAAATCTCAGAGCAGTGCTAATTCAAACAGATTGCCAAGGATTAATCAATAGTTTGAAATCTAATATTGCTGCTGACTGATTTTCTAAATCCATAATAGAAGATACAAGTAATATATGTAAGAATATGAACTTTCTTTGTATTATGAAGGTACATCATAATATTGTAATGCCTACCCATAGTGAGGCCAAAGCAGCCTTGCAAAGAGGTAGCTAATTTTGTTGGTTGATTGTTGTTTTGGGTGCAAACTCTGTTTTGAGGTGGTTGTGTTTCTTGATAGTTTGGTCTCATGGGGGTTTCAATTCAAATTAATAGGGTAAGCCCAAGAAAATGATTTCCTGTTTACGAGGCACTTAAAAAAGCAACTGGTGATAGTTTTATCCTATTTTTCAATTTACCATATTGGGATGTAAGTCTAAAGAAAGTAGAATTCCTATTTTCAAAATTAGTTGAATTTGTTATTCTTATTTTTTATAGAATGAATATTTGATTGATGTTACAGGCATTACTTTTGCGTCATAACTTGGATGTAATGCACATTGAGAAGAATGTTTGCGAAAGTATCATTGGCACACTATTGAATGTGAAGGGGAAATCAAAGGATGGCCTTAAAGCTCGTAAAGATTTGGAAGAAATGGGCATTAGACAAAAATTGCATGCGGAGAATAGAGGGACTCATTTTTATTTGCCACCGGCATCACATACACTTTCAAAAGTTGAGAAGCAGATCTTTTGTTCTAGGTTACATGATTTAAAGTTGCCTGATGGTTATAGCTCCAATATTGCTAATTGTGTTTCATTAGAAGAGTGCAAGCTGATAGGTCTCAAGTCACATGATTGTCACGTCTTGATGCAACAATTGTTGTCAGTGGCGTTGAGAGGACTTTTACCAGAGGGACCAAGGAATGCAATATTTCGATTGTGCACTTTTTTCAATCAAATATGTCAAAGAGTGATTGATAGGAATAAATTAGAACTACTCGAAGAAGATGTTGCTGAGACTTTATGTATGTTGGAAAGGTTCTTCCCTCCATCATTTTTTGATATTATGGTTCACTTGACAATCCATCTAGGACGAGAAGCTCGCATATGTGGACCAGTGCAATTTCGTTGGATGTACTCATTTGAAAGGTGAGGTGTATATCACTTTTTATTATGTATATATCTATTGATGTATTTGTCAAAAAAGCTATTAACCTGAATATTAATTATATTATGGTCTAGATATATGAAGATACTAAAGGGATATGTTAGGAATCGTGCAAGACCCGCGGGATGCATAGCGGAATGCTATATAGCTGAAGAGTGCATGCAATTTTGTAGTGGGTACATGAAGCAAGCAACTGAAATAGGTGCTCGACACAACCGCAATGAAGAATTTGAAAATGAAACAATGCTAGAAGGACGTCCGATTACATTGGGGAATTCAATCATGATACCTGATGATATGTTACAAATTGCTCATTGTTGTGTGTTGATAAACAGTTCTGAAGTCCAACCATATTTAGAGTAAGTATGATAACATAAACATCTATTACTAATTGAGTGTTTATATGATATATTTATCTCACAATTGTGCTGTCTTTGAAATCAATATTATCAAGAATTTATTGTTTGGCTTATAAAGAATTATTGTTTGGCTTGTAAAGTTGTATGTATTGATGTTTGATTTGAAATTTGTGGTTTTTTAAATTAACCATTATTCCAAAAGTTCAAAATTAACCAAAACTTGGCCCACCCGGCCCCATCCTGTTGAACTAATTTATTGTTGTTGATCTAATTGTTATTGTGAATGCCCATTTTCTTATTAACAGTTGAATCTTGAAATTGTCAACTAGCAAGATGAGTGGAGAGGTACTTTATTTCTCATTTAACATAAAATTGAATTTATAATAAATTGTTGTCCACATTATTTCTTATTTTTCCTTATGTTTTGCACAGAGTTCAAAAAAAGCTGAGAAAAGAATTAGAAAGGAGTGTGAAGCTATAATTGCTGCGACAACGGATGAAAGAAGAAATGCATCATTCAGAATTTTAGATGAGTGTTCTACTTCTCCACATGTTGAATCACATGATATGGAAGGAGTTGTAGACTCCACTCAAGTACCAAAGAAGAAAACTAGGGGGGCATCAAAGTTAAAGATGCATGACAAAGGAAAACAAAAGTGTGATGAAATTGACTTCAATGAAAGGAATCAGCCTGTGGGACCTGAGTCAGTTAAACTATCGACTTTAGAAGGGATCTTGGCACGAGAGATGGTGCCAATAACCATAGAGAGATGGCCTGATATTCCAGAAGAGGTTAAAGACAAGCTATGGGCTTGTGTGAAGGTAATACATATTTATTTAATTCATTATTATACTATCAACTCAAGTGTTTTTCCTAATCACTAAATTTTTGTTTAAATGAAAATGCAGCTTAGATTCAAAATACATGATTGCCATAGGAAACACATCATGCAAAAGTTTGGCAGATTATGGCGCTCACACAAATCTGAACTATCGCGAAAAATAAGACCTCTTGGTAAAAGTGCTAAGCTAGCACACAATATTGTCCTCACCAAACCTGATAATGTAGAAATGGTTGAATGGAAAGCATTTGTGAAACAACGAACTTCCAAAGAATTTAAGGTAAGTTTCCTCATAGAAATTCTCTAGTTTTTATGAACTAATTTGACCAACAAATTTTCTCATAGTGATTCAATTATGAATTATTAATCATATAAATTATGACATTCTTCTTTTGTATATGCAGGCAAAGAGTAAAAGATTTAGGGCAATGAGAAAAAAACAAACCCTCTTTCACACCATGAGTCGTAAAGGTTATGCACGATTAGAGGATGAAATGGTAAATTTAAGAGTGATTCAAGTAATTTTGTAAATTGGGTATGAAGTATGGTTACTTTGAGATTGTTTTAATCATGTTGATTTTTGTTTTCTATTTTATTTTCTAGAGAAGAGAAAGTCGAGCACCATCATCCATATCAAGAGTTGATGTTTGGATTAAAGGGCATACGAGGAAGGAAGGAAAATCCATGAATGAAGTGCTTGATGCAACTGTGGTACCAATATTACTTCATTTTTTTTTTTTTTTTTGGTATTATAATTTGCATTCACATCAATTTATTAAGACATGCTTTATATTTTTAGAAAAATGTTCAAGAACTTCATAAGGCTTCTACTGATGAGGGTCCAAAATCTATAAAAGATGATGCGATTTTTCATACTTTTGGTCCCGAGCGTCGTGGGAGTGTACGAGGGCTGGGATTTGGGGCATTACCATCTAAGGTTGATGCACAAGTACACCAAAATGAGCACGTGAGAAAACTTGAAAGCAAGGTGCTGGACTTAGAACAACAACTCGATGAGATAAGAGCCATGCTTATCAAAGACAGAAGGCAAAATGATGTAAGAGGAAAAGCTAAACATGATAATATAATGTCATGGCACATAATTTGTTTGTCTTTAATTTGTTATTTTATATTTAAATCACTTGCATGTTTATCTTTGATTGTAGGGTACCAATCCCTCCCAAAGAAGCTCCGATCTACTCCAATCTACTCCTCATGACAACCTTCCAACTTCAGTGAGTGAAAATAGTATTTTCAAAACATTTTTATCTACTTTTCATGTCTTTAAGTATTGGAATTATGTGGTAGCTATATGCTTAATGAAGTGTTTTTATGGTTTTTTAGGTGAATGAAGTTGGTTCTGTTACTGAAAGCATTGAAGCTATGAAATTATCTAAACGTGGTGGTTCTTCAATTGCAAACCTTCCAACTGGTTTAGATATGGTAAGTTATGCTGTTTTTAGAAGTGCCTTTTTTTTTCTTTCTTTAAAGTCCATTTTGCAGTTTACTACTGGTCTTGTAGTGCAGTCTTTCCTGAATTAATCAAAATTTTCAAAAAATCACTTGCATTACTAAGTCACCACTTGTTGCCAATTTTACAGCCACATATGGTCACTAGGCTCTGATTCTCAAAAACTTACTTTGCTGTCATGTTTTGGTTCTTTTAGTTTCATTTTTTGTTTTTCATTCAGAATGTCAACAGCAATTGACAGAGAGCATTTGTCCCAATTGGTTGGGATCCCTTTTGAAGTGCCAGAAAACTTGTTATGTGTCTCTTTTGAAGCAAAAATTGTAGGTGTGACATTTGGCAGTTTGAAACTCGACTATTTCCAAGCAAAAATGGTTTCACTTAAGAGCTGTCATTTGGCCCATCGACTAATGACCAGCCTGTTCAGGTTTCACTATGGGCAAACTAGGCTATAGAATGAACAAGGCTTAGGTTGAACCTAGTGTTGAAGCCCGGCCTGGCCCGATAGCCTGGCTTAGGTTTGTGAGAGGCAGTTTGTTGGCTCAACTGGTTAGCCCCTATGGAAAAGAGGGGATAAAAATAGGAAAAAGTACAAAAACAAAAAAATGTCTAAAAGTAAATCTGAATCACGATTTGTTGGGCTTAGCTTGAGGGTGTGGTTCAACCAGCTAGCCTATTTGGGCCAAGTGCATTAGACAAGACTTGGCCTAAGGTTTTTGGCCTTTGCTTTTCTTGCCAAAAAAAGAACTTGCCAGGCTTAATCAATGAGCGAGCTTGGGCATCAATTTCGCAGGCTGGGTTGGCCTAACCCGATGCCGACACTTAAATTCACTTCTCAATTTTCTGTCCACATGGAGGTTGGACCACAAAAACTGGAAGTTTAAATTTGTGAAATTAGAAATCTTATCAAGTTACCCTGTAAAGACAGATGAAGATTTTCTATTATCCAGTGTAATGAAAAGAAAAGGCACATGGAATAGTTTTGACAATTTTGTTGAGAGTTGAGAGCTTAGGGGACCTCTTTGGTTTGGCAGTTTGCATGAATTTCTACAAAATAACAAACATTCATTTTCCCCACAATGAACATGCACAGACACAGTATTTCCAGCCAAATGGACAACTCTATTATGTCTGTCACACACACACAAAACAGAATATTCTTGGAAGAATAGCTAGGTTTTCACTTGACTGGTTTTCTGCAAGCAAACCAAACTTCCAATCCATTTGGCAATCTACGACACAGAATTATAATGGGGAGAAAAGAAAATTGAGGGTGGTATATTTCATTTTTGTTTGGATAATTTAGGAGAAAAAATAAGATAAAAGAATGAATTTCATCCCCTTCTTGTTTGGGAAAGACAAATAAGAGATAAGATTTTTATCACAATGGTTTTTTTGTTTTGCGATATTTTTGTTTTTTTTTCTCTCATTAAATTGCTTTAAATTGTTTTTTTCCCCTCTTCTTTCATTGGAAATGGACTCATTTACTTATTTAATATGTACATTTTTAACAAAATTGTAGGAAATCAAACAATGGGATAGAGTTTCAAGAAATCCACTTCCAGCGATCTTCAGAAAGTCAGTTGAGGAGTTCTACGAGAATGAGAAACCAAATGAGGTGAATTCTTTTTGCGATTTTGACTATTGCTAGAGAATTTATGGTTGGCTTCAGAGGATAGGACAAATATTCGGTGCATCAATAGGCTGTAATTTTGTTTTTGGACCTAGCCAAAATTGCTCTGGTAATAGGATAGGAGAACCCTATTCTAATTGCAAATTCCAAAAAGAGATGAGTTGATTTCTTGTTCTTTACAAAAAAGAGGATTTCTCAGCAGATGTGCACTTGAAATAGTCTTTGATTAGAGACTCACTTCGATGAACATGGCAATGGCCTCAACTCCTGAGACAATGCCCTAACATCCTTAAGATCCGCACACGATCGTATGGTCTTGGGGCCTTTAGGATAGTGCCCCAGGAATATTGAATAATTTCTAGCAATAGATGGTTACGTCAAAGAGCAATATTTTCCAATATTGGATCCCAAACGAAGTAGCATAAGTTATATTTAATACTTAGGCAAATCAGGTGTGGATTATTCTATAATACATTTTCAAACGCTTTGTCTTCTCGAGTTTGTAGTACTGATTCATCTGTTATGTACTCAAATTTTGAGATGAAGTGATAAACTGGATATGTTTGTCATCTTCATGAGCTTGGAACTTATTTTTCATTTCTACTAATGGCTTATAATTGAATATTTGCTGTTATTGATGATATTTTAGGTTTGCATTTATTGTGAGTTTGTTTATCATCTGGATTTACTTGAGGTTTGTACCTTGTCACGAGGAAAGTATCAAAACTACTTGATGATTGTTGGATCTGCAATTATCAAATTATTTGTATCAAAATCTATTCAAAGTAGTTTCATTCTTAAAAAATTATAATGTTATACATAAACTGGATTTTTTTTTTTTATAGTCATTCGTAGCAGTATGCTTATATACTAATACTTCGTAAATGGGATGAATGTTATGCAGTATGCTTATATACTCTTAATTTTTGTAGGATCAAAGTAATGGTGTGTCGAGCTTAGCAAATGTCAAATGCAAGTTGTTGCATTGGGAGGGGTCAAACTTGGTGGTTGCAGAAGGCCAAATTGCATCAAGGGATCCCAAGGCAAAGGTGCATCATGCAATTCTTGGACCTTTGTGTTGGAAAGTATGGGTGAACCACGTAACAGTCAACGTGCCGTTGTTTCGTTCTACTCATGAGATGTATGATCTTCAAGATGCAATAGGAAGTACGGTTGCATGGCCTAGTCAATTCATTCTTTTGGACGAAATATTGGACTAATTGATTTACAATTTGTAGTTATACTTTTTGGATGTTTAAAGTCGTATTTTAGAGATTAGTGAATCTTATGATTTGGATACTTTTTTTGATTTGTATGTTTGAGGTTGTTATCAGCTTGATATGATAGAAGTTGAGGATAAAAGTTAGTATGCAGGTTGTTTGGTGTATGGATATTAGATTTTTTTGCTTATTTCATAGTTGTTGCTTCTGCTTGGTTTGTAACAGATTGCATTTTATAAGCTATTGTTTACATACGGTTAGGCAAGGTCATGTTCCTATATATATATATTATATTAAAAATAATTTTCTACGGCATGCAAAATTATGCCGTGAAAAGTGTAATGATTTATGGCATGTAAGAAAATGTCGTAGAAGATTATATACAGCATACAAGGCATGTCATAAATATATTAAAAATGACCTTCTACGGCATACAAAATTATGTCGTGAAAAGTGTGATGATTTATGACATGCAAGAAAATGTCGTAAAATACTGTATACGGCATACAAAGTATGTCATAGATATATTAAAAATAATCTTCTACGGCATGCAAACTTATGTCATGGAAAGTATGATGATTTATGACATAATAAAAATGTCGTAAAAAGTTATATACGGCATACAAAGTATGTCATTAATGTTTAATTTATTACTTTTTACAACTTTACCTGCATGCCGTAAATGGCGCTTAACTTTTCACGGCATGTCATATAACAGCATTTGTGTGCATGCCGTGAAAGAGTTTTTACGGCATGCATTGCAAGCCGTAAAAAGTCAATTTTGTTGTAGTGCATGAGACATAACTAAACATTTCAAAATAATGTCATAACTAAAGAATAAAATTAATAATAACTAAAGAAAAAAAAAAATGTAACTAAAAGTAGATATGGTAAAGAGTGTGTATTGTAAAATTCTTTATCTTTTTATTCCACGTAAGTTATGCTCTAGTTGTTGGCAAATGTAAATATATAAAAAAAAATTATTGTCCTTGGTGGTCAAATTTAATGGACTTTATACTTAAAAGTTGGATTAAGTATTCAAATGTAATGTTAAACACTCCATGTGAGTGGAGAATTGTATCTGATTCTGTAATCAATTTTTATAAATTTAGGATTTTTCTATCCTAAATCAATCTTTCTATAGATAATGTCGTATAAACAAAATTTGTATATAAAAATTATACAAAGAATGATATGAACTTTTATGATCGAAATATTTCAATCCAAAACACTCATTATTATAACTTAATTATAAGATTATCAGTGTCACATTATTTACTATATTATGCACATAAATTCTGTTTGTAATATAGTTAAGATTAAACCCTAACTAATTTTATCCGGTGTGTAAATGAACCCCGTACATTTTTTCATAACCCAACCCCACCCGCCCTTGTTGGTTTCAGAAAATTAAGCCCATTATTCAAATAATTGAATTTTTTATTTTTCATATATATATATTTTTTTTAGTAAATTTTCTTAATATTTGAAGAATTTTTTTATTTTTTAAAATATAAAATTTATGGAAAAAAATCTTTAAGGAATTCGTCAAATATAAAAAATACAAAAATTTGGTACATTTTCATATCATTGCGGATTTATTGAATTATTCAAAATATTTTTTCAAAAATATTTGATTTTTTTAGGTGCATCTAAGTTTTGTGCATCTAGAAAATTAAAAAAAATTACTTAAAATATTAAAAAAATCACTAAAAAATAAATAAATTTTAATTTTCAGAAAATCACTTGTTTCAGTATAACTAAAACAATTGAAACTAATATAAAATGTTGGTAAACACTAAAATAAACAAAGACAAATATATACTTTAATTGAAAATAAGTAACAATATCATTTTTTTCCAATCATATAAATTACTGATGAAAAAAGACTTAACTGTTACGTGGATTAAAATCTTAAGGGATATCGGTTAATTAATTCTTTTGTCGAATCTGAGTTCTACGTGCCATGAAGACCAGCCAAATCGAATTAAAGCTCTACAACCAGTTCTTTCCGTCTCCTTAATCGGAGGGGAAGTTGTAATATCAACCTTGAATTTGTATGTGCCCAAATTTCAAGTTAGATCAGTGTAACTTGAATTTGCATGTGCCCAAATTTGTAATATCCTTTGTAGAGAGAGTATACACTTTATCTTTTTACTTTATTTTTCAGGTAAATTACAATCATTTCCATTGAGATTTGGAAAATATAAATAAATAAATAGAGTTGGCTCTACACTTTTGAATAAAAATCATAACTATGAGGCTTAATAGACAAAGAAAACGGAATCGATGAGCAGAAGTTGATGCACAATGAGATTCACCTTGGATTGACTTTGTCAGTACTCTATATTTGATCTGTCTGTCTTGTATTGTTACAAGAAATCCCCATAATGTCATGTTTATAATTTTACTTTATACCCATTTTATCTTCTCAGCAAACCATGCAAACAAATATTACTTAGAACTTTTCTGTATGCCTTGTTTGATTTTGATCCTCTTCATTTCGTAAATGGAATAGGCAAATTGGGAGTGGCCTCCCAGTACAAACTATCCAAAAGTAAGAAAATTGGCCAAAAAGTCTATTGTCTGATTTGCTTCCCTATACAAAATGAAACCTCAAATTACGAAATTTAGATAATAATTGTAGGCAGTCTTGATTTTGTTCTGAGTGGCGAAACTTCAGCTACATTATTTGTGTTGATCCCAAACTCAACTTTGGTCAAAGTTAGGTATAAATTAAGCGCTCTCTCTCTCTCTCTCAACTCATACATCAAAAACTTTAAGAAGGGTGGGCATTAGGCAAGCTTCTTGTTGTCATATCCTTGTGTGTTGTTAGGTTGTGCTGCTGGGAATATTTAATTAAATTAACTTTACATTAGTTTTGCACTAAGCATTGAATTAATTAAGCTATGAGTTCAAAGCATGCTCTTTATCTCATCTTCATCCAATTCCAAGTTTGAATAATAGCGAGCTTTTTGACGACTAGGTCAACCACTCAACCTTTGGATTTTGTCCATATTCCTCTCTCCCTAATTCCTTAAAAAAATGCTAAGATCTTGTGGCAAGTTGGTGTGTAGTTGCACTTTAAGGTGTAGTGAGAAAATATCAGGAGTTTAAGCTGATAAAATAGCGACGGTTCTTTAAATGGTACACTAATTTTACTAACAAACTAACAAATTTAACTACCTAGAATGTTGATCCAAAAAAAAAAAAAAAAAAAAAATCCTTAAAAAAACTTTCATTTAGTTTTTAAGGTTTAAATTTTTTTCAAAGAAGCAAAGAAAGAGAAGCTGCACTCATAGCGGTAAAGATTCAAACTCTAATATAACGAATCCGATAAAAAAAAAAAAGGACTTTAGTAAAAATAAAATTATTTATTATTATTTAGATGTTACATATAGAGCTGATTTAATATTGAATGATGAGTTATATTGTGATTTATTATGATTCAAATAGAGTGACTCATATAGAGAGACCCATATTTTTATTTGGTTAAAGTTATTGTACCAAAAAAAAATTACCAGAAAAGTAGTTCAAAATTAAAAAGTGTGGTGAAAATTTAATGTTGGTTTTGTGAGGCGCATGTATGTAATGAATTTAGATTACACATTGATGTTTTTAGGTAAAAATTCTAAGTACGTAGTATTACTATTTTTATTTTGCAATTGGTTTGGTTAATGAAGAAATAGAAAGAAAAAAAAAATAAAAATAATGAAAACACAAAATACTATTCACCCATTTCAAGCACTATTTTATTGTTCTCAAAACTTGTTTTTAAATACATTTTCATGATTTTTTTTTTTGATCAGCAAAAGAGAACTTTATTGATGACGAAAACATATAAATACATATGAGATGAACATCAATAAAGAGGTGGAAGAGCAGAAGCGCATCAAAGCTAACAACTCAATCCCAACTAGGTTGACACTAAGAAGAAAACTCAATCATCTGCGAGCTCAACCACATAGGGATGGTGAGAGACCATGCCCAGAAATAAAATAAAGACCCCAAAAACTCAACCGCCAAATCACCATGCAACACCCAAATAATTCCAGCAACAGGGCAGCTCCTAATAAGCCCACAGACCTCAATGATTTTCAAAGTACTTTTTATATAAATTTCAATATTAAACAATATTTTAAGGATTTATGGTAACATTTTATCTTGAACTTCTTTATATATATTGTGCTATTTTGGAAACCAGTAAAAAGTCACGTTTTGTAGTCTCACAAAACGCTAAAGTTGCGTTTTTGGTCATTTGGGAAGTGGCCAAAAAGCAAGTTGGGAAATTACATAACTACGCTCCATATTTACATCTTGAGGGCTAGGATAAAATGTAAATTTTCTAAGTTAGGTGGGGATATTTTAGTTATTTTAGTGTGATGTGACACCATAAACAAATATTAATCTAAAAAATAAAAAAAGTAACTTTTTACTAACTTCCCAAATCAGTTTCTTAAAAAAACCAAAAAACTTGATAAAAAGCTAAAAGTTAACTTTTTAACATCTTCCCAAAACACCCAATTGTTTTGTTTGGCAATTGCGGGTCATGAAATATTTATATTCTTTCGATAGACGTTAACATTGAACACTTTCACATAGACAAGAACAACGATTTTAGAACATACACGCCTCGTTCTTATTGGTTAAAATTTTTCCCATATTTTTATATTCTTCTCTCTATATGTGGTGTTGATCTACAAATATTATTAAGCTATTTTATTTTAAATTTTGAAAATAATATTCTTACATAATTATTTCTAATCTCCTTTGATGGATCAACCAGAAACAAAATTATGAAAACAAAAACTCTCTCAATTTGACGGGATTCCCTTTCAATTACCCAAAGAAGTGTTATTAGATACTAATTTAATTGTCATATCAATTTGTAAAATTTAAAAATAAATATAGCATTTTCCTAATCTTCTTATTTCTCTCTTTCTTAAAGGCTCTTATGATTGTTTAAAAGAAAATGCCATAGGTCTCAAATTTTTTACTAAATAAAGGACTAAATGTCTTATATAGATATATGGTCTATAAAATTATAAACCCCACACTCACGTGTAACATTTGGTCATTTATTTAGTAGAAATTTAATATCTTTAATATTACCTTTGTTTAAATGGTGCAAGTAGATCAATGTAAGACGGCAATAAACTCAAAATTTGCCCATAACCCAATACTTAATTATTGGTAATCTCTAGCTAGCTCCAACTTTGTGAGCACTTTTTTTTCGGAGTCGTTTGGCATCTAACTAAAAAAATCACACTACTTCTTTTTATTTATTTATTATTATTTATTTATAAATTTGTATCCATTTTTATTTATTTATTTATTTGATCTGTATAGGATAGAAGAATCTAGAAAGTTAAAATGAAAAAAATCGAAAAAATAAAATGAAAAGAAGGTATAAAAAAAAACTAACTTTTTTGTGTGTATTTAATAGATTTTTTCTTTTAATTTTTAATTTTTTAATTTTTTTGGATTTTCTAGTTCATCTAGTCAAGCATAATCTAAAATTCTAAAATTTTTTAAATTATTTTTTTAAAAATTCACTAACGGAAAAAAAAACCCAACAACAAAATTACTAAAAATACCCAATCTCAAACACCCGCACATTTGAGACTTTACCTGATCTTGAAATCCCAAATCTCACTCTAAAAAATTTAAGGTACAATCACTTAAACTAGTGTCAAGTCCTCTACCAACCCTCATTATTATAATTGATAACAAGTTTAAAGTCAGTAATCAAAAAGAAAAATGTTTGGGGCCCTAATTTTGTGGCTTAAAAGTGGCTCAAATGGCCAAAACGACGTCGTTTTGGCCATTTGAATGTTGTTTTGTACTCAAAACGATGTCGTTTTGGCCAGTTGAGCCACTTTTTTTGGGCCCCCTACTATTGTTGAATCAAAAAATAAAAATTAAGAACACCTCTCTTTTTGCTTTTTAGTATTTATATTTTTTTAATTTATTTAAGTTATTCCTACCTTATAAATTATAAGTAAAAATTATATAAAACACTTAGACACAAATTTTCAAATTATAAATAGCTCTATAAATTGTACCACTTTATATAAAATCATACAACAAAATGTTTATATTTTTTTAGATAAATTACAAATACATCCTTTAAAATTTGCTTAAAATATAGATTTTTTTCTATGATTTGAAAAATTACAAACACCCCATTATCATAATTTTTTATTTAAATTAATTGAATTATTAATTGAAATAAAATTTTGACATCATTAAAAATTATTAATTAATTTAATGATTTATAATAAAATAGATTATATGTTATGAAATTAAAAATTTTAAAAGGTAAAATGTAAATTTCAAAACTATAAAAAAATAATTTATATTTTATTAAGTAAACCGTAAGAGATTTATTTATAATTTACCCCATTTCTTTATTTCTCACCCCACTTTGGCTGGCACTAGAAACATTGACTTGAATGATCATGTTACGCAGTCAACTCTACGGTGTTTTTGATTGGACGGATTAGATAAGGAAGAATTAAAATTCATTAAATTTGAATTTTGAGGTTATGAATCCCTCGGACTATTGAGTTGGATTTGATGTATATCGTTGTTTTCTCATGGGATTAGATGTTTAGAAATTTTTAATAAATTTAATGTTTAGTTGGACGGACTGGATAAAGATAAATGTTCAAAAGACTATTTTATCCTTTTTAATTATTTACTAAGTAATAGTAATATTAAACATATTTTTAATATTTTAATTATTTTTAGCTAGATTAAATAAAAATTTATTTTATTTTATTTTTTAAACAATTAAATAATTTTATTTTAAAAATTAAATAAATAACATATCAATAAAAATATATGTTATTTTTTTAATTAAAATTTAAATAATGAAATTAAATAAAATATAAATGAAATTTTAATAGGAAAATTACACCCCCTGAGGTTTACTTAAAATATGAATTACCTTTTGCGGTTTGGAAAATTACAAATACCTCCCTGTCAGAATTTTTTATTTAACATAATTAATTGAAAAAGTAAAATTTCTAACTGTTCACCTATACAATAATAAAATTATCTGAATTATTAATTGAAATAAAATTTTAACATTATTAAAAATTGTTAATTAACTTGATGATTTATTAATAAAAGGACCTCTTTGATATGAAATTAGAAACCTTAGGGGCATAATGTAATTTATAGAACCACAGGGGGTGTGTTTGTAATTTACCCAATTTTAAAATAAAACATCAATAAAATATCTGTAAAAAAAATTAAATAAATAAAACATCAATAAAAAGTTAAATAAAATTATTTTATTTTTAAATTGAGACATTTAAATTTTATTGAATTATACTAAATATAATACATAATTAAATAGTGGAGGGTCAAAATGGTCATTTCACCATCTAATCCCATGGGATTGGGTTCGTTTGGGAAGTGGGTTGACTTTTTGGCTAAAAAGCCTGGGGCTAAAAAGCCTTGTTTGGGATGGACTTTTTAGCTTTTTTGACTTTTGTGAGAGAAAAGATGTAACGATTATGGATTGGATGTGATGTTTTGTCTTATTCAGCTAAAAAATTTATTTTGTTTTTTTTAAATCTATTTTAGCCAAAAAAGCCCCAAACCTATCTTCCCAAACGAGCACATTGTTATCCCATGAAAATTATCCCACACCCCTAGGACAGTGTAATCCCACATATGGGAGATAAGGAGTCCGGCCGAACTCCATGTCTGGCGAACTAAAAAAAAAAAAGGCCGGATAAAAAGCTTTTAATGAATTACAATCCAAATAGTGTTTAGTGCCCCTCTAATCCGGTGAATCAAAAGCATCTTAAGGGTGTGTTTGATTGGATAGACTGGATAAGGGGGGATTAGAATCCATTGGACTTGAGTCCTGGGACTGTGAATCCCCCGGACTATTTGGTTGGATTGAATATGTATCACGTGTTTGTTTTTTCATGGGAGTAGATGTCTGGAAATGACTATTTTAGTAAATTCAATGTTTGGTTAGACGGACTGGATAGGATAAATGAACAAAAGGCTATTTTATCATTTTTTAATTGTTTACTAAGTAATAGCAATATTAAACATATCTTTAATATTTTAATTATTTTTAGCTAGATTAAATAAAATTTTATTTTTTTTTATTTTTTACACAATTAAATAAATTTATTTTTTAAAAATTAAATTAATAAAATAAATAAAATATCAATAAAAATATATGTTATTTTTTAATTAAAATTTTAAATAAATTTGTTTTTAAAAATAATAATAATTAAACAATGAAATTAAATAAAACATCTATTAAATTTAAATAATGAAATTAAATAAAATACAAACAAAATTTTAAAATAAAACATCAATAAAATATCTATAAAAAATTATTTAAAAAAAATTAAATAAATAAAACATCAATAAAAAGTTAAATAAAATTATTTTATTTTTAAATTGAGACATTTAAATTTTATTGAATTTTATTAAATATAATATATAATTAAATATTAGAGGGTCAAAATGGTCATTTTACCACCTAATCTGAACAGTGGATAGTCCCCAAAAAATTGTCACACACCCCCCCGGGATACAATAGTCCCCCCATATGGGGTATTAGGGATCCGGCCGGACTCCATGTCTGGCGGACTTAAAAAAAAAAAAACAGCAAATAAGGAGCTATCAATGAATTACAATCTAAATAGTGGATTGTCTCCCCCTAATCCGGGGAATCAAACACACCCTAAATGGGAAGCTTCTATTAGATATTATAAATCTATACACGTACATACATTGCCATTCTAAAATGGAGAAATTATTGTTCAGTTTTTTTAAAATTAATACATATTAGTTAAAAAATTTATAATATTAGTTATTAATTTTACAATATTTTTTATTTATTAAAATAATGTTTATTGACACAATGTCTGTGTAATTTTTCTTTCTAAAATACACACTCTTAGCAAGAGATCATATTTATTCGATTGGCAGAATTTATTAGGCATCTCACTAGGAGATTAGTAGTTAGCATCTTTTCATTTATGTGTGTGTCTTATTCTCTGTATATTTATTAAGACTTTGTCTCTTACTTTAAGAGTTTCTTTTATTGAGAGTTTTTGTTCTATTTGATCTTATCATTATAATTATAATTCATTAGATTTTATTATAATATCTTATCCAACCTAATTGTATTCGTTTGATTTTAACAAAAAGGGTTTAAGAGGGCATAGGGTAGAGTAAAGTATTGGGGGCACATAGGTCAAAATTGTCAAGTTTAAGGTAAAGTTTGAAATTGTACCCTTAAAATAGTTGAGTTTAAAATTAACAATTCGTGAATAAAATTTGAAAAACTGAGATCAAATCTAATATATATATATATCAAAATTATATGTATCATATGTAAGTCATGACGTAACTAAATTATTTTTAGTCATAACTAAAAAAACATAATGAGTAATAATCAAACACCACATAAAATATAATTAAAAATCTTTTTGATCAAAATAAAAATAAACGACAAGTCATAATCGACTCATAGTCAACACCATAATAAATTATAACTAAAAATCACAAACATAGATCATAACTAAAGATCATAAAGGTCATATTTGATTCATAAGATTAATAGTGAAGTATTAATAATCCTATTATATTAGTGTGGTATTCACTATCCAATTGGATTAAGATCCATTGGATTAATAATCCCACCCCTACCCCATTACTAATAATCCTACATATTTGTTGGATTAATTATCCATTAGATTAATAATCCTAAACCAAAATGTTAAAACAAATATAGGATAATTAGGTCCACGGATTAATAATCCAAATCCCATGCTCTAATCCACCCAATCAAACATGCCCAAAAAGTAATAATTATGACATATTATACACAAATCTCTTCATACACAGTAATGCCAATTTCAAGTATCTATTACAGTAATAAATTTAAACTTCAATTAGATGCTTTTATAGCACTTAGTAGATTAAAGTGTTGACACCAACTCGGAGGAATGAAAATATCTGCATCATCCTGTGGCAAAAGGTCCATCAGATCCTAATCTATAATCATCAACATAGTTTGGAACAACAAAATTGGCTGAGAGATGTCAACAATTAGTTGCGCAGAGGAAATATGATCCACAGGACATGCATTAATCAGCTATTAAACAAAATAGTAAGGACCTGTTTGACTCTGCAAATTGAATTATTTCATTTCGAATTTGCTAATTCAAAATTGTGATTTTTTAAAAAAGAAAAATCATTTTGTCTCTCAAATTATTAGGCAAAAATCAATTTGGCACTCAGACTTTGTATTATTTTAATTTGACCCCTAAGCTTTTTAAATTTAATCAATTTACCCTCTGCCGTCTGCTTTCATCAACAATAAAATGAAACTTACTGATGTATCACCAAATTTCATTTAGAACTTCATTTTATGCCTTAAACTATACCTTAAAGATCAAATAGCCCCCCAATTATTAAAAAGAAAATTAAATATTTAATTAATCACTTGGTTCCAATTTTCTGAAAATTGAGTTTTTTATTTTTTGTAGTTTTTTTATTTTCACTGAATTTTTAAAATTTTTTAAATAAATTTTTTATTTTTTAGATACACTTAATATAAAAATAATTAAAAAGTAAAATAGTTGTGAAAAAATCTTAAAAAAATTCATTAAATACCAAAAATATATAAAAAAAAGTTCAGTACATTTTCATATTCTTATGTATTTATTGATTTTTTAAAATAATTCTTTTTACAAATATTTTACTTTTTTGGTCTATCTACGTTAGGTGTATCTAAAAAGTAAAAAAAATTTCTTAAAATATTAAAAAAATTCACTGAAAACAAAAAAATATGAAAAACAAAAAAACTCAATTTTCATAAAATCAAATTCAAAAAATTGGAACCAAATAAATTTTCATCTTAAAAATGAAAAAAATAATTTTAAATAAAAAATTTGAGTATTAGTCCTGTTGAATATTTTTTAGATAATAATTAAATTTAATTTTTTTTTTACTCACTCAATTTTGAAATTAGCAGTATCGATCAATTCTGTTGAAATTAATTTGGCAAATGAACAAGTTATAATTGCGCATGCATACACACATAGAGTAATCAGGATCGACTCAAGATAATTTGAGACTTAAAGAGATAATTCTAAATGTGGAATTTTTTCTTTGCAAAGTATATTATTTAATTATTTTTTTAAAAATATTTGGGGGGCTAATTGATAATTTGGGGGGTGAAATGAAATTCTAAATGAAATTCAGTACCACATCAGCAAGTTCTGTTTGATTTTAGATGGAAAGAGACGGCGTGAGTAAATTGATCAAATTAAAAAAAGTTTTAAGGTCAAATTAAAAGAATGCAAAGTCTTGGTGCCAAATTGATTTTTGCATAATAATTTATGGGGCAAAATGATATTTTCCTCAAATTTTAAATTCAAAGTATGTGTTGGCATCTAGTTTAATTAGATTTTGAATCAGTAAATTTTAGATTATGTAATTTCATGTGCTGAAAAATGTATAGAAATATTTTGAAACTTCTGGGTAAAAATAGAATTTTTATTAAACTTTGGTCTAATATTTAGGTGGGACCCGTGCGTCGATTTTCGCGGGTCTAAGTAGTAACGCGTTTAATGCCGCGTTGTGATTCGCGTGGTATATTTGGTTGCTCAAAACCATTACCGAGTGAATGGGAAATTGAAATCAAAGTGTACTCCATGAAAATGGAGTTTTAGTGGAAAATCCTTAAAGGCTTGAAAAATGGCTTGTCCCACATTGATTTGGTCAAAAGTTTTGAATGAGTTTATAAGGCGTGGGATTGGAACCTGGGATATGCGCTAAGGGGTACCCAAGTTTTGTAGAGAGGGAGGTTATGGGCTAGACCCAAAAATCACCACACACGTGTGCGCCGTCTGTCCGGTCAGTCGGGCGGGCTGGGCTGGGCTTGGGTGCGGGTGTGAGGTTGGGTTGGGCTTGTTCGGCCCAATATTAATACTAATACTAATCTTTTTGGGCCAAAAACTTTTGAATTTAAATTTTATTTTTGAAATAAATTTGGCCAAGAATTCATTTCAAATTTCTGTCCAGATTAATTTCAAATTTTTGAATTCAAAATTATTGCACCTCTTCAGAAATATTGTACAGTTTCGGATCTGTCTAAACCGAATCTATTCAGATTTCAAATCCAACCAAAACAGGTTTTTGAATCGTTTGAGATTCAAAACCAAACAGTGCCTACAAATTTTGTATCTGTTTAATTTAAATTGAATAGGTATTGTACCTGTTTAATTCAAAACTAGCAGCCACCAAGCCACCACTTCATCTCTATAAATAGACTAGTCCCTCAATTGGATCTCTACTCTAATTTTCGTACTTCTCCTCTGCTAAAATTCTCTGCATTTTGCTACGTATATTTTCTGTGAGAAAGAGTGTAAATACTTTGTGTGTTCGTTGGGAAAACAATTTGTAGTGCTGCTATTGTTTGCTGTTGATCATTTCATCTTGGGAGACAGACGTCCACATTCTGAAAGCACCGTGGAGAGGACGAATCTGTCTTAAGGACACAGTGTCGAACACTGTGTTCGTTGGGCAAACAATTTGTAGTGCTGCTATTGTTTGCTGTTGATCATTTCATCATAGGAGAAAGACGTCTACATTCTGAAAGCACCGTGGAGAGGACAAATCTGTCTTAAGGATACAGTGTCGAACACTGGACTTGATCAGAATATTATTCAAGAAATTAATCAAGTAAGTTGGTTATTTATTTTCTGTTTTATTTATTTATTTAAATCAGATTTTGATTTTGGTTTTGTAACAAAATAAAAATATGTTTTTATTTATTTTATTTTATTTTCCTGGTTTGATTTTTGTAATCAAACAATTCTCTCATTTTTCTTTTATTTCTTATTTATTCTGTTTGTTGTTAAGTACACAAAATAATTAATTTTACAAATACAGTAAAGATTGTCCAATAATCTTAAGACAAATTATTTTTTGTATCTTTATTGTATTTAATTTTCTGTGTTTTCACAAAGTGATATTCTGGTTGGAAAATACAAATAGTATTTATAAACTATTTGACAGATAGTAGTAATATACTATCTATTTTCTTTAACAACTAGTAGTAATATACTGGTGTCATGAACAATTGCAAAATATTATTTGGTGTTACAAAAATTATTGTGGCATTTTATTTTTCTGGTTTTAGTAACAAGGAAAATAAAATTATTTTGTGTTATAATCTATTTTCTGGTTTTAGTAACTAGAAAATTAATTTGTGATTTGTTTTTTCTGATTTTTTGTAATAAGATATTATGGCTACTACAACTGAAACTGCAACTGGAAGTGGTACTCCAATTGTTACACCAACACCGGTCCCTATCCAGAACCATGTTCAAGTACCAATAAATCATGGAGAAAAACTGGAAAAATTTAACGGTACTGAGTTTAAGAGATGGCAGCAGAAGATGCTGTTCTATCTTACAACTTTAAATTTGGCCCGGTTTCTCCATGAAGAGGCTCCAGCACTTAAAGAGGGTAAAAGTGATCTGCAAGTTGTTGCCGCTGTAGATGCTTGGAAACATTCAGATTTTCTGTGCAGAAACTACATCCTCGATGGCCTTGACAACATGCTGTATAATGTTTACAGCCCTCTGAAGTCAGCAAAAGAATTATGGGATTGTTTGGAGAAGAAATACAAGACAGAGGATGCCGGCACAAAGAAATTTGTTGTCGGTAAATTTCTAAACTTTGTTATGTAGACTCTCAAACGGTAATTTCTCAAGTTCAAAATTTTCAAATAATTTTGCATGATATTCATTCAGAAGGTATGTCTCTTAGCGAGTCTTTCTAAGTCGCTGCTCCAGTGGAAAAGTTACCACCGGCTTGGAAAGATTTCAAAAATTATTTAAAACATAAACACAAGGAGATGACCATGGATGAATTGATTGTAAGATTGAGAATTGAGGAAGATAATTGAAGGGCTGAAAAGAGGAATGAGAAAAATCCCATTGAGTCCAAGGCTAATGTGGTTGAACAAGTTCACAAACCACATAACAAAAAGAGAAAGTTTACTGGAGATGGTCCTAAACAAGGCGACAACAATGGCAATAAGAAATTCAAAGGAAAATGCTATAACTGTGGCAAGATTAGACATCGAGCTTCTAATTGCCACCGCCCTAAGAAGGATTGCGGAAGTACAAGCAAGAAGACTACCAATCAGGCCAATGTAACTGAACTAGATTACATCTATGACGGGGTGAATGATATCAACCTCTCTGCTGTGGTGTCTGAGGCTAATTTGGTTGGAAATCCCAAGGAGTGGTGGGTTGACACTGGAGCAACTCGTCACATATGTGCGGATAAGAAGATGTTCACTACCTACAATGAGGCTGCAAATGGTGAACAACTTTTCATGGAAAATTCTTCTACTTCTACTGTGGCTGGATAAGGAAAGGTGATCTTGAAGATGACATTAGGGAAGGAACTGACCCTTAACAACGTACTGCATGTACTTGACATCCGGAAGAATTTGGTTTCTGGCTCTTTGTTAAGTAAAAATGGTTTTAGGCTTGTATTTGAGTCTGATAAATTTGTATTAACGAATAGTGGTATGCATGTTGGTAAGAGATACATGAGTGATGGTCTCTTTAAATTGAATGTAATGACAGTTGTACCAAAAGTTGCTATTAATAAGATTAACACATCTTTTGCTTATATTCTTGAGTAGAATTTATGGCATGGTAGATTAGGACATGTAAATTTTGATGTTTTGCGTAGATTAATTGGTTTGGATTATATACCAAAGTTTGAAATTGATCCTAATCATAAATGTGAAATTTGTGTAGAAGCGAAACTAACTAAGGCTTCATTTAAATCGGTTGAAAGGAAAACCGAACCTCTAAAATTAATTCATACAGATGTATATGATCTTAAATTTGTTCAAACTAGAGGAGGCAAAAAGTATTTCATAACATTTATCGATGATTGCACAAGATATTGTTATGCTTATTTACTTAGAAGTAAAGATGAAACCTTAGAAATGTTTAAACTCTACAAAATAGAAGTGAAAAATTAACTTGGTAAAACCATTAAAATGGTTAGAAGTGATAGGGGTGGTGAATATGATGCATCATTAAATGAATTTTGTGCACAACATGGCATTATTCACCAAACTACAGCACCCTATTCTCCTTAGCAATATGGAATTGCTGAAAGGAAAAATAGAACCCTAAAAGAAATGATGAATGCCATGTTACTAAGTTCAGGCTTACCACAGAACTTGTCAAGGGAAGCAATTTTGTCTACTAATTATGTTCTTAACAGAATACCCCACAAGAAAACCAACGGCACTCCTTATGAATTGTGGAAATATCGACCGCCTTCCTACAAATACTTAAAAATGTGGAGGTGTTTGGCAAAAGTTGAAGTTTCTGTTCCTAAAAAGACTAAGATTGGACCAAAAACAGTAGATTGTGTGTTTATTGGTTATGCTCATAATAGTAGTGCATATCAGTTTCTGACCTATAAATCAGAAATACCTGATATAAATGTAAACACTATTATAGAGTTAAGGAATGCTGTGTTTTTTGAGCATGTCTTTTCTTACAAGAAAGGACAAGAATTAAGTTCATAGAAAAGAATTTATGATTGTACACAAAGTCAAGAGACTAATGACAATCAAACATAAGAGACTAGTAATGGTCTTGACCAGCAGGATTTAACTGATGATGAACCAAGACGAAATAAGAGAGCAAGAACATCAAAATCCTTTGGTCCAGATTTTCTAACATACTTGTTAGAAAATGAACCTCAAAGCTTTAAGGCAGCAATGACAGGTCCTGAAGCACCTTTGTGGAAAGAGGCTGTTAATAATGAATTTGAATCCATTATGCAAAATCATACTTGGGAATTGGTGGATCTTCCACCAGGTTCAAAACCTCTTGGATATAAATGGATATTCAAGAGGAAAATGAAAGCAGATGGTTCAATTGACAAGTATAAAGCAAGACCTGTAGTTAAAGGTTACAGACAAAAGGAAGGTCTGGACTACTTTGACACATATTCCCCTGTGACAGAATAACGTCTATTCGCATGTTTATTGCTATAGCAGCGTTGTTCAATTTAGAAATACATCAAATGGATGTTAAGACAGTTTTCTTAAATGGTGATCTAAATGAAGAGATCTATATGGAGCAACCCGAAGGGTTTGTAGTACCGAGGCAAGAAAAGAAAGTTTGTCGGCTTGTAAAATCTCTTTATGGATTAAAACAAGCATCTAAGCAATGACATGAAAAATTTGATCATGCAATGCTTACTAATGGGTTTAAGATAAACGAATGTGACAAATGCGTCAATGTTAAAAATACTGACCAAGGATATGTCATAGTTTGTCTTTATGTAGATGACATGTTTATCATTGGAAGCAGTCAAAAGATGATCAAATCAACTAAGCAAATGCTTAACAAAAGATTTGATATGAAAAATATGGGGGTTGCAGATGTTATATTAGGAATGAAAATTACTCAAACATCTGACCAATATGCATTATCTCAATCACATTATATTGAGAAAATTCTTGGTAAATTTATTAAGGATGATATGAATTTAGTTAGAACACCTGTAGACATAGTCATTATTTATCGAAAAATAAAGGTGATGCGGTGTCTTAGTTAAAATACTCCCAAATCATTGGAAGCCTAATGTACCTAATGAATTGTACTCGTCCTAACATAGCTTATGCAGTCAGTAAATTGAGTAGGTACACTAGTAACCCCGGAGAAGACCATTGAAAGGCGATCATTCGGGTTCTTAGATATCTAAGATTTACCCGTGATCATGGTTTGAACTTTACTCGATATCCAGCAGTACTCGAAGGTTATTGTGATGCAAATTAGATATCGGATACTAAAGATTCAAAATCCACTAGTGGATATGTCTTTACTCTGGGAGGCGCTGCTGTTTTTTTGAAATCCATGAAACAAACATGCATTGCGCGACCCACAATGGAATCCGAGTTCATTGCTTTAGACAAAGTAGGAGAAGAAGCAGAATGGCTTCATCACTTTTTAAAGAACATTCTAATGTGGCCAAAACCTGTACCAGCTATTTGCATTCATTGTGATAGTCAATCTGCAATAGGCAGGGCACAGAATCATATGTATAATGGTAAGTCTCGACACATTCGTCGTCGACATAATACCGTAAGGCAATTGGTCTCAAATGGAATAATCTCAATAGATTATATAAAATCTAAAGAGAATATTGCAGATTCGTTAACAAAAGGTTTGACAAAAGAGCAAGTGTATAGTTTATCGAAGGGGATGGGATTAAAACCTATTACATAAGAGTCATCATAATGATAACCCTACTTATATGACTGGAGATCCCAAGAACTAAGTTCAAAGGGACAACTAAGTTATGTGTGGCTCGCCAGAAATCACCAAATGATTAAAATTCCTTACCCATTCTTATAGTGAGAGTGATATCTGCAACATGTGTTGTCTGCAGGGGTAAAAGGATAAGCTTTGCTTTTAATGATTACTTATATCTTGATTAAGGCATAAAATCAAGACGAGTATAAGGAGATACTCACAATAAGAATCACTTATGTGAGTGTCGAATCACTTATATGAGTGTCGAACTGGGGTCGGTTCTATAAGAATGAAGATGCTATATTCTTTAGAAGCACTCATGAAAACCAGGAGCGTTCAAGGCCAAAATGAACACAACAGTGAGAACCACGATGTGTTAGAAGATATTTTGTGTAAAATCTATTGTCTTGACTTACACAAACGACTGAACAATTCAAGACATCGCGTCCATTGGTTAGCTAGTAAGTTCGATAAGTTATCACTAGGAAAGGTTCAAGGCCGAAAACTACCTATCCTGATGCAAGATATTTTCGACTTATACTCTTTCGACAAAGTCTACATATTGTTGCATTTTCGTTGTCATCAATTTCCATTCATGTGGGGGATTGTTAGAAATGTTTTGAAAATTCTGGAGTAAAAACAAAATTTTTATTAAACTTTGGTCTAATATTTAGGTGGGACCCGTGCGTCGATTTTCGTGGGTCTAAATGGTAACGCGTTCTATGCCGCGTTGTGATTCACGTGGTATATTTGGTTGCTCAAAACCATTACCGAGTGAATGACAAATTGAAGCCAAAGTGTGCTCTATGGAAATGGAGTTTTTGTGGAAAATTCTTAAAGGCTTGAAAAATGGCTTGTCCCACATTGATTTGGTGGGAGTTTTGAGTGGGTTTATAGGGCATGGGATTGGAACTTGGGGTGTGCCCTAAGGGGTACCCAAGTTTTGTAGAGAGGAAGGTTACAGGCTAGACCCAAAAATCACCACACACGCGCGCGCCGTCTGTCCGGTCAGTCGGGCGGGCTGGGCTTGGGCGCAGGTGTGAGGTTGGATTGGGCTTGTTCGGCCCAATACTAATACTAATCTTTTTGGGCCCAAAACTTTTGAATTTAAATTTTATTTTTTGAAATAAATTTGTCCAAGAATTCATTTCAAATTTCTGTCTAGACTAATTTCAAAATTTTGAATTCAAAATTATTGCACATCTTCAGAAATATTGTACAGTTTCGGATTTGTCTAAACTGAATCTGTTCATATTTCAAATCCAACCAAAACAGGTTTTTGAATTGTTTGAGATTCAAAACCAAACAGTGCCTACAGTTTTTGTATCTGTTTAATTTAAATTGAACAGGTATTGTACCTGTTTAATTCAAAACTAGCAGCCACCAAGCCACCACTACATCTCTATGAATAGACTAGTCCCTCAATTGGATCTCTACTCTAATTTTCGTACTTCTCCTCTGCTAAAATTCTCTGCATTTTGCTGCATATATTTTCTGTGAGAAAGAGTGTAAACACTTAGTGTATTCGTTGGGCAAACAATTTGTAGTGCTGCTATTGTTTGCTGTTGATCATTTCATCCTGGGAGACAGACGTCCACATTCTGAAAGTACCGTGGAGAGGACGAATCTGTTTTAAGGACACAGTGTCGAACACTGGACTTGATCAGAATATTATTCAAGAAATTAATCAAGTAAGTTGGTTATTTATTTTCTATTTTATTTATTTATTTAAATCAAATTTTGATTTTGGTTTTGTAACAAAATAAAAATCTGTTTTTATTTATTTTATTTTATTTTCCTGGTTTGATTTTTGTAATCAAACAATTCTCTCCTTTTTCTTTTATTTCTTATATATTCTGTTTGTTATTAAGTACACAACAGAATTAATTTTACAAATACAATAAAGATTGTCCAACAATGAACAATTTATACATTTAAAAAGAAGCAAATTTATTAAATTTTTGAAGTGTTTCTTTACTTGCAACCAAACACATTATCCATTTTGGGATAACCAAAAAAGTTACAAGCCGTAATTATAATCA
Organism: Camellia granthamiana; assembly: GCA_036172215.1. NCBI lineage: Eukaryota > Viridiplantae > Streptophyta > Magnoliopsida > Ericales > Theaceae > Camellia > Camellia granthamiana. The sequence goes on from CM069907.1 coordinate 120,586,542, forward strand.
AGATTTTTTATACACAAAGAATCCATAGAACAAAGTTTGATCTTCATAAGCTTTTCGATTGATTAGCACACCAAGACCTCTCCTATGTATCAAGTCCAGATCAAAAAAATGAGGGTAAATCACACCCACTTCGCTTGAGGCTTATGAAAATACAAGTGCCACAATTTTTGCACAATTACACCGATCTTTCTAATGGATCAAATTTGATGGTCTGAAAACTTAAGAAGAAATAAGGAAAAATATACATTTTAGTGCAGAGATAACATCATTTTTTTTTTATCTATATAACTAACAAATTATATGAAAATAGAGACTAAAAATGTTATATGATTTAAAACCTTAACACTGTGTTTGGTTAGGGGATTTGGAAAGAAATTTGAAAAAGAAAAGGGAACAGGTGTGTGAAATTAGATGAAATGTAGGTATATTTTATTCACATTTTACGTACCTTTTTCCTTTTCCTTTTCAAATCTCTTCGTAAATCTTCCAACAAAACACAACGTTAAGAAGCCCAATGCAATTGTGTAAAAATTGTGAGCTTATTGTATTTTCTGCAAACCTTAGACACAGTTAGTATGATTTACCCAAAAAAATAAGTTTAGCATCTCAGGCCTCGCTTAGGAACATGTCATCTTAGTAACTTATGACTTTTTACGAAAAGATATGTAGAAAAATAAAGAGAGCAATGTGACAATTTATAGTGACTTTTTGACTAAAATACATAGTTGACAAATGAGACTTTAGTATCATGCTTGTAGTTTCTCTTTACCAAGACCTTTATTTTCACACCAGAGGTTGCAGCAGAATATATGGATCTTGAATTTTTTAAGTACAATCCAAATTGGATCTGTTTTTGGTTAAGGCAATCCATCTCAATTCTTGTAAGTCGTCCTTACCAAAAGGATAGAAGAAAATTGATTGCTGACTTTCACTATGGGGGTGTTTGGGAAGCTTTGTAAACCAATCAATGACTGAAAAACAACACTCAACTGTAAAATTTGTTCTTATTCAATTTATTGTTTGAGATTGGCTTAAGGATGTGAGACTGACATGATATCCATCCGAGCCAACTTGAGTTTCGATGACTTTCATTTTTAGGTTTTATGCTCTTCCTTTAAGAGGTAGGGGCTTTTATCTAGCTTCTTTTATATGTTGATTTGGGCTCGTGTATAGGTAATTCCGCATATGAAACTTGGTTTTGAGTGCCATAGTTTTGTTTGGAGTGATGGTAGAGAGCACTAGAGTTGGAGCTCTAATGCCAACTCTAGTGATGTGGCAATACATAAAAAAAAAAAAAAAAAAAAAAAAGGCAACATCACAAGTCAAAATATCAAATCATAAGATGGAGCCTACCTCTAAAGCTCCTCATTTAGAGGTCTCAAACATTTTTGTTTTGTTTAAAATCACATGTTGAACCAAAGGGGTTTTAAGGATATTATCTTGGTATTATGCAATTGGCTATGTTGAGGTATGAACATGTGATAATTTTTTATTTTATTTTATTTTATTTTTAAGTACTGAGGATAATCATCGATATAAACCCTACCATTATATAATGCTGAGTTTTGTAGCAGCTGCAGTGACCCTTGCTCTTTCTGTTTTTCTAATATAGTGTAATTGGTACGAGTTATGGACATAAGCAATCTTGCTGAATCATGTAAATCTTTGTGTCATTTCTCGTTTGTGTGATTGATTTTTTTTTTTTTTCCTTGCTTTTTGTTTGTGCGTTTGAATTATTGCACAACAAAAAATACACATGTTACATACCATTCAGTGTGTTTGGTTTGAGTTTTCTGAATTAAGTTTTTTGAAAACTGAGTTTTTTGGTTTTCGTATTCTTTTGTTTTTAGTAAATATTTTTTAAATTTTAAACATTTTTTTTACTTTTTTAGATGTACCTTAGTTAGAGGTATCTAAAAAGTAAAAAATTTGTGAAAAAATATTTTAAAAAAATTAATAAATACATAGAAATACAAAAAATGTACTGAATTCTTGTATTTTTTTTGTATTTTTGGTATTTAGTGAATTTTTAAAAGATTTTTTTTACAATTTTTTTACTTTTTAGGTGTATTTATGTTAGGTGTGTTTAAAAAGTAAAAAAATTGCTTAAAATATTAAAAAAAATTAGTAAAAACAAAAAAATACGAAAAATAAGAAAGTAGAATTTTCTGAAAAGTGTTTTGGAAAACTGGAAACCAAGCACAGTGATTACGATTTGGGAAAATTATGATTAGTTATTGTTACCATGTGTTTTAAGAAACATGAAAAATGTTAAGCAATGACTATGAATATAGAGAAATTGAAAATCCCTAGTGTATATTTGATTAAATCACGAGTGTTTAGAGTAGGGGTATAAATAGAAAGATATGGATCTTGCAATTTGAATTGGGATACCATGTTCTTTGAGAGACTTGAGAAATTTTATGAAATGATTATATGATTATTGAGAAAATATTGAAAATTCCTGGCATAAGGTACAATTTGATAGATCATGAGGTTTCAGAGTTTCGAGTATAAATAGAAAATTGTAGATTTTGCAATGTGAATATAGATCATGAGATTTCGGAGTTTCGACTTTTTTTTGGCTATAATTCTCATAAATTATTTTTAAACGGATTTTCATTTGTCTTTGCTGAACTTTTTTCATATTTTAGTCAATTTATTTTATAGATACATCAAGATTAGATGCATTTAAAAATTAAAAAACTAAAATATTTTTTTTAAAAAAAATCACTAAAAACAAACAAAAACCCAAACAAAAATGCACACATATTTTTGTTCTAATTTTTATCTATTTTTAGTGTTTTTTTAAATATTTAAGCCAAGTTATTTTACTTTTTTAGATGTATCTTGATTAGGTGAACTTAAAAAGTATAAATTTTTTTTTGATTAAAATACAAAAAAATCACTAAAACTAAAAGAAAACTCGTCTAAAAACATTTTTTTTAAGAAATCAAACCAAACACATATTTTTTGCAATGTGAATTGGACCTTTGAGAATTGTTGTAGATATTTGAAAATCTTGAATTATGAAAGGAGTATTTGAGAAGAATGGTGTAAACCTTGAAATTGTTTGGAGTAAGATCTTCAAATGGTTTTGATAGTTGAACTCGTGGTGAGTTTAGTGTTGGTGTGTTGTGAGCAAGATGGGCTTGATTTGCTCCCCTTGTGGAAGTCCCAAAAACCTGCGCTATGTAAAGTACCAAGTGTCTTTCAATTTAGTAGCTCAATATACAAGGGTGAGGTAACTTGTGGTTAAGACTATGTTACTTGGAACCTGATTCGGTCTGGCATGTGAAACGAGAACGGAAATGAAAACGTAGTACACTACATGCTGTAAAATGTGATATGATAAGAGTAGACTTGTATAAATTATATTTAGTAATTTAAGGTACTTTTAGCATAATTTTCTTTTAACCATTAAGCATTTAATAAAATGTAAATTTTTTTTTTCATGTGGCAACACATTTGCTATGAGCATTACGACCAATTTTTTTATTTTTTGCATAACTCACCTTAAAGAAAAGAAAAGAAAAGCTAGGATCTTAGACCCAAGATCCATGGTAGATCTGGTGAAAGAGATTGTAACGGCTCTAGCGTGATTCGGCTAAAGGAGTTGCAAATCTTAGTCCCCAGCAAGCTGAGAAGGCTGTTGAGTCCAACGGTGCTTTATTTGTGGCTTACCCACTCTATGGTGAAACATATGTTTTATCTCAGACATGCTCTATTATCGAACCTTATGATTGACTCTGCTTTGCAGTACGAGTACGAGCACGAACACGAACACGAAATATGCATCTGAATATATTCATATTTTTTTCTCCAATATGCTTATTGTATTATCTCTGCTTTGTTTGGTGTAAACTTTGTTTTTGGATGGCTTCTGTAAGTGCCAATTTGACTTCCTTTAATGGATTTTCTTTTGATAAAAAAAAAGGGGTTACTTTTAAGGAAATATATTGAAAAAAACTTTTGGAATCGCTTCAGTTCACTAAATTTACTGTTTTGGAACGGAAGTGTACTATGTTTCGAAACATGCGTACCAATACGTAATTAGTTAGAGTATTAGCCTTTTCTAATAACATAGGGTTAAGAGTTACTAGATAATACACAACTAGGAATGGCAACGGGGCGGGGCGGGGCGGGGCCGGGGATCACCCTCCCCGTCCCCGATCCCCGATGGTGGGAACTCCCCCCGTCCCCGGTCCCGACCCCGACGGGGAGCTCATCACTGCCCCCGCCCCCGCCCCTTAACGGGGATCGGGTTTCCCCGACCCCGAAAAGTCCCCGACCAAAAGAAAAAAAAAATCAGATTCAACAACAGATCTGTAATAAATAAATCAGATTCAAATGTAATAAATAAATTTAAAAAAAAATCAGATCTAACAGGTTACAAATCTGTTCTTCATCATCATCAACAACAACAACATAATATATATATATATACATATAACAAATCGAAAGAGAGAGAGAGAGAATATTCCAGATCTGTGAAGCTTGGTCGGTGATGGTGCCGGATCTGTGAAGCTTGGTCGGTGATGGTGCCGGATCGGCGAAGCTTGGTCGGTGATGGTGCCGGATCGGCGAAGCTTGGTCGGTGATGGTGCCGGATCGGCGAAGCTTAGGAGGATGGAGATCGGCGGTGGGAGAGACGGTGGAGTTGTGGGAGGATGGAGATCGGCGGTGGGAGATTGAGATCGGCGGTGGGATGGGAGATTGAGAGAGGGAGACCGAGAGAGGAGGAGTGAGTGCGTGTGAGGTTGAGTCTGTACTCTGTCTATGTGTGTGAGCATTGGTTTATAATATATTATAGATAGACGTGTGTGAGCATTGGTTTGGTTTATAATATAATATAATATATACGCTGAGGCTGAGCAAAAAAATATATAATATATACGGTTTTGTTTATTATTATATATATATATTAGGGGTATAAAAGTAATTTCATTCCGGGGAAATTCGGGGAACGGGGACGGGGCCGGGGATCGGGCCGGGCCGGGGTTTAAACACTGATCACCGTCCCCGGCCCGTGACAGATCGGGGATTGATTTTCAAATACCGTCACCTCCCCGTCGGGGGTATTTTTCGGGGAAAAACCGCTTAAGTCGGGGTCGGGATCGGGG
>CM069907.1:120591864-120686864 GCA_036172215.1 Camellia granthamiana
GTGAGATTGTTTTCACAGCTCAAGAGGCAATGTGAGTGGTCGAACTTCTTCAACTCACCTTGTTGACTTTTTAACCTTTAACCCTTTGATTTTAGTCAACTCTTTTGAGGACCTCTCTACACTTTGACACATTTCCTTGACCCACTACTACCCCTTTAATCCCTATCACAGTCTAAGATCGAGGTGTGACGGTCACACACAAAAGGGATTTGCATGCACCTGTCCTCCAACTCCACCGACGGCATAGTTGTATATAGCTAGTGACCCAGGATTAACAGGGAGAGTTTCACCCAGAGACTCGAACACGTCTTCCTAGACACCAATGTTTGATATAGACACTTTTAATTTAGATACAATGTTTCAAAAACACTTCCTTTTTGTGTTTTATTTATTTATTTTTTAATGGTGAGGTGGGGTTCACTACCTAATGTAGGATGCAAAAATGCTCTTTGGATGTTTTTTCTGGAACTGTAAAATTATGATGAGTAAATTACATTGACACCCCTTGAGGTTTGATGTTAATACATTATTATCCTTGTGGTTCTAAAAACTACATCATTTTGAAATTTACTCACATCATTACAGAAGTCCTCATCCATCATTAGACTGTTAAGTCAACTAATAGATTATGTTTATATTAGCGCTTAATTTTCAAAAATTCCATATTTACCCCTACCAAAGTCCCGCTCTTAATTCTCTATCCTAACATATAAAATCGACGTTTCTCTCACCCTCCCATCCCCGGGCTATCTGTAAAAAGACCCAAACCTACTACCAACCTGATGAAACACCTACATAAATGTAACTCTCAAATCAACACCCTCACCAATTAAAGCCAAAATCAACAGCCACACAAAATGGGAAGACCCACCAAAATCTTAGGCATAACCACCACAACATAGTCAGAGGTATAACCAAAGTATTGAAGAAGGTGGTGGTGGTGGTTGAAGGGGAAAGTAGCGATAGAATAGTGGTTGTAGCTGATTGAGCAGATTTGAGCCTTGCAATGAGGGAAAGGTAGTTATAGTTCAGTCAAGGTGTTATGGCTCATGGTTGGTTGGTGGTGATGAGGCTGTATGAGGTGGTCTAGTAAGATGGTGGTAATTTATCTACCACCTGTCATTCTTCTCTCTTTCTAGGTTAGATTATCTACTCCCTTACCCTTACCCTTTCTCTCTCTACTCTTTCTCTAAATTACAAACAATAAATCTTGTGTTGAAACACAAATCATTCAATTTTGTAATAGTTTCACAGTACCAAGCCTTTTGCCATGGCAATCAATTCAGAATTTTCTCTAAAAATATATTATATATATATAATATGGAGTGTGGACAGCCATTAAGAAAACAGAGTATATCCCAAGTCTTTTGGCTATTCCTCCAAGGATTTGAGTATTGTTAACCACAAAACAATTCTCTTTACTGGCAAAGATTCCAATCATGTAAATGCCTAATAAGATAGGCACTATTTTGATGTTATGTTTATATAAGAGGGCCTAAAAAACCTTTAGATCAGCACTAACAGTTTCTACCAAAAAGAAAAAAAATCAAAACATGATTCTGTAAGAAACCCTAGCTATTCATAATCCAATTACTTCAAAAGTCATCTATACAATTCATATATATTTTTTATAAATAAAAACCCTAATCAGAGTCGTATTGAATGAAAATCTTTCAGAAATACCCAAATTAAATAGGAGGATGGATTGATTATCAGTTGATGTCGGAGTCATCGAAGTCATCTTCAAAGGAGTTGAAGAAGTGAAGCGTCGGCGATGGAAACTAAGCCCCTCTGGAAAGCAGTAAAGGCGTCGAGTTGGTCCTCTCCGGAGACGTCCTGATCTTCGTCCATCACTGCCATCTGATCGTCCTCTGCGAAGAAATCCACCGCCATTGCCCTCATCATCTCTCTCTCTCTTCCTCTCTCTCTGCCGCCTGCAAACAAAAATACATATGTTTTAAAGCATCGAGTAAAATATGAATTATTTTTTTGTAATTTAAAAAATATAAATATTTTTTATTAAATTTTTTATTTAATAAAATTAATTAAAAATAGGGATTTTTATTGATAAGTCCAATTAGAAGTGTTTTTAACCCCAAGAAGTCCATGAATGAATTTTTTAACTCCATTTAGTCCCATGTATGTATAGTTTTATTCCATCTAAAGTCCATTTTCTTGATTTATCAATTTTCTGGACACTTATGCCCTTATATTCAATTTTGACACCCTTTATAAATATTTTTGAAGGATTTAACAATTTAATGATGTGAAAATTTATATTTTAAAATTCACATTGGTAGAAATGTAAAATCTCGAACCGTGGGGCGGCCTAAAACCTGCCGACGAGCCGGGGCGGGGCCCGTCCCGTTGCAATGTGAATATTCACATTGACATGTTAACATTCACATTAATACAAGTGTAAAATTGGCCCCCGTCCCGTGGTGGCCGCGAAACCCGCCCGCGGCCCATGGGCGGCCCCGGGGCGGGCTCGGTCCCGGCCCGTTGACAATGTGAATATTCACATTGACATGTTAACATTCACATTGATAAGAGTATAAAATTAGTCCGCGACCCAATGGGCGGCCAAAAGGCCCCGCCAGCGGCCCGGGGGCGGGCCCCGGCCCGGCCCGTTGACAATGTGAATATTCACATTGACATGTTAACATTCACATTGATAGGAGTGTAAAATTAGCACGCGTCTCGTGGCTACCCGAGAACCCGCCCACGGCCGCGTGGGCGGGCCCGGGGCGGTCCCGGCCCGGCCTCTTAACAATGTGAATATTCACATTGACATATTAACATTCACATTGATAAGAGTATAAAATTGTGCCAGCAGCCCAGGGCGGGCCCGACCCGACCTGGCCCGGCCCGTTGACAATGTGAATATTCACATTGACATGTTAACATTCACATTAATACGAGTGTAAAATTGGCCCCCGTCCCGTGGTGGCGCGAAACCCGCCCGCGGCCCATGGGCGGCCCGGGGCGGGCCCGGTCCGACCCGTTGACAATGTGAATATTCACATTGACATGTTAACATTCACATTGATAAGAGTATAAAATTAGTCCGCGACCCATGGGCGGCCAAAGCCCGCCAGCGGCCCGGGGCGGGCCCGGCCCCGGCCCGTTGACAATGTGAATATTCACATTGACATGTTAACATTCACATTGATAGGAGTGTAAAATTGGCACGCGTCTCGTGGCTACCCCGAAACCCGCCCACGGGCGCTGTGGGCGGCCCGGGGCGGTCCCGGCCCGGCCTCTTAACAATGTGAATATTCACATTGACATATTAACATTCACATTGATAAGAGTATAAAATTGGCCAGCAGCCCAGGGCGGGCCCGACCCGGGCCCGCCTGACCCGTTGACAATGTGAATATTCACATTGACATGTTAACATTCACATTAATACGAGTGTAAAATTGGCCCCCGTCCCGTGGTGGCGCGAAACCCGCCCGCGGCCCATGGGCGGCCCGGGGCGGGCCCGGTCCGACCCGTTGACAATGTGAATATTCACATTGACATGTTAACATTCACATTGATAAGAGTATAAAATTAGTCCGCGACCCCATGGGCGGCCAAAAGCCCGCCAGCGACCCGGGGCGGGCCCGGCCCGGCCCGTTGACAATGTGAATATTCACATTGACATGTTAACATTCACATTGATAGGAGTGTAAAATTAGCAACGCGTCTCGTGGATACCCGAAACCCGCCCACGGGGCCCGTGGGCGGCCCGGGGCGGTCCCGGCCCGGCCTGTTATCAATGTGAATATTCACATGACATGTTAACATTCACATTGATAAGAGTATAAAATTGGCCAGCAGCCCAGGGCGGGCCCGACCCGGCCCGGCCCGGCCCGTTGACAATGTGAATATTCACATTGACATGTTAACATTTACATTAATACGAGTGTAAAAATTGGCCCCCGTCCCGTGGTGGCAGCGAAACCCGCCCGCGGACCCATGACGGCCCGGGGCGGGCCCGGTCCGACCCGTTGACAATGTGAATATTCACATTGACATGTTAACATTTACATTGATAAGAGTATAAAATTAGCCTGCGGCCCATTGGCAGCCAAAAGCCCACCCGCGGCCCGGGGCTGGCCCGGCCCGTTGACAATGTGAATATTCACATTGACATGTTAACATTCACATTGATAGGAGAATAAAATTGGCCCGCAGCCCCTGTGGGCGGCCCGAAGCCAGACCGCAGCTCGAGGCGGGCTTGGCCCCGACCCGTGACAATGTGAATATTCACATTGACATGTTAACACTAACATTGATAGAAGTGTAAAATTTGTCCGCTGTCCGAGAGCTCGCCCGCAGCTCGGGGTAGGCCCGGACCCAAACCCGGGCCCGCCAATGGGACGCGAGTCAATTTTACACTCTTATCAATGTAAATGTTAACATGTCAATGTGAATATTCACATTGTCAAACAGGCCGGGCGAGCCCGAGCTCCGGGCACGGGTTAATGTTACACTCTTATCAATATGAATGTTAACACGTCAATTTGAATATTCACGTTGTCAACGGGTCGGGCCGGGCCTAACTCGGCCTGGGGCCAGGCTTCGGGCTGCCCACGGGTCACAGGCCAATTTTACACTGTTATCAATGTTAATGTTAATATGTCAATGTGAATATTCACATTGTCAACGGGCCGACCCGGGCCCGCCCTGGGCAGCGGGCGGGCTTCGGGCCGCCCACGGGCCACGGGCCAATTTTACACTCCTATCAATGTGAATGTTAATATGTCAATGTGAATATTCACATTGTCAATGGGCCGGCCGGGCTCGCCCCGGGCCGCCCATGGGACGCGAGTCAATTTTACACTCTTATCAATGTGAATGTTAACATGTCAATGTGAATATTCACATTGTCAACAGGACGGGCCGGGCCCGCCCCGGGCCGCCCACGGGCCGTGGGCTGGTTTCGGGCAGCCACGGGGCGCGGACTAATTTTATACTCTTATCAATGTGAATGTTAACATGTCAATGTGAATATTCACATTATCAACGGGTTGGGCCGGGCCCGTCCAGGGCAGCCCACGAGCCGCGGGCGGGTTTCGGGTCGGCCACAGGCTGCGGGCTAATTTTACACTCCTATCAATGTGAATGTTAATATGTCAATGTGAATATTCACATTGTCAACGGGCCGGATCGGGCCGGGCCCGGGCCGGGTCGGTCCCGGGCTTCAGGCTGCCCACGGGTCACGGGCTAATTTTACACTCTTATGAATGTTAATGTTGATATGTCAATGTGAATATTCACATTATGAACGGGCCGGCCCGGGCCCGCCCCGGGCGGCGGGCTGGCTTCGGGCCGCCCTCGGGCCGCGGGCCAATTTTACACTCCTATCAATGTGAATGTTAACTTGTCAATGTGAATATTCACATTATCAACGGGCCGGGCCGGGCCTATGTTTTTGGCCTGTGGGCCGGCCCAGCCCGGCCCGACTCAAATTTTTCCAGGCACCCACGAGGATCGACATGGGCCGGGCCCCTACACATTGACGATATGAACATTCACATTAGGGGTATTTTGGTAATTATGTCACCAATAGGACTTATTGAAATATGAGAAAATAATGTGAACTAAATGGAACATAAGTAGATGAAAAGGGTATTTTGGTCTTCTTATCTCAAATTGGACCTAATGGAATAGTCAAAAAGAATATGGGTTGGATGGAATAAAGCTCTTAGAAAATGGATTTATCAAAAAAGCTCCCTTAAAAAAATAAAATTTTAATTATTTTTTTATAAAATAATAAAATTATTTATTAAAATAAAATTTTGATATTATAAAAAAATTATTAATTGACTTGATAATTTATTAATAAAATAGACTATTTGTTATAAAATTTGAAATTTCAGAAAGTTATATTAATTTAACCTTTTAATTGTCCAGTTTGGCAAGTGGATCTTTTATTTTTTTTGGGGTTAAAATTTATAAAAAGACAAAATAAATTAAAATTATTATAAGATAAAATGTCACATCAAATTCATAGCTAACTTCTCAAACACAATAATTTTAGCTTATTATAATAGCCAAAAATTAAAATAACCTATTTAAATAACTAACTTCCCAAATGAGACCAATATACAGGGCTCTTTTGGGAAAGGTTGAAAATGCTAGGTTGGCGTTTTGGAGCAAAACGCACAGTTGCTTTTTTCGGCTCATTTGGCAAGTAGAAAAAGTAGGTTAGAAAATTACATAATTACCCTCAATATTAACATCTTATGGATTTGGGTGAAATGTAATTTTTTTAAGTTTGGTGAGGTTATTTTAGTCATTTTGGTGTGATGTAACACCATAAATAAATATTAATTCAAAAAAAAAAGAGTAACTTTTACCAACTTTCCAAATCACTCCCAAAAAGCTTGGTTAAAAGTAAAAAAGCTGCTTTTTACTATCTTCCCAAAATACCACACAATGCTACCAGTTCGAATCTGAATTTATCTGAATGACCTGAGTTTTAACTTGTTGATCGTCTGGGAACAAGGTGACAGTCGTGATCAATAAGGGTGACAATCATGATAAATAAATATTACATCGATCGACCAACTAGTAGATCAATATATATAAATTTAGACAATTCAAATCAATTTAAATTCGAATTACCAAACATTTTTCTTTAATATAATTCTTGAACCATGGGCTTTCAAAAAGTTTAGGACTGATTTGAAAATTGACTATTTTTTTATCCTAATAGTTTCTGGATTTTTGTTTTATGAAAGACTTATAGAAAAGTAAAATAAATAATATAATAATTTATAATAATATTTTATTTTTCTAATTAAGGCCTAATTTGGCATAAATTAAAAAATTTAAAAAGTCAAAAAATTACTATCCTATTTAAATTATATCATCTTATTTAAGTCACATCACCTCTCTACTACATCACTTCAAACCCAACCCATACTTAACCCATATTTCATAAAAAGTCAAAAAATATACTTATTTAGATCATCTCAAACAAACCTTAAAATAAATTGTTGATAAACGAGGCGAAGAATAGTAATGTCCACCCAGGACTGTCAGTGGAACAAATTCGGGTCGAAGTTAGCAAAATTTGATTCAAATTGATTAAAAAAATAACAAAATAAAAAAAATTCAAATCGGATTCAATTAAGAAAAATCCGATAAGAAGTCATCCAAATTGGAATCCGATTGTCTGGATATCCAATCCGATTATTGTTATTATTCTTTTTGTTTGTTCTAAACCAAGAGACCCAACAAGAGTAGATGAGAAAGAATTAAATAAAAAATAAATAATTTGCATGATCACGTACTCTTGTGAAATTCAAGCATTAAAAAAAGAGAGAGAAAAAAACTCAAATCAGATCGGATCGGATATTTAATCGAATAGGATCGAATTTATTCAAAGCAACTCATTAATAATTGGACTAATCGGGTTTGGGTTTAGTCAGATTATCAGGTCAGATTTTCTTAATAATCTCATGTTAAATAGCTTCAGATCATATTTGGTCAAATTTGGTCCATTGACAGTCCTAGCCGTCCAACCACAGTTGATGGATTTTATCTCATTTTATTGAGAAATTTATGAGTCGGTATTATTGACCAAATTTATTTGGGAGATTTATTGATAAATTATTTTTTAAGTATTTATATTCCAATTAGGGGTTATTTGGCAAGAACCTGAAAAAGTATACTTATTATCCTTTTATCCTATTTGAGTTCTATCAATTTTTATTTTACTCACATCATATCTTTAATATATTGTATATCTTTTTATAAAAAATAAAAAATATATTAAAATAGTATATTCTTAAAAACGGCCCCTTAATCCATTACGTATTCTTGTATTCTAATAAGTTATATTCGTTAAACATTTGATCCATCAAATCTACATTCACTACAACACATAAGCGTTCTAGATATCAAATTTTTTGGTCTTTAAAAGCAAAAATTTTGTTACAAAAGACATTTAGGGACTAATTTCTATCGTCATGAAGATAGTTGCTAAAAGGTCGTTTCGAAAAGTTAAAATTAAGGCTTTTAGCAACAAAATTTTGAAAATGTCACTAATAAATACACTTTTAGGAACAAAATAATTTGATCTCAAAATGGTTTATTTTTTGAGACAAAAAAATTGGTCTAAAAAAGAGTATAATTCATCACTAATGTCTAATTTTCGTTGTTAAAAATATAATAACGATACTTTTCGCAATAAAAATATTATGTCTCTAAAAAATAATTTTGTCCCTAAATTTTGGTCTCTAAAACCTTAATTTTTTTGTAGTGATTCTCATATTTAAGGTATTTTATTAATAATTTTGCCTTTACAAATATTTTTTTAATGCTTAGCAACTTGGTAATATGAACATTCATATTTTATAGATTCATAAAAAAAATATGTAATTTTAATTTTTAATATTTGTAAGATTTACTACTTATTTGTAATTATTTTTTTAAACTTCTACTGACATGAAATCTTTCTTATATTTAAATCTATCATATAGAACTGGCTTGTAATATACCACATTTCATTCCCAATATTTTAATTAAGGTCGTATTAATTACAGTTTGACACATTAAATACAAAAATATTTATCATTTCAATACATTCTTCACATATTTTGAAATATCTTTACATATTTGAATATACTTTTAGAAGAATAGGTGAAAAATCCATCCCAAAGAGGTATAAGGCAATAGATTCAAAGCAAAATTTTATTTGGTGATAACAACATGCTAGAAAAGGTCGTCGTCGCCAAAAAATTCGCTGTTGCCAAAAAAGTCATTGGCGGGTAGCGACAGTATGTGATGGTTGTGAAGTAAAAAAATGTGTGATATTCAACAGATATATTGTTGAAGGAGTGACATGTGTCATATTTCAATAGATAATTAATTTGGTGAATTTCAATAGATAAGTAGATAGGTTGATTTCAACATATAGTTGTCTTTTTAGACAAATTATGTAGTTTTACTCAAAGAGATTAGAGTTTGGACTTTATAGCACAAAAGATTAAAAAATAGACTTATAACATGAGTGGCTTATACTTTTTATGTAATTTTTTTAACATTAACAACAGCTCTTAGGACTATTTTTAACATTTTTTTGACTATATTAATCTCATTCCCAAAATATTATGGGTGGGTTTGACATTTGCCCTTTTCTAATTTTTTTTAATAAATTTTTTTAGGATTAAGTTATTGTTATAAAGGTTGATGTGTTTGACCAGGGCTAAATGATGAAATATAGAATCAAGATTGAATTGATATTCTTTTATTCAATGAATGAGTCTTACAGAGTACAATGTATATATAGAACAGTTGGGGATTAGTTATAACAAACTCCTAACAATATCCTAACCATCCTAACCAACTCCTAAGCTAACTGAATTTGTAACTAACTGATCTGATGTGGCTGTAGCTGCACTAACTGAAGCTGGAGCTGACTGCACTGCTAAGCTGATACGGAATGAAGGCTTAGCTGCTGCTGCTACTAAGCTGAGCTGAGATGCTGATGTATTCTAAACATGCCCCTGCAAGCTGATGGGGTGGTGGAACTCCATAAGCTTGGATTTAAGGTACAAAAATCTGGCCACAGATAATGGTTTGGTAAAGATATCAGCCAACTGATCTTGAGTAGGAATATAACGTAAACTGAGTTGTTTAGCAAGGACCCGATCTCGGACAAAATGACAATCCACCTCGATATGCTTGGACCGAGAATGGAAAACTGGATTAGTGGCAAGAGCAATAGAAGAGACATTATCACACCATAAGATAGGAATAGTTGGGGAGGAAATAGCCAAGTCCTGAAGCAGCATTTGAATCCAAGCTAATTCTGCAGCAGCATGAGCCAGTGCTCGATATTCTGCCTCAGTAGAGGAGCGAGACACGGTGGCCTGTTTTTTAGCAGACCAAGAGATAAGGTTAGAACCCAAAAAGATGCAATACCTAGAGGTGGACTTTCGATCAAGGACATCCCTTGCCCAGTTTGAATCTGAAAAGGCATGAAGATCAAAGGTACTAGGCTAATATGTCAAACCATGATCAATGGTGCCCTGAACATACCGTAGTAATCTTTTAACAGCGGAAAAATGCCCAAAAGTGGGAGCATGCATGTGTTGACATGACTGATTGACCGCCAAAGAAAGATCAGGCCGAGTGATGGTAAGATATTGCAAACCTCCTACAATACTGCGATATAAAGAAGGATTATCAAAGGGTAAATGAGCATTAGAAGAAAGAAAAGGTTTGACAGCAATAGGAGAAGAGCATGGCTTGCAATCAGCCATGCCAGCTTTGTGCAGAAGATCTTGAGCATATTTCTGTTGAGAAAGGAAGTAGCCTGAGCCACCAGTGGACTGGACTGAAATGCCAAGAAAATAAGCAATATTCCCTAATTCCTTTATAGAGAATGCTTGATGCATTTGGGAAATAAGAGATTGAATATGAGAGGCATTGTTATCGGTGAGGAGAATGTCATCAACATAGATCAAGAGGACAGTAAATGAAGTGGCAGTGTGCTGAATGAAGAGAGAGGTATCACACTTGCTATTGCAAAATCCTTGCGAGAGAAGAAATGCGGAGAAGGTGGAATACCAGGCACGTGGGGCCTGTTTTAATCCATACAATGCTTTGTGCAATTTACACACTTGCAAGGAGGAAGAAGGCTGCTCAAAACCAGGGGGCTGTAACATATACACCTCTTCCTCAAGAGTTCCATGAAGAAATGCATTTGAAATATCCAGCTGACGAATTGTCCACTGGTGATGAAGAGCAAGGCACAACAAAATGCGAATTGTGGGTTGCTTGGCAACCGGACTAAAGGTCTCTTGAAAATCAATACCTTCCTGTTGAAGGTAGCCCTTAGCAACAAGACAGGCCTTGTACCTGGCAATAGACCCATCAGAATTCCGTTTGATTTTAAAGACCCACTTACATCCAATGGCTGTCTTATGAGGAGACAAAGTAACAAGGGACCGGGTCTGCTGCTGCTGTAATGCAGAATATTCTTCAGACATAGCTTTTGTCCAAAGAGGAGACAAAAGAGCTTCCTTATGAGTAGGAGGCTCAGAATTAGAATAAAGAGAAGAAGTAGTTTTCCGAGCAGACAAACAAGTAGAAACTGTTTTAGACCTGGTGAGCATAGGATGTGTGTTTTGAGGAGGCCTAGAAAGAGGAAGTTGAATAGAGATGGACTGAATAGGAATAGAGTGAGACAATGAAGGAATAGAAGGAGAGGAGGAAGGGACCATTGGAGAAGAAGGAGTGCTAAGACCTAGAGAAGAAGAACAATGAGTAGGGACCACAGAAGAACTAGGAGTAACTACAGAGGAAGGCAAACCAGAAGACCAAAAAAATGTATGAAGCTGAGGTAAAGAAAGAGAAGAAGAAGGAGAAGAAGAAAAAAGAGAAACATAAGGAAAAATAGACTCATTAAACACAACATGACGAGACAAATAAACCTTTCCTGTAAGAGGATCAAGACAACGATAGCCTTTGGCAAAGGGATGATAACCAAGAAATACACAAGAGATTGATTTGGGTTGAAGTTTATGAGAAACATATGGCTTAAGCCAAGGAAAACATTGGCAACCAAAAACTCTTAACTGAGAATAATCTGGGATGGAATGAAAGAGCAGCTCAAAAGGAGATTTATTACTCAGTTTAGAAGAAGGTAACCGATTAATAAGAAAAGTAGCAACAGCCACATCATCAAACCAGAATTTCAAAGGCATGGTAGCATGATGGAGAAGAGCAATAGCGGTATCAATAATGTGTCTATGTTTCCGTTCAGCCACACCATTTTGGGGAGGTGTGTAGGGACAAGAATGTTGATGAATAATACCTTGAGTAGAAAGAAATTGCTTCATTTGATTATTAAAATACTCAGTACCTCCATCAGTGCGTAAAACTTGTAGTGATGTATGAAATTGATTCTCTATATAGACCTTAAACTCCACAAATTTAGCATAAA
Source organism: Camellia granthamiana (assembly GCA_036172215.1). Lineage (NCBI taxonomy): Eukaryota > Viridiplantae > Streptophyta > Magnoliopsida > Ericales > Theaceae > Camellia > Camellia granthamiana. The sequence goes on from CM069907.1 coordinate 120,603,818, forward strand.
CTTCACTTTTATAGGCCAAGGGATACAACCATGTAAATCTAGTACAATCATCTACAAACAGAACATAGTATTTATAACCAGAACTAGAAGCATAAGGACCCCATACATCACTATGAACAAGAGACAGTGGTTGATGAGTAGTAGAATTTGACAATTGAAAAAGGCAGCCTGTGGCTTTTGGCAACATAGCAATCAAGACATGATAGTGAACTGTGCTTATTAGTAGTACAATGTAAAAGACTATGTAAACTTTGAAACTTCAAGGGAAAAGGATGACCTAGTCTATTATGCCAAGTACTCTCACTAACAGGTGGAGAGGACTGGCTGAAATGCAATGAATGCTGTGAAGGAGAAGAAGATTGAGGAGTAGGAGATGACAAGAAATGGTAAAGAACATTGATGTTAGAGCCTCTGTGAAGCACTTTCTTCGAAGCTTGTCCTGAATCACAAAATTAGCATCATCAAAGGTGATAAAGCAGTTGTTATCCTTGGCTAATTTCTGAACAGAAACAAGATTAGAAGAAATGGAAGAGGCATGTAAAACATGATTAAGTTTGAAAGAATGATGAGGTGTAGGTAAAAGGCCTTTACCAGTGTGCTGAATAGGGATAGAGTTACCATTGCCAATTATGATGTGATTTGTTCCTTCATAAGGCTGGTAAGAAGTCAGATTGTTCATGTCATTGGTGATGTGATCTGTTGTTGCAGAGTCAAGATACCAAGGAACTTGAGTAGATGCAACAGAGGAACCAGAAGATGCAACAAAAGCTCTAGAATGTGAAGGAGCAAATGAAGAAGAAGACTGATGATACTGTTGTGGTTGATATTGAGAATCCATCCTATACCAACACTCAAGAGCAGTGTGGTTAAAACCACCACAAATTTGACATTGTTGAGTTGAATGAGGATTTCGACCTCTGCCTCGACCAAAAGTTCCTGTAAACCTGCCAGAACTACTACTAGTTCTGTAACCTTGAGATCGACCTCTATTGCCTCTGTAAGAGTTTCTACCTCTGAAACCATAAGTTTGTCCTCTAGACTGAAAGTTTGATGAAGAAGAAGAACCTTTAACAGTTGAAAAGGCTACTGTAGGCTCTAAGAAATTCTTCTTAGTTTTGGACTCCATATGGATGGCCTCAGAACAAAGCAATGCTGATATCCATGGTGATTGGTTCAGATCTTGATCGAATGGAGGTGGTAAAGGCATTGAATTCATCAGGAAGACCATTTAGTGTGAGTAAAACAAGATCTTCATTATCAATGATGACTGACGCAAGAGCTAACTGATTTACAATTTCTTTGATTTTGAACAAATATTCTTCCATTGAATCTGTCTTCTTGGCAACACTGTTTAATTTGTTCTTCAATTGATGGACGTGTGATCTAGAAAGCGTAGTAAACCTCTTATCCAAAGCAAACTAGATCTCAGATGAATGTTGACATTGCAATACAGTAGAATAGATTGTAGGAGACAGAGTTGTTGCAAGACAACTCAACAGATGAGAATCGACAAGATTCCATTGAAGATGATCAGGATTAGGAACCTCTGTTCCAGTTGAATCTGTGATCACAGCAGAAGGACATGAAATTGTTCCATCCACATAGCAAATTAGATTCGTAGCTTTGAGAATATTGTGAATCTGGCTTTTCCAAATCCCAAAGTTACTGGAATTAAGCTTCACAGTAAGGAATGAAGACAGATTAGAGATTAACATTGCAAGATTGGATAGAATCAAAGAAGAAGTAGAGAGATTAGCCATTGATGATAGATTGGCCATTGATCTAAGCTTGGAGGAGCTTCACTGCTCTAATACCATGATGAAATATAGAATCAAGATTGAATTGATATTCTTTTATTCAATGAATGAGTCTTACAGAGTACAATGTATATATAGAACAGTTGGGGATTAGTTATAACAAACTCCTAACAATATCCTAACCATCCTAACCAACTCCTAAGCTAACTGAATCTGTAACTAACTGATCTGATGTGGCTGTAGCTGCACTAACTGAAGCTGGAGCTGACTGCACTGCTGAGCTGATACGGAATGAAGGCTTAGCTGCTGCTGCTGCTAAGCTGAGCTGAGATGCTGATGTATTCTCAACACTAAATATATGTTTTTTAGCTATTGGGTGAGTTTGAATTTTTTGTTTTTACTAAAATAGTTTTTTTTCAAAATATTTTTACTTTTTAATTTATTCTAAAGTATAAAGACTTGAATTTTTTTTTTTAAATACAAATTTTAAAATTTCAAAAAAAATGTGACGTTTGTCAAACGAAGTGCAATTGGACAAAGGCAGTTTGGTTTGGTGAGCTAAGTCTTAAATTTTGCTATGGTGACATCTTCAGTTAAACCTTCAGTTAAATGTTGGATGTGTGATCTTTTTCACGCATTTTCAAGAAGCTCAGATCTAGTGATCTATTTCAGTCAGATATTGTGGACTGCTTGGCACATTTGGAAATCTAGGAATGATTTGGTGTTCAACCATGTCCCAGTGGATCCAATTTCGACCATTTTTAGGGTAGGAAAGGAGTGAGTGGAGTTTAATGGTGCTTTTGTGAACCGTTATATATAGATGAACAGTTCAGCTTCTCCGTCTGTGTCTCACGCTGTTGCATGGACCCCTCCTCTACATGGGTGCCTTAAAGCTAATTGTGATGTTGCTCTTAAGCCTGGTACCACCAAGGCCTCCATTGCAGCTGTGATTCGGGATTGGAAAGGCTCCCTAGTAGCTGGTGCAGTTTGAAGGGTGGAGATTGTGTCGGCCCTGCATGGGGAAGCCCTTATGGTTAGGTGGGCATGCCTTATGGCCCAGGATCTTAATCTTTCCCAGGTGGAGATTGTTGGGATTAACAAGACAGCTATCTTGTTGTGTATTTCAGAGAATAATCCCCTTGGGCTTGTGCTCCCATTTTTGAGGACATCCATTTGTTAGCATCTAGAAATAGTCTTTCTTTTCAATGGTACCCTAGATTACCCAATGGGGAAACCCAGGATAATCTTTAGCTTTATAATCTTCATTTTCTCTATTCTGAAAAATAAAAATAAAAATTGCACGAGAAGGTGCACTAAAATGGTGCATTGCACTGTCCACAGATGCGCATGATGTAGGTAGGAGTGCAATGTCATGTTCGTGGTGGAAATCATGACCATTGATTTTTTTCAATTGTAACAATCAATAATTAGATGGTAAGAATGTTAGATTAATATGAGCGCATGGTGGATATCACATTTGATCGAAAAAATGTGATAAGTGGCTTCATTAAGGTGCCGTTTGGTAACACTTACGTTTTTAGTTTTCTGTTTATATTTACAAAAATTGAAAAAACTCAAATAAAAACTTATTTGGTAAAATTTTTGATTTATAAATCAATGGTCTCAATTTATAAATTTGGCCAAAAAATGTGTTTTCGTTTTGAGTTTTGAGTTTTTTTTTTTTTACCACCCAACACTAGCCACCACACGCCACCATTTTCCACCACCGTCTTCCGCCACCACCCCCACCACCAACCCCCCACCACCACCTGCCACCACCACTCACCACCCACCTGCTACTACCATCCACCACCAGCCACCCACCCGCCACCACCAGCCACCAGCCACCACCCACTACTACCACCACCACCACCACCACCACCACCCACTTGCTACCACCTATCACCCGCCACCGTCACCCACCCATCCACCACCACCACCACCACCCGCCATCCGCCACCCACCTGCCACCATCACTCGCCACCACTACCACCATCACCACCACCCACCACTCGCCACCGTCACCCATTCACCCACCATCACCACCCACCACCCACCTGCCACCACTCATTACCACCCACCTACCACCACTTACCACCACCCGCCATCCGCCACACACTTACCACCACCACCACCACCCACTCGCTACCACCCACCACCCGCCACCGTCACCCACCCACCCACCCACCACCACCACCCGCCACCACCACCCACCCGCCACCACTAACCACCACCCGCCATCCGCCATCCACCTGCCACCACCACCCGCCACCACCACCCGCCACCACCGCCACCACCACCCACTCGCTACCACCCACCACCCGCCACCGCTACCCACCTACCTACCATCACCATCCACCCGCCACCACCAGCTACCCACCACCCATCGTCACCACTTTCCACCACCGTCTTCCGCCGCCACTTGCCACCACTTGCCATTTCTCACTCTTTTTTATATTTTTAAAAATTTTCAAACATTTTGTCAATTACCAAATGCGTTTGTAGTTTATTTTTTCTAAAAATAAACAAAAAATAAACAAAAATCAGTTTATAAAATTTTTGTAAATATAAACTAAAAACGTAAACGTTACCAAACACAACCTAAATAAGTGTGCAATCTGCACCTTTGATCATTAAAAGTTGTGAGTTTGTTTGTGCAAACACACTCGAATATCATAGTTAATCTAGCTTTCATTGTATTCTACAAACGATTCACCGATAATCCTCACCTTTAAAGAAATTTTGGTATTAACAAAATATATGCATGGTGTTGATCAATTTTCACTGTATTAAAATTAAATTCTGTTTGTGTACTTAACAGTAAACAGAACACACAAGGAATAAATTAAAAGAAGTTTTATCCAAAATCTGTTTAATTACAGAAACTAAACAGAAAATGGAAATAGAGTAGGAGGAAGAAAATAAAATAAGAACAGAAATACTTACAGAAAATATTTTCTTAGAATGATCAAGTCTAGTGTTTAATAATGTCTCCTTAAGACAAATTCATCATCTCTAGGGTGTTCACAGAAAATGGATGTCTATCTCTTAGGATGAAATGATCTACAACGAATAGTAATAGCACTACAAATTATTCCCACAACAAACACACTCTATGTTATATATTCTCTCTGAAGGAAAAGAAATGTAGAAATATGCATGAGCTTTTAGTAAATGAAGAATGAAATCAGATTGTAAAAACCAAATGAGGGACTGACTATTTATAGGAGTAGAAGGTGGCTGTTCGGGTTTGAACTTAATAGATATAAACCTATTTGGATTTAAACTCAATAGGTATGAACCTGTTCAGGTCTGAACTAAACATATATGAACCTGCTCGGATAGGTATGGAACCTGTACAAAAAAGACTGAAGAGGTGCTAAGGCCTAACCACCAAAATTTGAATTTTTCAAATCGAAATTTGAATTCAAAATGGTCAGAATTTATTTTAGTATTAGGTTGGACAAGCCTAACCCAACCTCACACCACGCACCCGCGCCCAAGCCAAACCCAGCCTGCCCGACTTGACGGACGGTGGTGTGCGTGTGTGTGTTTGTTTTGGGTCCAATAGGTCTAGCCCACTTTGCCCATAACCCCATTCTTCCGCAAAACTTGGGTACCCCTTGGGGCCCTCCCTAAGTTGTAAACCCAAGGTTTATAAACCCAACAATGTTAGCCTAGCCAAGCAATGTGGGACAAGCTTCATTTCCTTCAATTTTGGGAAACCCACAAAAACACCATTTCCATGGAGCTTGCTTTGGCTTCAATTTTCCATTCACTCAATAATGGTTTTGAACAACCAAATATACTATGTGAATCACAACGCGATATAGAACGCGTTACCACCAATACCCGCTATAGCCGGTACTTGGGACCTAGTTAAATTATAGTCCAAAGTTAACTAAGAATTCTGTTTTTGTATAGAATTTTCTCAACCATTCTAACAGTCCCCCATATGAATGGAATTTGTAAACAATGGAAACGCAACATGCAGAATTTGTTGAGAGAGTATAATTAGAAAATACCTTGCATTAAGATAAGTAGCTTTCGGCCTTGAACCTTTCCTAGTGATATACTATCGGACTTACTAGCTAACCAACGGATGCGATGCCTTGAATTGTTCAACAGTTAGTGTAAGCTAAGACAATAGATTTCACATAAATATCTTCTGACACATCGTGGTTCTCATGGTTGTGTTCATTTTGGCCCTGAACATTCCTGGTTGTTCATAAGTGCTCTAGAGAATTTAGCCTATTTATTCTTATAGAACTGACCCCAGTTCGACACTCATATAGGTGATTCATATTGTGAATATCTCTTATACTCGTCTTGATTTTTATGCCTAAATCAAGATATAAGTAATCATTAAAAGCAAAGCTTATCCTTAAATGCATGTTGTAGATATCACTCTCACCATAGGAATGGATAGGGAATTTTAATCCCTTGGTGATTTCTGGTGAGCCACACATAACTTAGTTGTCCCTTTGAACTTAATTCTTGGGATCTCCAGTCATTTAAGTAGGGTTACCATTATGATGACTCTTATGTAATAGGCTTTAATCTCGTTCCCTTCGATGAACTATATACTTGCTCTTTTGCCAAACCTTTTGTTAACGGATCCACAATATTCTCTTTAGATTTTATATAATCTATTTAAATTATTCCACTCGAGAGCAATTGCCTTACGGTATTATGTCGCCGATGCATATGTCATGACTTACCATTATACATATGACTCTGTGCCCTACCTATTGCAGATTGACTATCACAATGAATGCAAATAGCTGGCACAGGTTTTGGCCACATTGAAATGTCTTCTAAGAAGTGGCAAAGCCATTCTGCTTCTTCTCCTGCTTTGTCTAAAGCAATGAACTCAGATTCCATTGTGAATCGTGCGATGCATGCTTTTTTTGTGGATTTCCAAAAAACAGCAATGCCCCCTTCCAAAGTAAAGACATATCTATTAGTGGATTTTGAATCTTTAGTATCAGATATCCAATTGGCATCACAATAACCTTCCAGTACTGCAGGATATTGAGTAAAGTTCAAACCATGATCACTGGTAAATCTTAGATATCTTAGAACTCGAATGATTGCTTTCCAATGGTCTTCTTCGGGGTTACTAGTGTACCAACTCAATTTACTGACTGCATAAGCTATATCAAGACAAGTGCAATTCATTAGGTACATTACGCTTCCAATGATTTGGAAGTATTTTAATTGAGACACCGCATCTCTTTTATTTTTTGACAAATAAAAGCTGATGTCTATGAGTGTTCTTGTTACATTTACATCATCCTTGATATATTTATCAAGAATTTTCTCAATATAATGAGATTGTGATAATGCATATCCATAAGATGTTTTAATAATTTTCATTCCTAAAATAACATCTACGACTCCTATATCTTTCATTTCAAATCTTTTGTTCAACATTTGCTTGGTTAATTTGATCATGTTTTAACTGCTTCCAAAGATAAGCATGCCATCCACATAAAGACAAACGATGACATAACCTTTGTTAGTATTTTTAACATAGACGCATTTGTCACATTTATTTATCTTGAAACCATTAGTTAGCATAGCGTGATCAAATTTTCATGCCATTGCTTAGGAGCTTGTTTTAATCCATGAAGAGATTTTATAAGCCAACAAACTTTCTTTACTTGCCCTGGCACTACAACCCTTTCGGGTTGCTCCATATAGATCTCTTTATTTAGATCACCATTTAAGAAAGCTGTCTTAACATCCATTTGATGTATCTCTAAATTATACAACGCTGCTATAGCAATGAGCATGCAAATAGATGTTATTCTTATTACAGGGGAATATGTGTCAAAATAGTCCAGACCTTCCTTTTGTTTGTAACCTTTTACCACAAGTCTTGCTTTATACTTGTCTAATGAACCATCTACTTTCATTTTTCTCTTGAATATCCATTTATATCCAAGAGGTTTAGAATTGGGCGGAAGATTCACTAATTCCCAAGTATGATTTTGCATAATGGATTCAATTTTATTATTAACAGTCTCTTTCCACAAAGGTGCTTTAGGACCTGACATTGCTTCCTTAAAGCTTTGAGGTTCATTTTCTAATAGGTATGTCAGAAAATCTGGACCAAAGGATTTTGATAGTCTCGCCCTCTTACTTCGTCTTGGTTCATCATCAGTTAAATCCTGTTGGTCGAGACCATTACTAGTCTCTTGCATTTGATTGTCAGTAGTCTCTTGACTTTGTGTACAATCATAAGTTCTTTTCTGTGAACTTAATTCCTGTCCTTTCTTGTAAGGAAAAAAAATGTTCAAAAAACACAACATTCCTTGATTCTATAATAGTGTTCACATGTATATCAGGTATTTCTGATTTATAAGTCAGAAATCGATATGCACTACTATTATGCGCATAACCAATAAACACACAATCCATTGTTTTTGGTCTTATCTTAGTCTTTTTTGAAATAAAAACTTCTACCTTTGCCAAACACTCCCGCATTTTTAAGTATTTGTAGGAAGGTGATCGACCTTTCCACAATTCATAAGGAGTGCTATTCGTTTTTTTTTTTTTTTGTGGGGTATTCTGTTAATAACATAATTAGCAGACAATATTACTTCCCCGCACAAGTTTTGTGGTAAGCTTGAACTTAGTAACCTGACATTCATCATTTCTTTAAGGGTTTTATTCTTCCTTTCAGCAATTCCATTTTGTTACGGAGAATAAGGTGTTGTAGTTTGGTGAATAATGCTATGTTATGAATTCATTTAAAGGTGCATTATATTCACCACCCCTATCATTTCTAACCATTTTAATGTTTTACCAAGTTCAACTTCAGTTTTATAGAGTTTAAACATTTCCAAGACTTTATCTTTACTTCTAAGTAAATATACAAAATAATATCTTGTGCAATCATCGATAAATGTTATGAAATACTTTTTGCCTCCTTATAGACACCCATTTTTGACCGCCCTTACGACTTGGGCGTTTTGTCCTGTGCACTCGATGATGAAAGTTACATTGTGTGATTTGGATTCTCAATGAAGGAATCCAAGGTTAAGCTTTGAAACAATCCCAACACCTTCTTATTTACCTTGTTCATACCTCAGAGTTTCCTTTTTGAATATTGTGCCACTCGACACTAAGCCTGAAGTAGAGGAACAAGGGAGCACATTGGGGCCCGACTGTGCCTCATTGGGAGCCGGCCGTGCCTTGTTGGCGATAAACACTGTTCTGGGCGGGAGCTCGCCAACTGTCTATTTTTGAAGATATTTTCGACATATTTTGCTCAAATTTTATAAATACGAGGTCATATCTCTGTTTTGAGGGTTGAACAATTTCCAAAGAACCTATACACGCACTTGAGAGCTCCTTCTTCCTTGACAAGCCATCTTGGAGCAAGCTTACCATCCTTGAGCTATATCCATACACCATACACACCCTCAAACCTTAACCTTGGAGCCTTTGTTGAGCCTTGAGAATCACCATTCAAACTTGAGAGGGCTTTTGGATTAACTTTGATCAACAATCAAAGCTTCCCCTCTTCAAGAGGTGTAAGCTTGGCACCTTTGTCTTTGCTTTCATTTCAATCTATATCTATCTATTTCTTTCGTTCTTGTGCTATTTTGGATCCATTTCAAGTGTTATAACTTGGGTTTGAATAATTACCAAAGGTAGAGAGGGTTGACACCCTTTCTGGCACCTTATTTCATAACTCACCCGCTTTGTTTTATCACTATTCTTCTTGGTTTTCAAATTGATTTTTAGAGTTTAAAAGGGATAAAAAAACATGGTTTGAAGTCTCAAAAGTGGAGGGGTTAGCCACATCTTTTTGTTCTTGGTTACTAGTTTGGTATATTATCTATCTTTTTGTGCTCTTTAACATAAATTTTTGGCCACTTTTTTGTATACTTTGGGGCTGTTTAGGGCTGTCCTAATTTCTTTAATTAGTCTTTGCTTTGAATATTTTACTTGTTGTGTTGTAAGTTCTCATGGCTTTGGTTGTTTAGGCTTTAGACATCGAGCCATTTGAGTTGATAACTTTTCTTTACTAGTTGTCTTATATAAAGAGTATCATTTTAATAATCAATCTCACATAATAATTCCTGTGCCCTCCTTCATTTTTTCTTTCATTTTGCTTGAGAGTTATTTCAAAAGATTGATGGTCATTCAAGGCATGGGAAAGAGACTTATGCTCAATGGCTTAACCTCTATGGAGGTTCATCATCAAGGTGTAGTCTCTTTTTTATGCCAAGAATCACTTCTCATTTGATGTTTCTTCTCATTTAGTGGACTTAACTATTACTTTGGACAAATTGACTATAGAATGGAAAGACTAATAAAATTGGCTTAAAATCAAAGAAACTGACATAAAGAAAAGGGATTAGAATAGTTGGATTCGGCTGGACGTTATACCGAGTCCATCGTGTCAAGAATTGTCACATACCAATTCATGATGTTTTGACGAGTCTTGAGACGTGTCTACCTCCCTTTTTGAATTTCCATGATAAGAGGGAGTAGTGGTCGTATTCATTGCATTTATTAAATTTCTTGTCCAAACGTGCCCGAAATCATTAACTAATCAACTTGAGATCATTGATGGTTTTAGACTCGAAGTCGTTCTCCTCTTGAGTTCCCTATGACAGAGAAGAGTAAAAGGGACAAACAGGGCCTAGAAAGGCTTTGTCTATATTATTCTCACCTCCGAGCACAAAAACATTTTTGGCATGAAATTAGGGCACGACCGGCTACTTTTGGACCCAGCCAGGTCTCATTTACGGCTGGCCGGCCCCCAATGTTTGGTAAACAGTGAATTCTGGCAGAAATAGAAGGCAGTAGTTGAGGGTGAAACAAAGCAAGTCTGGGTAGACAGAGCAGTTTCTAGACACTGTGCATGCGATAGTTGAGCCTCATTGTTGCTTGTATTAATATGATAATTGTAATTATTATTGTTGTAATATCCTTGTTGTCATAAAATTAGATAGCTAGTTAAGTTAGAATTCATTCGAATATGTATAAGTAGTTAGTTCATTAAGCTAATTAGTCTCCATTTGAATTTGTAATAGTATAGTTAAATCGGACACTTGGACACCCATTCGGACCCTCTTGCATGAGGGCAAAATTGTAATAAGCGTGTATGTCTTCCAACCTCCATTTCTTTCTCCTTTTTATTTCTCCGCTTATGATGGTAGCATAGAGCATCGTGTTTTAATTTGCATTGTCCATGACTCGTATCCATTTGTCTTACATGCATGAAGGTTCGGCTCATCATGCTAACCAATGTCAAAATACTTTAATCGAATACGTGATTTATCCCATGTCTTGAATTGGGAAAAATGCCATGCTAGTAGCTGGACTTGTTATTCACATAATGTGCGTTGCATTAGTCATATTGCATTGCTTAGGAACATACATTTTTTTTTTTCCTCTCTAATTATTTTTCTTTTTTTTTGGCATGCCTTGGAGTACTAGGTGAGCATTTATTGCTTTAGCATATTACATGTATGTGGTTATTGCCATGTCAAGCATGTTTTCCCATGAGGCTAAGTGCTTAAGTGATATACTTATTTGAATGCTAGTGGAAGGATGCTAATTACTTAAATTGGGATGAATTGATTAATGTGCATACCAACTCACTTTTTCAAGTGACACGTATTCAAACCAATTTTCAAACAAACATAAAATCAAAGTGTTCCAATCTTTGCAAATTAGTCTATACTTGTGTGCATCACATAGTAAATAATAGCTAATAATCGGAACAAGAGCATATAATATAAATAAGAATCACATCATGATTAGTAGAGGCCGATCTTTGATCGGGCGAGTGGGGTGTTCAATTCATGACCTTTCCCTCTCGTACCTAAGTTCTTGAGCCGAGACACTTTGGTGATGACGGATAAGTGGCCTTTGGCACAAAGTCTCGGGTTTCTTAAATTTCCCAAAAATATTTAGGTGGCGACTCTGAAATCTAGCAAAGCAGTCCATTTTTGACATTTTGGTTCAAAATCAATTTTCCAAAAGATTTGCCGGATTTGGACTCATTTGTGTTTATCTATTTTACATTGCACTTGTGAAATCAGATTCAGAACAACGGGTGTCCGAACTGTAGGGCTAGTCGTATCTGAAAGAAGCACAAAAAGCACGCTACACTTCTCTAGTTTGAACAAATTTAAGATTACACACATCAGTATGAATTAATTCTAGAGGTTTGGTTTTTCTTTCAGCCGATTTAAATGGAGCCTTAGTTAGTTTTGCTTCTACACATATCTCACATTAGTGATTAGGATCAATTTCAAACTTTGGTATATAATCCAAACTAATTAGTCTACGCAAAACATCAAAATTCATATGTCCTAATCTACCATGCCATAAATTTGACTCAAGAATTTAAGCAAAAGATGTGTTATTCTTATTAATAGCAGATTTTGGTACAACAGTCATTACATTTAACTTGAAGAGACTATCGCTCATGTATCCCTTACCCACATACATTCCACTCTTTGTTAATGCAAATTTATCAGATTCAAATACAAGTCTAAAACCATTTTTACTTAACAAAGAACTAGAAACTAAATTCTCAGGGATGTCTAGTACATGCAGCACGTTGTTGAAGGTAAGTTCCTTCCCCGATGTCATCTTTTCCCTTGTCTAACCACAGCAGAGGTAGACGAATTTTTCATGAATAGTTGTTCACCATTTGCAGCGTCATTATAAATAGTGAACATCTTTCTGTCTGCACAAATGTGTCGAGTTTCCCTAGTGTCGACCCACCACTCTTTGGGATTTCCAACCAAATTAGCCTTAGACACCATAGCAGAGAGATTGATGTCATTTACCCCATCAGAAATGTAATCACCTTCTGTCACATTGGCTTGATTGGTGGTCTTTTTGCTTGTATTTCCGCGATCTTTCTTAGGGCGGTGGCAATCAGAGGCATGATGTCCACTCTTGCCACAGTTATAGCATTTTATTTTGAACTTTTTATTGCCATTGCTATCGCCTTATTTAGGACTATCTCCAGTAAACTTCTTCTTTTTGTTATGTGGTTTAGGCACATGTTCCACTACATTAGCCTTGGACTCAATGGGATTTTTACCATTCTTCTTTTTAGCCTTACGGTTATCTTCCTTAATTCTCAGTCTTACAATCAGTTCATCTCTTTGCGTTTATGTTTTAAATAATTTTTGAAATCTTTCCAAGTTAGTGGTAATTTTTCCACTAATGCAGCGACTTGGCAAGACTCATTAAGAGACATACCTTTAGCATGAATATCATGCAAAATTAATTGAAAACTTTGAACTTGAGAAATTACAGTTTGGAAGTCTACCACAAAAAAATCTAGAAATTTACTAACAACAAATTTCTTTGTGTCGGCATCATCTGTCTTGTATTTTTCTCTCCAAAGAATCCCACAATTCTTTTGTTGTTTTCAGAAGACTGTAAACATTGTACAGCATGTTGTCCAGGCCATTGAGGATGCAATTTCTGCAAGGAAAGTCAGAATGTTTCCAAGTGTCCACAACGACAACAACTTGCCGATCACTTTCATCCTCTTTTAGTACTGGAGCATCTTCATGGAGAAATCGGGCAAGATTCAAAATTGTAAGATAGAACAACATTTTTTGCTGTCATCTCTTAAACTCGGTGCCATTAAATTTTTCAATTTTTCTTCATGACTCATTGGAACTAGAACATGGTTTTGGATAAGGACCGGGATCGTTATAACAATCGGATTTGGAGTACTACTTTTAGAAGCCATAATATTTGATTACAAAAAAAAAAAAAAAAAAAAAAAACTAAACTAAACTAAAACTAAAACACAAATTAATTTCTAGTTACTAAAACCAGAAAATAAGTTATAACACCAAATAATTGTACTTTTCTAATTAAAAAAACTAGAAAAATAAAATACAATACAATAATTTTCTTGTTACAAAAATCAAAAAATTATTTTATTGGATTCAAATAAAATAGGTTTATAAAACGAATTTTATTAATATAATGAAGACTTATTAAAGAAAACAAAATCTGTCTTAAGATTGTTGAGCAATCTTTACTGTATATAATTAAATTATGTTTGTGTACTTAACAGCAAATAGAACACACAAGGAATAAATTAAAAGAAGTTTTATCCAAAATCTGTTTAATTACAGAAACCAAACAGAAAATGGAAATAGAGTAAGAAGAAGAAAATAAAATTAGAACAGAAAATACTTACAGAAAATATTTTCTTAGAATGATCAAGTCCAGTGTTCAACACAGTCTCCTTAAGACAGATTCTTCCTCTCTAAGGTGCTCACAAAAAATGGACATCTATCTTCTAGGATGAAATGATCTTCAACGAACAGTAGTACCACTACAAACTATTCGCACAACGAACACACTTTGTGTTATATATTCTCTCTGAAGAAAAAGAAATGTAGAAATATGTAGGAGCTTTTAGTAAATGAAAAACGAAATCAGATTGCAAAAACCAAATGAGGGACTGACTATTTATAGGAGTAGAAAGTGGCTGTTCGGGTTTGAACACAATAGATATAAACCTATTCGGATTTGAACTCAACAGGTATGAACCTGTTCGGGTTTGAACTGAACAGATATGAACCTGTTTGGACAGATATGCAATCTGTACAGAAAAGACTAAAGAGGTGCTAAGGCCTAACTGCCAAAATTTGAATTTTTTCAATCGAAATTTGAATTCAAAATGGTTAGAATTTATTTTCCAAATAAAAAAAATAAATTCAAATATTGTTGGCCCAAAAGGAACTAGTATTGGGCTGGACAAACCCAGCCCAACCTCATACCACGCACCCAGCCCGATCAAGCAGATGGCGGCGGCGACGGCGTGCTCGTGTGTGTTTGTTTTGGGTCCAATGGGTCTAGCCCACTTTACCCATAACTTCACTCTTCCACAAAACTTGGGTATCCCTTGGGGCCCTCCCCAAGTTGTAAACCCAAGGCTTATAAATCTAATAATGTTAGCCTAGCCAAGCAATGTGGGACAAGCTTCCTTCCCTCCAATTTTGGAAAACCCACCAGAACACTATTTCCATGGAGCTTACTTTGGCTTCAATTTCTCATTCACCCGATAATGGTTTTGAACAACCAAATATACTACATGAATCACAACGCGGCATAGAACGCGTTACCACCAATACCTGCTATAATCGGTACTTGGGACCTAGTGAAATTATAGTCCAAAGTTAACTAAAAATTCTATTTTTGTACAGAATTTTCTCAACCATTCTAACACATGGATGATAATTTAATGTAATATTTCACAAAATTATTTTATTAAAAAGTATTTTTATGTGTGTTAAAATTTGATTACACAATCAGCTGAGATTCGTGTTCTCCTTGATTTCGTGGAACAAAGTCAAATAATTGAAATGTATTCGCTAAAATATACCCTGCAAGACTGAGATTAATACCTGCTTCGATTGATCATCAATCCAAAGAACATTCCAATGATAAATTCAGTAAAAACACACACAAATTCTCAATACACAAAAAGATGAAAATGTACAAAGAGTAATGATGCATTCTAGTAATTTTGGAGCTCTAATTGAGCTCTAATGATATAGTAGGAAGAACAGGAAAAAAAAAAAAAAAGAAGCCAAAACATCACCATCATCGTGGAGCCCATACACTTAGAGCTCCCAATTTGGAGCTCCCAAACATTTTTCATGTAGAAATTCAACATATATCTAACCATGGGGATTCATTACCTTTATATAGAGTGGTCCTACCCATTGCTTTAAAAACCAGACCGGTGAGCGAACCAGAAAAGAGACCGGGTGGACGAGTCACCCGGTTCAATCGCCGAGTTAAAGCGGTCAGACCGTGACGTCATAATCAGATCATAAATATATTAATATATATATAAGTCTAAAAATGAAAAAAAAAATTAAATTCAACAAAATAATAAAATTTTGAAATATCACTCACAATGAAATTGTAATTTGCAAGAATAATGTGACACACCTTATTTTTATTTGTTGAAGACCTTTCTCTAAATGGGTTGTTCAACACTTTTGACAAGTAAAAATCACCGCGCCATCTACATATATATCAAAATTAAAAACTATAACATGTTATAAATATAATCATAATAATGAAAGTAATAAAAGTATTATATTAAAAGCAATTAATATTACCTATTTGTCAAATAAAAACACAAACATAGTTCAACAAACCTGGCCAGTTCATAATAACCTAGTCTGGGTCATTGATTTTGCCAGTTCAACCGGCGGTCCATCCGATTCTTGCATTTTATACTGGTTTTTATCCTAATCTGGATTTAGAAGTTTTTTCGGACCGGAACAAGGCCTGGTTACCAGTTCAATCGGTTCGACCGGTCAGTCCAGTCTAAGTTTGTAAACATTGTCTCTGAGAATTTTTTCCCCTATCCATCACGTTAGGTTATCTTTCTCTTAGTTGGGTTAAAATTGACACCTTAAGGGCATCTCCAATGGTTCACCAAATATTTCATCAAATTTAAGTAAAAAAAGCATGAAAAACTCTGTATCTGATATCAGCCACTCCAATGGTAAATTTGTAGTTGTCATTAAAACACAGGTTGTTCGGAGGGATAACCGGCTGGTCGGTCTGTTGATCGATTGGTAAGAGCAAATGAAGAGGATGACTTATGCACTAAAGCAACTTTTTGATGCCTTTTGTTCTTATCAATTGCTATTTTTTTTTTTGCTTATTCAATAATTTCACATTTATTTTTTTGTATGTTCAATTTAGCTGACAAGTCCTGCAAAAAAGTCCTGTGCTTATTATACACATTGATTCGCTAACAGTTTTTTTGTTATTTTATTGTATGTTCAAAAGTTTTCTCCAGTGTTCAATAGAAGTAACAGACTTCATTTTCTTTCTTACCAACACAAACTCATCTTCTCTCTCTCTCTCTCTCTCTCTCTCTCTCTCCAACTATATACACATACATACATACTCTGTGTTTTACAAGGTCCTTGGATCGCTTTTTTTATTTTTTATTTTCTTTGTTTTGATCACTATATACACATACATCTTTGTTTGTTTCACAAGGTCACAGACACACACATACATACATACTCTGCTTTATATTTCTAATGCAGAAAGCTAAATGATAATGAACAAAACAGAGCACTTACCGTGTTGCCGAAACCTCTTTCAGAGTCAATTTCGCATTCACTCAAAAAATGGTTTAAACAACCCAATAATTGCATCATCACCTAGCAAATAACGCGTTTCCACCTGGACACACCTCAATCGGTGTCCAGAGCCCATCTCAATTTAGGCTCAAAGTTAGCCAAAAGTCATGGTTGCACAAATTATTTTTCCAACACTTTGTGTTGTGTGAGAACTGTTCGAGGAAGAGGATGACCGGGGGACATCTGGACGGACGTTCGGCCGGTGGTCCGGTGGTCCCATCCTCAACGGTCATGTACAGTAAACTGGTGAAAGATGGCCCAGATCCTCAATTTGGTGAAACATTTGTTATTTTCTCAATTGAATATAGGTTTGGTGAAATTTTTGAAACATAAAAAGAAATATTTTTTTTTACCAAATTTAGATTTATTGAAAAGGACTACCATTTATTGCACACCTAAACTAGAAGCCATTTATTCAAAAGGACTATCACTTATTGCTGATTATGCCATTACATCAGTCAATCATAATTCGCCAGGTGTATGGTTTCATTTTCGAAAAATGTTAGAGATCCCCAAAGTTTTACCAAAATTTTTACTAAATGTCTGACATGGGTGTAGGACCACACCATGTGGGTCTTATATGGGTCCACTCATGTGAGACATTTGGTAGAAATTTTGATAAAACTTTTGGGTTCTCTAGCATTATTCTTTTCTTTAATATAACATCCTATGTTAGAGCAGCTCCAATGGCTTGCCATTGGAGCTACTATTGCCATAATTTAGCAGTTCCACCAATGCAGTGTACTCCAATGGCACTTTATAGCAGCTACTATATTTGAGAACAAGCCTTGGCAGCTGCTATTTGTGTCAAATCATTAAGAAACACCTTCCTCCTCCTAACAAAACATCCTTCGCTCTCACTTATCATTTTTTTAGAAGAAACACAGAAACTGGTGTGCTCGGACGATTGACCGAACATTTGACTGGTCGTCTGGACACACTAGTTTCTGTGTCAAAATGGCAAAAATGGCAGCTAAACCATTAGAGCACCATTGCTATTTTTCATCCATTTTCTAGTATTCATTGCCATAATTTGACAATGACAATGCTATTATAGCATTTTCTATTGGAGATGCTCTTAGTAGGACAACCTCTAAAAGTGTGAAATGAGACACTTGGCAATATATGAAAGCTTTCCAAGACCATGAGTGGTTATATCAAGTTATCGGTAATTGCCCAGCGTAGAAAATCACCAGAAAATGAAGGAAGTGAGGTTGATAGTGGCAAAAGATCACGAGACCCGTGGTATGTTATCATAAAATCTCAGCAGGGAATGTAAGATCAAATAATTACCATTAGTAATAACTATAAATCCCAAGAACGTAGGCATGGCAAAGTGTTTACTGCTAATCAAACAAATTTCATACTTCAAATTTGGCTCAGTGCTTTTATCTTTTATATTCCCTAGTTTTAGTTTATCCAATCAATATAACCAAGCCTGTAAGCTATTTTCGTTCATCAATGAAATAGATTCTTTTGCCTTTCATTCCATTTAAGTGTTACATTCACTCACATGTAAGAAATAGTGAAATCCTCTTCATAGAGGTAGAGAAAGGAATTTGATGGTGCTTTTTCTTTTCATCATTAGGTTTTATTTGTTGTTAAAAGTTAGATTAAGCACATCCCTCACATTGGATCACAATCTGATCGTGACATGCCGACATTTCTATTTTACACATCACTTGTTTTACTCCGTGATAAATAATTTACACGTCACTTGTTTTATTCCACTTATCAAGTTAAACCCCTTTTTATATAGATATGCATAATTAATTGAGATTTCCTTAAATATCTTTGATTTGTTTATTGAACAAGTTGTCCTATCAGGTGATTACTTTTAAGAAGTTTGATGGGAGTACATCTAATATATTGTCCTTTTCTTGTCTATTTTAATATCTCGTATACAAAGATGTGCAATCACAATGAATAATTTATTTTCCTTCTCTAACAAATTAAAATTAGATTTTTGTAGAAAATTATATATTTAGGAAATAGAATTTTAAAAAAACGTTCGGATGAGTCGTCTTTTTCAAATGTCCACTAGTTTTTTTTTATTATTTTAATTTTAATTTTAATTTTTTTTTTTAGAAAACACTGCTAAAAGTAAAAAATAAGTCATGTCGGCTGGAGTATTTTTGTCTACAACTCTGCGAGATAGTGCTTTTTTCCAACATCTACTTAGGAACTACTGACGTTTTGAAAGCGCCGCTAAGATATGGCAACGAACATATCCTCAATGTTGGGGGAAAACACCACCTTAAGGCCCTGTTTGGAAAGGGGTTCAAAAAATTTAAAAGTCAATACAAGTTATCAAATCATTTTCTTTATTTTTGTACACATCATTTCATAAAAAATTACTAATAAAAATCAATTCTCAAACACCCTTTAAGTTATACCGGTAATTTCCAACCGTTTACCAGTGTTTTTGAAATGCCACTAATTTCTTATTTTCTAGTTGTCCAAAGAGATTCTTGAAGTCACTGGTGTAAATTTTTTTCTTAATTAGGCTATTATTGATTATATTTTGTTTGTTTTGTGAAAAATGGGTTGAAAGTGATTCAAATAGATTGACTGGTATGAGCCTGAAATTATTATTGTGGTCCATAAAATTTTGGACCATGGTCCACGTTAGTATATTTATTATTTTATATGTAGACATGTGGTATGGAGATGTAAGGTTTGTTTTAAGTTATTTGGGTTCCTTAGTGGGAGGGCCTAGTAATTGTTTTATTTAGACCCGATCTCCTCTCCTACCCTTATTAGGATTTACATATATATCTATATATATGTAGATCAAAAGGTTGTCAATCCCATTGAAAGATAACGTAAAGATTAGGAGAAGGAGGGGAAGAGCCGGTGCTAGGATTTTCCAATTGTGAAGATGATTCCTCAGTATCTCATGGCAATGACAAGATTAAACGGTACGTATTTAAATAAATTAAAGCTATTTACTTTAATAAAAAAATCTTGGTTTTTTAGCTCCTGATATATAGATTTTGTAAATCTTACATGTGGTATCAGAGTTAATTATATTAGGATTAAAACATATAAAGATTAAAGTCACCAATCCTCTTACCAGTGTTTGGCTTCATAACATCATCAATCACATTTGGCAGTTCTTTTTCTATTCGGTTCTGTTTTGTTCTCTGTTTGTTCCTCATGACCATAGCGTTATTGTTGTTAACTTGTTACTATCAGTATATGACTATTCTTTTTTTTTTTTTTTTTTTTTTTCCCCCGTGTTCTTCCAATGGATCAAAAATAAAACTTTCAATAGCTACAGTGGATCAAAATTGTTCTTGAATATATCTATTAGGTTTTTATAATTGGTAACTCCGTTTGACAAAACTTCTTTCAGTTGTAATTTTATTAGCACTTTTATTATAATGAAGTTATGAGTGTCCAGATGTGAATCCAACTCGATTATGCCTATACAGAGGAGTTTGTGATCCTGATCCTCTTATGTTTGCCACTTTGCTGACTAAGTACGGGGATTGAGCTATCATTTGTGCGTTCGAGCAAAGAAATGGATAATCCAATATTTTTGCAGAGTGCCTGAACTTCTGAAAGAAATTTTTACTGCTCAAGCGGTGGAAGTTGCACTTGAGCGGTTAGCCTATATGTTTTCCACCGCCTTTGCTCACATTGCTCGAGCGGTGAAATGTGCGCTCGAGTGGTCTTCGTGATTCAGTTTACTATAAAGTGCACAGTTTGCTATTTCTAGGATTGGTGCCGTTCAGATTTTCAGAGAGGAACAAAATACGAAGTGTTTTATATTGAAGGGTGCTTTATGAGTGTTTCCTTGATGATTTAAGAGTGATCAATGGATCTGTGAACTTCATATCAACATCATCAAGGGTTTGTTTGTTTTCGTTTATTCACAAAAGAGATAGTTGTTTTTCAGTGGATTCTGGAATATTTGAACTTGAAGCTTTGGTGGATTCTAGAGTGGCTCATCGTCGTGGATTCGACATCGGCGTTGTGGATTCAATGTCAGGCAAGACAATTTTGAGGTGAAGATGGTGGTGGAAAAGGCACACAGGGGTCGGTTTAATTCGGGCGTGGATTCGCTAGATTACTAAGGGTACACTTGTGTAATTTCTTTTTATTTTCTTAGTGGATTGTGTTGTGGCTTTGACTTGTGATTTTTTTTTTATTACAATTGGAGGTGCTCCAATTGTGATTTTTTTTCACGTTAAATCGTTGTGTTAATTTGTTTTGATTGTTTGATTGAGATTGTCATTCGTTATTTAAAATTGAAACATAATCACAAATCAATATCTTGAGATTTTTTAGATTTTTCAATATCTATAATAAAGATATTGTGGGTGTTTGGGAAGTAGGCTATTTTAGTAAGCTAAAATTTTTGTGTTTTGGGAAGATGATTGAATTTTTTTGTAGTTGGATGTGATTTTGTGAGAGAAAAAATAAAATGATTATGGATTTGATGTAACATTTTATCTTATTGGCTATTTTAGCCTATTTGTCTTTTTGTAAATTTTAGTCTCAAAAGTAAAAAATAGCCTTTGCCAAACAAGGCCATTATAAAGTAGTATGAGTTGATCTAATAGTTCTAGAAAGTATAATTTTTTACCACTTTGGTCAGTTTGAAGAGTTTTGATAATTCTTCTGATTGAAGTGTATAGCGTTCCTGGTTTAGACCAGACCCGACCTGTTGATGTTTTGAATCTGGTTTTCTTTTGTCTTGTTTAGGTATTCATACAACGTTTCTCCTTATTTCTCATTGAGTTTGAGTTTGGAGTGTCTTGGTTGTGTTTGGAACATGGTGGTTGCTAGTTGGTCCAAATTGTTATTGCCTAGAATTTGGCCTCTTCGCTCGAGTGAAGCTTTTTGCGCTCAAGCGAGCTTTGTGGGCTTCCAGTACTTTTGTAGGCTTGCATAGATACTGGAGAGGTAGTGTTCTTTGCTCAAGCAAAACTTCTTGCACTCAAGCGACGGTCTTCTGTCTATAAAACTTCTGAGAGTGTGTATTCTGCGCTTGAGCGAAGTTTCTTGCACTCGAACGAAACAACTCATTGTGTCTGGTCACTTAAGCGACAACTTTTGCGCTCGAGCGAGCTACGCGTATTTCAGTTTGCAAAAACACCTTTTTATATCACTTTTCATATCTTTTTCTCTCAAAACCCGAGATCGAATCTCTCTCTCTCTTTAAAACCTAACTTCTCTATATAAGTACACTTAGATTTAAGGATCTCTCTACCTTACTCTCTTTGATAAAAAGATAAAGCACTCCGAGGGCTCTCATTTGATCCAAATAGAGTTGAGTTTTGGCATCTTTGAAGTCTCTTCGTTTCTCCCTTTGGTTTTCTAAGCTTGAGTTAGGATTTTCTACACTCTTCTATGATTTTTAACTTAGCTATTTGTTTTACATAAACAATATTGTAATTTTGGAGGATTTTGAACAAACCTAGGGTTTTGGTTTAAAATCAAAAGAGGGGTTTACGAATGGATGTAATGAAAATGGTTATGGGAGTGAATATGAGGTTGTGTTGTAATAAAATTGTTGATTTTAATACTTGGGTTGAATTTTGAAAGAAAAAGGAGTTTGTCCTAAAATGTCTCAAATATTTATTTTGTATAAATAAATGGAATTAGTATCGAAAACGTGAAACTGGATGGATGTTTATATAAATGGTCGAGTTGGACATGTATTACCACTCACATTTTGAAATTTGGATAAGTTATCTGTCTTGAAGATTGTATTTCTGTTTAGAAATATCTATTTTGGGCTATCGGTGGAGGATAACTATGATTGTTGTAGAAATTGCATAAGAATTAGGTGAATTGAAACTAATTTCCTTATCCAATTGCGTTGTCCTATCTTTAATACATTCTAAATGTATGATGTTTAGGAGGAGAAAGAGGATGTACTCCATGTTTAGGAGGAGAAAGAGGATGTACTCCATGTTTAGGAGAAGAAAGGGGATGTACTATATTGAATTATGATGGCCGGAGTGTCTAGGGTGAAAGTCTCGAAAACCACGAGTCTACATGAGTGTCGATTCTCGTGGACGAAATATCCATAAAATGTTAAATAGAAGTGTTTGCATGATGGCTATATTGGTCAGAGACCCACTGAGTTGTATACTCAGTTTGGTCGTCTGAATAGAATGAAAATGACTCATGAATTGAGATAAAATGGACCGAGATATAAGTTCGACATAGTATCACTTTTGCAAAAGAGTTATAAATGATTTTATCACGGACACTGTATGTGTATATCACACTTATATCTTTGTTAAGATTCATATATTACGTTGGATTGTTTCTGCTAGGCTTTGGCTCACCCTATTTGGGAAAACCATTTTCAGGTGCTGGTGATATGCCTCTACCAAGAACTTAGCTTGGGAGGACTGTGGATCTGAAGGCTCAGTTTTATTTATTTTGTATTCATTTTTGTACAGGCCTAGGGCTTTGTTTGTATTGAACTTAAGACTCACTTTTGATGTACCCAAGCCGTAACTTGGAAGGATGTAAGCCTTTAGGGCATATGACTATCTGTTTAACATTTATTTCTCTTTACTGATTCGTAACACACGCTATAGATTCAAGATGTACTGTTTATGAATGTATATCGCATGTGTCACATTTTTGTATATTAAACTCTGATTAGTGAAGGCTTATCATTTCACTTTTATTATTGTTGGTTAGATGCTATGAGATGTGTATGTGATATTTACTTCGGGGCGTTACAACTTGGTATCAGTGTGTACTGAGTTTGAATACTTTGCGCGTGGGAAGTGGTTATTACCACAATGGGTTTGTCTCGCTTGATAAAAACATTAGTGTGTATGGTATGCTATGTGATGACATGCCTATATGATTCTATGGGTATGAGATTTAATTTCTAGGATGTTGATTGAGTCTACGGGTTTTTAGAAGTCCTATTAGAAGAGTACTTGATCACTATTGTTTCTAATTGTAACTCTAGCAACGTGGCGGGACAGTCATTACCTAAGAAGAAAATTCGTATGTGTTTATGTGACTATGTGCTTATGTGGAGTGAATTACTATTGTTCACCGTATTAAGACGCGAGTGAGTTAGTTTCGGCATATTTGTAAATGTGCTAATTTCTTTTGTTACCTTCATTAGGATGTCAGGACGTGGTCGTGGTGGTAGTTGTGGTAGGCCTAGACGGCAGGAGGTGTCGATACCGGATGATATTTCGGCGCAAGTGGAAGGAGTTGGT
Source organism: Camellia granthamiana (assembly GCA_036172215.1). Lineage (NCBI taxonomy): Eukaryota > Viridiplantae > Streptophyta > Magnoliopsida > Ericales > Theaceae > Camellia > Camellia granthamiana. Next base: position 120,627,977 of record CM069907.1, read on the forward strand.
TAGTCCAATGTGGTCGAACTGATAAGTCAGCAGGCCATGGGCGCCTTAGCCCGCCGAAATGGCCAGAGCGTTGTGGGAATCCATGGACATTCTTAGGGATGAGAATCAAGTCCAGGCCCATGTTGCTGAAATGGGGCCGTCTTTTCTGAAGTGACAATTCTTCCGATCTAACTCGAATGAGTGTTTGGGTGATCACAAGGAGCCACTGAAGGCGTATAAGTAGCTAGAGCAGATAGTGAAAACGTTTGAGATGCTCGCCATTGAAGACGGTGGGTTGAGAGTGACCTTGGCATTTTTCCAGCTTAAGGGAGATGCAGGTCAATGGTGGAAGTATGTGCATGGGAGCATTAGAGTTACTTGGGAGGCTTTTGTCAATGCCTTCCAGGACAAGTTCTTACCTCCCACTATTAGGCAGAAGTTAAGGGGGCAGTTTTCACAGCTTTAGTTGTTGAACACATCGGTGGCCGAGTTTGAGGCCATATTTATTAGGCTCTCTAGGTTTACACCAGAGTTAGTGGCGACAGAGGAACGCCCTTGTGTGGAGTTCAAGAAAAGATTAAGGATTGGGCTTCTTTTCAAGATAGCCGGTTTGATTCTTAGAGATTACAGACGACTTGTAGAGTTGATGCCTTATCTTGAGATCGTGATGCAAATGGAGGAGGAGCGGATGAGGGGCTCTTGGAAGAGTTAGGAGGTTCATGGGGACAGTAAGAGGCACAGGGGTTCTAACCCACAACAGTCTCAGGAAGCTCAGACGAGGTTCACTTTTCCAGTATTGAGTTTGGATTCTTGGAGAGGTGGTCAGGGGGATTTCACTTGCTTTAAGTGTGGCCAGTTGGGCCATAAGTCTCTAGCTTGCCTGCAGAGGGGAGAAGGGCAACGGTCTGCATCGTTTTCGGCTCATTCTCAGAGCCAGAGTTAGGGGAGAGGACAACCACTCACTTGTTATCAGTGTGGGCAGGTGGGGCACATGAAGAGGTTTTGCTGTCAATTGGGCGGCACACCTGGTGCGTTTGGTTCGAGGCAGACATAGAGCCACCGGCCAGCAAAGTCAGTTCAGGCCTCGAGGGCCAATCAGGGAGTCTCTTCGGCTTAGTCAGTGCATTAGGCTTATGCTTCAAGGGGTGACCAGGTAGAGTAGAGGCCTTCAGGGCTTGTGTATGCTGTCACCGCTCCAAACTTAGTACCAGCGTCTTTGGTAGTGAGAGGTACTTTCTCATTATGCAATTCCATTACTAATGTGTTGATTGATACGGGTGTATCATATTCATTTATCTCGTCTGCATTTGCATCGGCTTTTGGGATAGAGTTGGCTCGGTTAGCATCTCCTCTTAATGTAGAGTCACCTATTGGTGGTGAGATTATTTTGGAGTAGGATGTTGGGGTTGTGACATAGAGTTTGCCGGTCGCCGACTTCCTTTTGCATTTGTGTTGATTGACATGTTTAGTTTTGATGCTATTTTGATTATGGATTGGTTGTCATCGTATAGGGCTGTCATAGATTGTTACTGTCAGAGGGTTACTGTATGTACCTTGAACGATGGTTGTTTTTATTTCTTGGGGGACTGGTTTGATAGAGTCTTATCATCAGTGTATGATCTGCATGGGCAAAGTGAGCTTAGTTGTCTTCTTGCAAACTTCTTGGATAGTGAGTGTGATAAAGTCCGAGTCGATTTGCCGATGGTAGTTTGAGAATACCCGGACTTTTTTTTTTTTTTTTTTTCTGAGGATTTCATTAGTTTACCACCTCATCGTGAGATTGAGTTCTCTATCGAGTTAGTGCTTGGCATGACACCGATTTCTATGGCACCGTATAGGTTTGCACCTGCTAAGTTGAGTGAGTTGAAGATTCAACTCCAAGAGCTGTTAGATAAGGGTTTTGTCCGCCTTAGTACTTCGCCTTGAGGAGCACTGACTCTCTTTGCCAAAAAGAAAGATGGTGCGTTGTGAGTTTGTATCGATTACCGGAAACCGAGGAAATGATCCTAAGGCATGAAATGGCATACGCAATGCAAATTGGACTTATACCAACATGAGAGAGCCTCAGCCACACTCACATAAGAAGCCGTCAGATGAAAAATGAGATGCCTCGAAATGCGTGCACACGGGCACGCAAACCGAGGCAATGGCATACGGAATGCAATGATGCTAAAATGACATACAGAATGCAAAATGGACTTGCACTAACATGAGTGGACCTCAGCCACACTCACATAAGAGGCCGACGGATGAAAATGAAGTGCCTCGAAATGCGTGCACACGGACACGCAAATCGAGGCAACGGCATTAAGGCATGAAATGACATGGAAAATGATATGCAAACATGCCAATGGATTTCAGCACTAAAATGTGGGGGAAAACAGTCCCGAAATGAGGCGAAAGCACACCCGATGCATGAAATGGCCCCGAAACATGAATTTAGGCACCCGAAATGGCCTATAGCTATACCAAACATGCACAATATAGACATGGAATGAAAATACAGTAGCAAGGCAGCCCCAAGAAAAGCATTTTTCAGTCATAAAAAGGGCTAAACAGCAAGCACGCATAGGATTAAGCAAGAATGCAAAAATGGCTCCCTAAGAGGGGTATTGAAGTAAGTGATATATGCAATGCCCAAATGGAAAAATACCCTTCTACAACACTGAAGAGGGACTAAAAATATGAACATTTACAGTAGATGACATCCCCCAAATCAGTATGAAAATATGCTAAAAATGCCATGCAAGATTGAGGCCACAAGAGGATATAACATGAAGTAGGCCAAACATTCATCCAACAAGAAAAGACCCTTAATGAAATATGTCCAGAGGGTCAAAATATGACTCATTCCAGTTCTGATGATGGCCGAAAACAGAGGCTAGATAAGCCCAAAAGAGCATGTAAAAATGAGGGCCAAAGAGGGGTAGAATGGTAGGTACTACATGGAGACCCCAAACAAGATTGATCCCTTCTACAATGTTGTAGAGGGACACAAAATAAGCTTACTCACAGTTCATAACAAACTCCAAAACAATTTACATATAGGCCAAACAAATCATGCAAATTTACGGTAAATAGGAGAGATTATGAAGTAAGTGCAAGATAGAGGACCCAAAAAGGATTGAGCCCTTCTTCAATGTTGAAGAGGGGCTCAAAATAGGCCCACTTACAGTTTACATTATGCTCGAAAACAGATCACTCATAGGCTAGAAATTTCATGCAAAAAAATGGCATATAAGATGATATTGAAGAAAGTGCCAAATGGAGGGCTCAAACAGGGTTGAGCCCTTAAAAAAACATTAAGATAAGCTCAAAAGAGTGACCCTTTCAGTTAGGGTCGGAGCCTAAAACAGTGAGCAAATAGGCTTAAGAAATGAAACAAGAAAATGCTACAAAAGAGGGAAATGGAGACTTACCCTTGTAGACCTTTTCTTTTCTACCTCTTGGCTTGAGGAATGTTGCTTCTAAGCCTCTGAGAACCTCTCCTTGCTGCTGGAAATGGAGTGGTGATGGGGATGCTTGATAGTGATGAAGAAATGGCACCAAACTTGAAGAAAAATGACTTTGGAGCTTGGAAATGGAGAGAAATGGGAGGTGGAAGGTATAGCTTTCTCTCAAATGTGTCTAACAAATGTCTAACCCTTAACCAAGAAGCCAAGCCTCTCCTTTATAGAGGAGAGGCATGAAAAATATCTAAGGGACCTCTCTAATCCTCCATACACGTGTATGGAGGATGGTCCAATTGGCAACCAGCTGGCACAGATGGAATACACTGAGGGAGAGGAAAATGGCCGGCTAGTTAAAAAAGGAAAAAAAAGTCATTTTTTGGTAAGTGGCCGGCCGGCTGGAAAAGGTGGCCGGCCGGCCAGGGTCAAAAGGTCCAAGCCATAAAACTGGTCGGCCATGTAGCCCTTGAAGTTAGCTTTCCAATGCCGCAAACCTTGCATTAAAATTCCTCCTGTAGAAAAAGTTATGCCAGTTTTCGTAAAGCCGCGCAGATTCGGTCTAACCAGACTTCAACCAACCATATCTCCTCCCCCTAGATTTGGACTTAGGAGATTCTTGAGTGAAAAATGAAGCCCCGGAAGTAAGCTTTCCAATGGTGGTGGCCTCATATTTTAATTCCTCTTGTGCAAAGAGTTCCGCCCGTTTCGGTGAAGCCGCGCAGACTTTTCTCCTTCCCAGATTCATGCTGAACCACTTTTGACCAAACAAAAAGTTGGTTGTCAAAACAATTGCTGGCCTCCCACCCTCCTACAAGCTTCCTAACCATGAAAATAAGGCCTCCACCAAAAATGAGCCCAAACCGATGCAAAATGAAGGCTCGGGGGCCAAAACACGCAGTTCGGGGTCCCGAAAATAGGCCGTTAGGCACCGGGAGTGGTTTTTGACCACGAAGTCGGTCCCTCGGACCCCAGTGTCCCTCAAAAGGGAGCAAATAAGATGCACGCCAAAAATCAGAGCAATCAGAGATGGTTAGGCGGTCCCGAACCGAGGCACATGGCCTGACGGCTCCGAAAACCGGGAACTGGGCTCCGAAATGGGCAAAATGGCCTACGGCCACTAAAAGTAGCCCACGGCCACTGAGAGATGGTCTATGGGACCTCTCCCTCCCCTCAGGAACAAAAATAGAGAAAACTGAGCCTGCTTCGCGAACCGAGACAAAGTACAGAAAAGGGTTCGGAAGTCCGGAGGCAGGGCTCACGGCCGAGACTTTGAGACTTCTGAACGAGCACAATATGCAATATCACCGAGCGCTCAATCGGTGACGTCTGAGTCTTAAGGTCGGTAAAAAATGAGGTGTCTACAGTTGCCCCTCTTTGACAGAACTCGGAAGTCACAAGTGACGGGAGTGAATGTCAAAGCCCAGAGACGACCCATTTTTGACAAGGCCGAAGACTGAGACAATCATACAAGATAAACGGAGATGTGCCCGCAGGCGTGCCCGCAGGCAAAGAGGGCAAAATGCACAAGGATATGCACAGGATCAGATGTAACTCAATGATCATGCAAGTGCAGCAAGCTGTAATGAAGCAAGTATTCGCAAATGGATGCAACAGTTTTAAGCAAGAATGCAAAGCAACAACTACATTTCATGCAGTTAGGAATGCGGAGAATTACTCAATTCTCGTCGCGTCTCACACGGAGAAGATACGATACCTGCGTGATTCGTCTGGTCGCACCAGCCTCAAATGAACCGTACATACAATATCGTGCCTGCAAAAGAGAGAAATTCAACAAGAACAATATGCTAACAACATATATTCAATGTGATTCCTGTGATTCCGAAAGTTTGACACACGCGGTGCTGGCGGATGAATGCATAAAGCAGTGTGATACAGGTAAGGTGCGCAAGATAGCGCGATGCGACGCACTAACAAGTGCAGGTGAGATGCGCAAGATAGCACGATAAAATGCATGCACAATGCAAGTAATTTGCACAAAATAGTGCGATGCGCAAAAATAGCGCGAGTAATACAATGCACAAAATAGTGCGATGTGACATGCAAAGCACAGGACAGTGCGATTGAGGTGCGCAAAATAGCGCGAATGATAAATTGCACGAAATAGTGTGATGCGGTGCGCAAAATAGCGCGAATGATGGGCTGCGCAAGACAGTGCGATTGAGGTGCGCAAAATAGCGCGAATGATGAACTGCACAAAACAGTGCGATTGAGGTGCGCAAAATAGCGCGAATGATAAACTGCACAAAACAGTGCAATGCGGTGCGCAAAATAGCGCGAATGATAAACTGCACAAACAGTGCGATTGAGGTGCGCAAAATAGCGCGAATGATAAACTGCACAAAACAGTGCAATGCGGTGCGCAAAATAGCGCGAATGATAAACTGCACAAAACAGTGCAATTGAGGTGCGCAAAATAGCGCGAATGATAAACTGCACAAAACAGTGCAATGCGGTGCGCAAAATAGCGCGAATGATAAACTGCACAAAACAGTGCGATTGAGGTGCGCAAAATAGCGCGAATGATGAACTGCACAAAACAGTGCGATTGAGGTGCGCAAAATAGCGTGAATGATAAACTGCACAAAACAGTGCGATTCAGGTGCGCAAAATAGCGCGAGTGATTTGAAATGCACAAGATAGTGCGATACGCTAAACAGCACGATTGCTTTGAAATGCACTAAACAGCGCGATACGCTAAACAGCGCGAGTGATAAACTGCACAAAACAGTGCGGTGCGCAAAATAGCGCGAATGTAAACTGCACAAAACAGTGCGATGGAGGTGCGCAAAGTAGCGCGAATGATTAATTGCACAAAACAGTGCGGTGCGCAAAATAGCGCGATTGATATGCAATGCACAAGATAGTGCGAGTGAGATACAACCACAAGATGCACAAGACAGTGCAAGTGAGATACAAAGTGTAAGTGCACAAGACAATGCGAGCGAGATAAAATACACAAAAAAGTGCGATAAAATGCCTCTTCTATGCAAGTATGGGGGCATTTTCTATGCAATATTGAAAGCAAGCATATTCTATGCATGAAACAAGTAAAGCATATTCTATGCGGAATCGAAAGCAAGCATATTCTATGCATGAATCATAACGATGTGCGGCACGCATGCAACAACAGTGTATATGAAAGCTCGCATTCTATGCAATAGAGGAGCATCAGATATGTACTCTGGTGCCTCTGATTTACCTCTTAGAGGACTTCACAACATACTTAGCTCAAAAAGGGCACACCCTGTTCAAATTGGCGAGAGATAACATCTGCATGTAAAACCCTCGGGTGTTGCTTGGACTGTCATTCTGACTTGAAGTAGGCTTACACTTGAGGTAGAGGCGCACTCACACTTCGGTAGTATTAACAAGGCCTGAAGAGGTACATCCGGAATACAATCACGGAACTTGCTGAAGGTGAAACTCACTCAGATGCTTCGATTTTCCTTCTTTTCTTTTGCTTTGCTGTCCGGAACCTAAATAGCTTCAGATAGGTCCTTGTTTTACTGTTCTGACATGACCTGGGTTGAACCCTGCGGTTTTACGAAAGAACGAATCTCGTTTTGCACAGATGTGGAGAACGGCACGGCACTCGGAGCACAAAACGATTTTAATTTTTTGAAATCGAGAGATGAGTTTTTGACCAGGTATTGAGCCTACGACTAAACACAGCAAAACGACTCAACAAGGAAATAAAAGGCACACAACCTAGACACATCGAGTAACACTCGAAACGACTCAAAACAAGAATCGAGATAAAACAAAAAGACACGACACTCAGACGTGCACAGGGAGCCTGTTTCATCGGGTAGTGTTTCCCACCCTTTCTCATTTGTGGTTCTCACATCACTCGGCCCTCAAGCTCTGTTTTTTCTGAAAAAGCCCTTTTCTCACTTTTTCTCTCATCGCACATCTCTCTATTCTTCAATCTCTCATTTTTTTATCCCTTCCCTGAGTGGTTGATGGATAAATAGGAAGTTGCGGGCTCTTGCACCTAGCATGCTGTTAGATTCTCTTTCTTCCGCTCACAGCTAGTGAATTCCTCCCATAGAAGGGTTGCGCTACAACTGGGTGTGTAGCAAATCGGCAGCTAGTATCGGTTGATGATGCTTTGCTGGGGAGTTTGGACGTGATAAGATCTGTCCAGATGATGGAGTGGAATATCTTGCCCCATTCCAGTTCGTGCTTCGCGCTTGGCTTGATACCTTGCTGCTTGGAGGGTGAAAGAGCTTTCAGCCCTTTGTTGTGCCCTTTTCTGGCGAATACGATGCCCTTTCCGGCGAGTAGAGTGCCCTTTTCTAGCAAGTATTTTGACAAGGGAGAAAAGACAGAACTCCTGACTCAACTGTGCCCCTAGTTCATCATTTTGACCATTTTTTGTTTTTGCTTTCTACTAAAACAGTTTTGACCAACATGAGAGTTAGATTAACATGCTTGTTCAATTTTTGATTTGAAATCATGCAAGTTAGGCTATGAGCACTGAAAATTTTCCTTTTTTGGGTCCAAGAAATGGTTCAGTTTTGGAAAAATTGAAATAATTTTCGAGAGAATTAGTCAACCTCAGTAAAAATTCTCAAAAACTATTTTTGCAAACGGCCATTGCTCAATGAGCATGAAACCTACTCTTGAGATGCACAACCTCAGATCCGAAGGAAAATTGCCCCTTGTTTGAAGAGAGCTGCATGGCAATGGAAAGCTGCCCCTTGTTTGAACGGCACCGCGGCGCATTGAATGGCAACGGAAAGTTGCCCCTTGTTTGAATGGCACCGCGGCGCGTTGAATGGCAACGGAAAGTTGCCCCTTGTTTGAACGGCACCGCGGCGCATTTGCAGTCAGTCCTCAGAGCGACGAACACAAACAGACTCTCGGATACAGAGAAGGCAGAGATGATCAAAACCATTACATGGACACAATCAAATTTGAATTGTTTTACGGCTGGACTTCAGAATGAAGTTGCCTACGTATCCCAAAGATGGGAACCAAGCCTTACGTAGTTCGGGGTTAAGGTACACTCGGGTATTTAACCTCTCCTTTTATGCTCTAACTTTTGCCAAGGCGCCCGTCGCGGGTTTTCGACCTTGCGAGCTTTGGTCTTCTTCTTTTTTTTCAATTTTTGTATCTTTTCATTCTTTTTTTTTTTTTTGCATTTTCTTTTTTTTTTTTTTGCATTTTTTCTCTTTTTTTCTTTTTCTTTTCTTTTGCATTCTTTTTTTTGCTTTCTTTTTTTGTTTTTTTTCTTGCTCTAACTTTTGCCTGGGTCGCCCTTCCGGGTTTTTGACCCAGCGAGCCTCTCAAGGGTAAAAGTGTAGCTTGGTCCATGCCAAATGGTTGTAGGGTTTCGAAGCCATCCGTATCCAGGAGAGTGGCTGTTGATTTGCAAGAGGACTCATCTTCAGCTCTTCGAGCATATCTGATATCTTTGCCCCTAGTTCGAAGGGTACTTCTGTTCTAGCTTTGCAAGCTTCTTCTGATCTTCTGATCTTCTTGATCCGACTTTCCTAGCCTTTTGTTCGAGGGCTGCTTCAAATCTGGCCACACAGGCCTCACATCATAGTTGACCGTTGAACCTTCTGAATTCAAGTTCAAGGTTTGGAAGCAAAGGGGTTGAGTCTCGAGGCTGAGAGCGATCCTAGGCTGCACAATCTCAAGAGCAATTCCACACAGATCTTCGCAGGATCGCGCAAAACATTTTATTTTTTGAAAATTTTTAAGAAAGCGACAAATCGCTCGCGCTGAAGATAGTATGAAACTAGTCTGGATCAAGCCAGGGTCCTTCTCAGTACTCACGCTAACAAGCATGATTTCATTCATTAAGGGCTTAGCACGCCTCTCTTTCTCTCAATTTGATCAAAATTTTGCAAATCCCGAGGAATTCCTCCCTCTTTGTTTTCACCGCAGTGTTCAAAAAGTTTTGAAAAACTTAGGTCGATGCAATGAATTCAAGGCACAGAAAAGACACAGCTTCTAGTCAAATACTGCCATCTCATTTGGAATTTCTGGTACAACTGGCACACGGAGGAAGCGAGCACAAGAATGTGAAAATCACTGCTGTTCATTCAAATCTGTTGGCATTACTGGCTTCCTGGCAGAAACAGACTCAAAACAAAACGAAAAGACAAATGCAAAAACAAAATGGTGATACCCGAGGTAACACCCCCCGGAATCACCCGACTCCTATACAACAGGAACTGACTCGATACAACAAGACAGACCCAAAACAAAAGGGACTGACTCAAAACAGAAAGACAGACTCAAGACAAAACAACAAAACTGACCCAATACCCAAGTCAGAAAGCACAAAAATTGGTATTTGCACATTGCTCAAAACATTGCGTGCCATTCCCACGTCTGGAGTAAATTGAGTGCCATCCGCAGGTGGTTCATCCCCTGATCACATCATATTATTCCCCACAAGTTCACTGATCAAGTGCCGATAGACTTTGCAGGACCTGGTGCGGGGATGACCCCGTTGTCAATCAAATTTTGTTATCTCATGGCGGAGACGGACACAACTGTCTGTGTCATGACCAGTTTGTTGATGGAAAGCACAGTACTTAGTCGGGTCATGCTTTGGAGGGAGAGGATCGGGTAGAGGCCGTTGCTCTAACGGTTTCAGATGTCCTTTCCTGAGTAGGACCCCCAGGGCTTTAGACAAAGACATATAGAGTGGGGTGAAAACCCTCTTGCCTCGGGGTAGATAGTCTGAAGTTCGGGGGTTTGAAGTGGATGCACCAACAAAGGGGGTGGCTACTCTTGGTGTGGTGGTGGTGACCATGCCCACTTCGAAAGATCTTGCAGCTGCGTCACCGCTGGTGGTCGCATTTGAACTGCGGGTAAACGCCCTCTTGGGCTGCTCCTTCTCTTGATCAATAAGGCCCTGTTTCATAGCGTCCTCGATTTGTACCCCAATCTCGTGCAAGTCCGCGAAGGTGGGAAGGGGTAGGACGATCAGCTTTTGCATCAGCCTGGGTTGAAGGTTGCGCACAACCATCCTTATCTGGTCTTTGTCGGAAGGCCTTGTAGCCATCATCGAGGCCTTTTGCTCTTCATCTCGCCACAAACTCTGAAAAACCCTCCTTTGGCTCTTGGCGGGTGACTTCAAGATCACGAGTTTGTGACCTCAATCTGTGTGTTGTAGGAGTATTGCTTACTGAAGGCTTCAGCCATCTCTTCCCAATTCTGTTTCACAGAGTTCTCCAATTTCGCGTACCAGATTGCGGCTATCCCAGACAAGGTTCGGCCGAATAGTGATAGCTTCTGGGCTGTGGTCAAACCCATTGGTCTCAGGATATCAGAAAACAGTTGGAGGTGCACCATTGGGTCTCTGGAGCCATCGAATCGATCGATATGTGGCATCTTGAACCGATCTGGTAATGTCACCACTGAGTCAGTATATCCATCTTCAATGTCCGGGATGGAGTTGACTCCCTAAGATTTCTTGAACAACTTTTCGAGCTTGCTCAACTTCAGCGCTGTAGGGTCCAACTCGAACTCAAAGGGTGAACTTGGCAGGTTGATCGGTGCTTTGGATAGCTGGGGTAGAACCGGGGGCGGAGGTGGCCTTGTCGGAATGTCCGTATCTTCCTGGACATTAGCTGTCTCCCCGAGCGTTGGAACTCTGGGTGGGGGAGGAGCCTGGTGTGAAGTAGATACCCCAGTTTGCTGCTCTAGCCTGGCAATTGTCTCTGCTTGTTGGGCTATAATCTCGGCCTGGCTTTTGGCGAACTCCGCTTGACAGGCAGCGTCCTGCTGCATGAGTTTCATACTTTCTTGGAGTTGATGCATCATTTCCTCCATCCCTGCCATATTGCCCTGGTCTAATTGAACAACCGATATAACGGTCCCTGACTGGCCCTTTTACCCTGCCTCTGGCAAAGGAACACTGATTGCCCTTGAACTGAACCTTTGATCCGATAAAGTCTATCAACACAAGTTCGGTGTACCCGGGGGATATTGGAGCCCTCTGAAGCTGTGGTTCCCAGACTACCTAGCAAAAGAGAAAACATGCAGCATCTCAGCCTGACTTCACCAGAACAGATATGAACAAAGCTGAATGAGTGTGCTCTCTACTGAATTCTGCCCAAATCTCTGCCCTGGAAATTGAACCATATAATTGTTAAGAACAAGTACTCAATGCCTCGTATAGATGATTTGTTTGACTAGTTGAAGGGGTCTTGTTGCTTTTCTAAGATAGACCTGAGATTGGGTTACCACCAGTTGAGAGTAAGGGAGGAGGACATCCAGAAAACGGCATTCCGTATGAAGTATGGCCATTTGTAGACGTCCCCCGGCCCCGAACGCATCCCGGGGAAGGGAGTGCGAGTCCCCCCCGTTCTGGTTCGATGTTGGGTCACTACAGTTCAAGGACTCAAATGTCACGGTTCTTAATCTTGAACCAAAGAGTCCAAATCCGGCAAATCGTTTTGAAAACAGATTTTTTGAAAGAAGTGCCAAACATGCACTGCTTTGCCAGATACAGAGTCGCCACCTAAATATTTTATTTTTGGGAAATTTAGGAAACCCTGACTCGGTGCCAAAGGCCACGTGTCCGTCATCACCAAAGTTGCCTCGGCTCGGGAACTTGGGTACGATTGGGGAAGGTCACTTCGTAAGCACCCCCACTCGCCCGGTCAAAGACCGACCTCTACTAACCATGATATCTTATTTTGAAAACATTGTATGTTCTTATTCCGGTTATTAGCCTAGGTTACTATGTGATGCGCACAGCATACAAGTATAGACTGGGTCGTCTGTATTGGAACAAAACATTTCATGTTTGTTTGTTTGAAAATTGTTTGATGGTGCTACCCGCAGGTAGGCTAAGACGTGAATTTGCCACCCTCAGGTGGGCTTAGAAAAACAGTGATTTTGCCACTATCTAGTGGGCTTAAAACAAACAGTCAATGCATTGTTCCAATCCAAATAACTCAACCTCCACCCACAAGCATTCAAGGCAGTTATATCACATAAGCAAATAGCCTCATGGCAAGCATGCTATTCATGGCAGTCACTCACACGCATGCAAGGATGCTAAAGCATAAAACTCACCGAGTACTCCAAGCCAAAACAGAAGCTCATTAGAAATCATGCATGATCCTAAATATGCTAAAATGCCTAATGCAACACATGCAAAATGCAACTATAGCAGGCTCGGCTATTCTAAACATGGCATATGGAATGCTACAACTAACACGTATTCAATTTGGAATTGAAATACAAATGCAGTTTGTATGATGCGCCGAGCCCGGTGCATGCAAAACAGATGAATGATGCAAACATGCTGTCATACTGTATGCTAATTGAAATATGCCCTATATCTAACCATTGTAAGCAGGTAAATAAAAGGGAGAAAGACGTGGGGTTGGAAGACATACATCACACTCACCCACACTTATTACAATTATGCCCTCGCGCAGAGGGTCCAAATAAATATACAGTCCCGAATGAAAGAATAATACAGTCCAAAATATTACAGTCCCAAATAATATACAAATTCCTAATTAATTAACAAATTAAATAAGAAAAATGTAAAACTGGCATGCAAGCCAGGGGCTGCCTTGATTCTGATGAATGATGTACGTTGGAGCTGCCTTGCGCGGAAATCCACTGGGATGCCCCAATTAGCCTCTGTTTTGCAATGTTTCTCGAAATGTGCGCCAGGTCTTGGAAGACTGCTGATTCTTCATTTTGCTGCAACAGAGAGCAGGAAAGGGGCATAGCAATGTATTTCACAGATATATGCATGCCTCGATCCTCGTGCCACCAATCACGCATATCGATGCATGATGGCCGAGGAATCGGATTGCACAACTCAATATAGGATGAATGCATATGAATGCTACAACAAAACCTAACTCCATCACGGATAATCCGGAGTGTCGGTGGCTTGGGAATTGAGACACATTCCGTTACTCGGAGTACGAAACGCGCCTCGTTTCCCGTGCCCGGGGTAACTCCTATCCCGAACATGATGCGATATGCATGATATGCATGAAATGCAACTAATATACAATCCTAACATGCGCAATGCTATGAAAATGAAATGCCTCGAAATACGTGCACACGTGCACGCAAACCGAGGAAATGATCCTAAGGCATGAAATGGCATACGCAATGCAAATTGGACTTATACCAACATGAGAGAGCCTCAGCCACACTCACATAAGAAGCCGTCAGATGAAAAATGAGTGGCCTCGAAATGCGTGCACACGGGCACGCAAACTGAGGCAATGGCATACGAAATGCAATGATGCTAAAATGACATACAGAATGCAAAATGGACTTACACTAACATGAGTGGACCTCAGCCACATTCACATAAGAGGCCGACAGATGAAAATGAAGTGCCTCGAAATGCGTGCACACGGGCACGCAAACCGAGGCAACGGCATTAAGGCATGAAATGACATGGAAAATGATATGCAAACATGCCAATGGATTTTAGCACTAAAATGTGGGGGAAAACAGTCCCAAAATGAGGCGAAAGCACACCCGATGCATGAAATGGCCCCGAAACATGAATTTAGGCACCCGAAATGGCCTATAGCTATACCAAACATGCACAATATAGACATGGAATGAAAATACAGTAGCAAGGCAGCCCCAAGAAAAGCATTTTTCAGTCATAAAAAGGGCTAAACAGCAAGCACGCATAGGATAAAGCAAGAATGCAAAAATGGCTCCCCAAGAGGGGTATTGAAGTAAGTGATATATGCAATGCCCAAATGGAAAAATACCCTTCTACAACACTGAAGAGGGACTAAAAATATGCACATTTACAGTAGATGACATCCCCCAAATCAGTATGAAAATATGCTAAAAATGCCATGCAAGATTGAGGCCACAAGAGGATATAACATGAAGTAGGCCAAACATTCATCCAACAAGAAAAGACTCTTAATGAAATATGTCCAGAGGGTCAAAATATGACTCATTCCAGTTCTGATGATGGCCGAAAACAGAGGCTAGATAAGCCCAAAAGAGCATGTAAAAATGAGGGCCAAAGAGGGGTAGAATGGTAGGTACTACATGGAGACCCCAAACAAGATTGATCCCTTCTACAATATTGTAGAGGGACACAAAATAAGCTTACTCACAGTTCATAACAAACTCCAAAACAATTTACATATAGGCCAAACAAATCATGCAAATTTACGGTAAATAGGAGAGATTATGAAGTAAGTGCAAGATAGAGGACCCAAACAGGATTGAGCCCTTCTTCAATGTTGAAGAGGGGCTCAAAATAGGCCCACTTACAGTTTACATTATACTCGAAAACAGATCACTCATAGGCTAGAAATTTCATGCAAAAAAATGGCATATAAGATGATATTGAAGAAAGTGCCAAATGGAGGGCTCAAACAGGGTTGAGCCCTTAAACAAACATGAAGATAAGCTCAAAAGAGTGACCCTTTCAGTTAGGGTCGGAGCCTAAAACAGTGAGCAAATAGGATTAAGAAATGAAACAAGAAAATGCTACAAAAGAGGGAAATGGAGACTTACCCTTGTAGACCTTTTCTTTTCTACCTCTTGGCTTGAGGAATGTTGCTTCTAAGCCTCTGAGAACCTCTCCTTGCTGCTGGAAATGGAGTGGTGATGGGGATGCTTGATAGTGATGAAGAAATGGCACCAAACTTGAAGAAAAATGACTTTGGAGCTTGGAAATGGAGAGAAATGGGAGGTGGAAGGTATAGCTTTCTCTCAAATGTGTCTAACAAATGTCTAACCCTTAACCAAGAAGCCAAGCCTCTCCTTTATAGAGGAGAGGCATGAAAAATATCTAAGGGACCTCTCTAATCCTCCATACACGTGTATGGAGGATGGTCCAATTGGCAACCAGCTGGCACAGATGGAATACACTGAGGGAGAGGAAAATGGCCGGCTAGTTAAAAAAGGAAAAAAAAGTCATTTTTTGGTAAGTGGCCGGCCGGCTGGAAAAGGTGGCCGGCCGGCCAGGGTCAAAAGGTCCAAGCCATAAAACTGGTCGGCCATGTAGCCCTTGAAGTTAGCTTTCCAATGCCGCAAACCTTGCATTAAAATTCCTCCTGTAGAAAAAGTTATGCCAGTTTTCGTAAAGCCGCGCAGATTCGGTCTAACCAGACTTCAACCAACCATATCTCCTCCCCCCGGATTTGGACTTAGGAGATTCTTGAGTGACAAATGAAGCCCCGGAAGTAAGCTTTCCAATGGTGGTGGCCTCATATTTTAATTCCTCTTGTGCAAAGAGTTACGCTCGTTTCGGTGAAGCCGCGCAGACTTTTCTCCTTCCCGGATTCATGCTGAACCACTTTTGACCAAACAAAAAGTTGGTTATCAAAACAATTGCTGGCCTCCCACCCTCCTACAAGCTTCCTAACCATGAAAATAAGGCCTCCACCAAAAATGAGCCCAAACCGATGCAAAATGAAGGCTCGGGGGCCAAAATACGCAGTTCGGGGTCCCAAAAATAGGCCGTTAGGCACCGGGAGTGGTGTTTGACCACGAAGTCGGTCCCTCGGACCCCAGTGTCCCTCAAAAGGGAGCAAATAAGATGCACGCCAAAAATCAGAGCAATCGGAGATGGTTAGGCGGTCTCGAACCGAGGCACATGGCCTGAGGGCTCCGAAAACCGGGAACCGGGCTCCGAAATGGGCAAAATGGCCTACGGCCACTAAAAGTAGCCCACGGCCACTGAGAGATGGTCTATGGGACCTCTCCCTCCCCTCAGGAACAAAAATAGAGAAAACCGAGCTTGGTTCGCGAACCGAGGCAAAGTACAGAAAAGGGTTCGGAAGTCCAGAGGCAGGGCTCACGGCCGAGACTCTGAGACTTCTGAACGAGCGCTCAATCGGTGACGTCTGAGTCTTAAGGTCGGTCAAAAATGGGGTGTCTACACCCTTATGTGCTAGTGATGCCCTTTGGGCTAACCAATGCACCAGCTGTGTTTATGGATTTAATGAACCGGATCTTCTGTGAGTTCTTAGACTGTTTTGTGGTCGTCTATATTGATGACATCTTGATTTATTCACCCTCTGAAAAGGAACACGAGGAACACTGGCGGGTAGTACTTGAGTTGCTTAGAGCCCACAAATTGTACGCTAAGTTTGGGAAGTGTCAATTTTAGTTGAAAGAAGTTAAATATCTAGGCCATGTGGTATCCGGGGAAGGGGTGACAGTAGATTCCTCTAAGATTGAAGCAGTGCAAGATCGGGAACACCCTAAGAATGCCTTTGAAATCCGTAGTTTCTTGGGGTTGGCTGGGTATTACTGTCGGTTTGTGAAAGATTACTCTAAATTAGCTTCACCGTTAACTAGACTGACGAGGAAAGAAATTAAATTTGTGTGGAGTGAGACTTGTGAGAAGTCTTTTCAAGAGTTTAAGGTTAGACTTACCACTGCTCCAGTATTGATTATTTTGGAGAGGGGTTTGGGTTATTCGGGGTATTGTGATGCTTCACGGGAAGGTTTGAGTTGTGTGTTGATGTAGGAGGGAAATGTAGTAACTCATGGCTCGCGGCAGTTGAAAGCACATGAGAGGAACTACCCTACTCATGATCTAGAGTTAGCGACAGTGATCTTTGCCTTAAAGATTTGGAGGCATTACTTGTATGGTGAGAAGTTTGAAGTGTTTTCTGATCACAAGAGTTTGAAATATCTGTTTACACAGAAAGACTTGAATCTGAGACAGAGGAGGTGGATGGAGTTTATAGAAGATTTTGACTTTGAGTTACATTACCATCTGGGAAAGGCCAATATCGTGGCTGATGCTTTGAGTAGGAAATCCATTAGCAGTGTAGTTTGTATTGCCATTCGGGAATGAGAGATATTGGGTGCTATGGGTGAATTTGACTTGCATCTTGGTGAGTCCGTTGAGTCTACAACTTTATTTTTGGTAGTTATACAACCTACACTTGTGAACCGAGTGATAAAAGCACAGAGAGATGACCTTGAGGTAGAAATCCTTCGGGAGAAGATCTCTAGTGGGAAGGTAGAGAAAGGCTTGAATGTATATCCTGATTCGAGTGTTAAATACTGTGACTGTCTTTTTGTGCTGGAGACTTGTCGAGAGGAAGTACTTCGAGAGTTTCACCAGTCGCGCCTTGCGGTGCATTCGGGAGGCACAAAGATGTATCATGACCTTAGTCGCTAGTTTTGGTGGAGGGGAATGAAGAAGGATGTGGCTGTGTTTGTATTGAGGTGCCTTACTTGTCAACAAGTGAATGTCGAACATCAGAGCTCAGCGGGTTTGTTACAACCCTTGCCTATAGTCGAGTGGAAGTAGGAGCATGTCGCAATGGATTTGTTGTGGGTCTTCCTAGGACTCAACGGGGTAGTGATGCAATTTGGGTGGTAGTTGACCGGTTGACCAAGTCGACGCACTTTATACCTATACGCGTGAGTGACTCGGTAGATTATGTCGTCG
Source organism: Camellia granthamiana (assembly GCA_036172215.1). Classification (NCBI taxonomy): domain Eukaryota; kingdom Viridiplantae; phylum Streptophyta; class Magnoliopsida; order Ericales; family Theaceae; genus Camellia; species Camellia granthamiana. The sequence goes on from CM069907.1 coordinate 120,645,827, forward strand.
ACCCTTTATATTAGGGACATAGTAAGGTTGCACGGGGTTTTTTTAATGATTGCTTCAGATAGAGATCCGTGTTTTATGGCTCGGCTATGCCAGAGCCTACAGAATGCCTTGGGTACGAGGTTGACTTTTAGCACTGCGTACCATCCTCAGATTGACGGCCAGTCCAAGCGTACTATTCAGATTCTTGAGGATATGCTTCAGGGTTATGTTCTTGACTTTAAAGGGTCGTGGGAGAGGCATTTGCCCTTAGTGGAGTTTGCCTATAATAATAGCTTCTAGTCAAGTATTGGCATGGCACCATTTGAGGCCTTGTATGGCCGATCGTGTAGATCCTTGTGTGTTGGGCCGAGGTGGGTAATGAACCAATGTTGGGCCCAACGTTAGTCTAGGAAACGATGGTGAAAGTTGCACTTATCCATAAGAGGTTGGCTATGGCCTAGAGTTACTAGAAAAGTTACTGTAGCTCAGCTTTTTCGTGCCCCTTTTTGGAAGCTCAAAAGAAGCCCTATAGTTCGGACTCCCCCAGTTCTGAATCTAATCTCACAAGTGCAATGTGAAACTTATAAACACTAAAGAGTTCAATCCGGCAAATCTTTTGGAAAATCAATTTTGAATAAAAAATGCCAAAATTGGACTGCTTTGTCAGATACAGAGTCGCCACCTATATATTTTATTTTTGGAGAAATTTAGGAAACCCATGACTCGTGCCAAAGGCCACGTGTCCATCATCATCAAAGTTGCCTCAGCTTGGGAACTTAAGTACGAGAGGGGAAGGTCATGAATTGAGCACCTCCATTCGCCCGATCAAAGATCGGTCTCTACTAATCATGATATGATTTTTATCAACATTATATGCTATTGTTCTAGTTATTATACTAACATTACTGTGTGATGTATACATACACAAGTATAGACTAGCTTGCTCAAATTGGAACAACTCAATTTCATGTTCGTTTTTCGAAAAGGGTTTGATTTTGCCACTCAACAAAGTGGGCTTAAAGTTATGATTTTGCCACTTGACAGAGTGGGCTTAAATGTACATTTGTTAAATCATTCCAATTCAAACAATAAGCCTTCATCCATAGGTACTAAAACAGTTAACAAGTAAGCACTTAGTCTCATGGTAAGCATGCTAGTCATGACAATCACTCACACTCATGCAAGTATGCTAAGGCACTAAAAACTCACCTAGTACTCCAAGCTAAGATAAAACAAAAGAGTTAGAAAAATATGCATGATTCCTAACTTATGTGAAATGTCTAATGCAACACATGCAATAATGCAACTAAGATAGGCTCGGCTAGTTAACATGTTATTTGCAACAATTTGATAGCATGCATTTTAAGCACGTATTCATCGAAGCATTGAAGCAATAATGCTGTTTAAATGATGCGCTGAGTCCTCGGTGCATGCAATACAAAATGAATGGATGCAAGCATAAGGTATGCTAATTGAAACATGTCCCTAAATCTAACCATCGTAAGCGGATAAATAAAAGGGAGAAAGACATGGGTTTGGAAGACATACACATTATTACATTACGCTCTCACGAAGGAGAATCCGAAGGAATTAAGCTAACTAGCTAACTAAGCTAAGCTAATTACGCTAATTATTACAAAACTTGAATGAATAATTGACTAACTATCTAAGCTAATTAATAAAGAATTTAACTAGGCTAAACTAATTAAATATTATATCACAAACTAATTAGCTACAACTAATGAAGCTAATTAAATATTACAACACAAACTAATTAGCTACAACTAATTAATTACAACAAATAAATGGTTAATTGCTAATTAAACTAATTGACTAGCTAACTAGTCCCGGAAAGCGAGGGAGGTCCATGCATGCTCGGTTTCCACCCGAAGAACATCCACTGTCTGCCCTCGAAATCCTCTATTTGCACAACCCTTGCACTGTTTTCCTTCTACAGATCAACTCTACCATGCTTCACAAGTACACTGCTCAAAATTCATTCGTGGCCGGCAGGCCAGAAGTGGTGGTCGGTTGGCCACCATTGAGGGGTTGCCGTCCAACAGTGGTGGTTGGCAGGCCAGTGGTAGTGGCCGGCTAGCCACTGATGACACACCATATTTTTTGCTGCAACAGAGAGAAAACAGGGTAAAGAGAGGGTATTCTCACAGGTTGTTTGTACTCTGTATCTCTCCTTATCATCAAAACATCTCAAATGAGTGATACACTTGGTCCTCAAACCATCAATCGAGCAATTTCATTGCATGATGGCTAAGGAACCAACTTGTACAAGTTTAATGAATGCATAAACAAGACTCAAGATCATCACCCTATCATGTATGATCAAGGGCAATGGAGACCTTGGAAACTTGGCACATTTTATCACTTTAAGTATGGAATGCCCCAATTTTCCTTGTGTTCAAATTAACGTCCGATTGAACACATTAAAACACAACCAATTTCTTATCTTGCATCATTTTAGTTGCAAATTGAAGTTACTCATTTTTAGATTACCAACCATTAATTAACCAATTAAGTCCATTGGTGAGAAGTCATCTAAAGAGAAGAAAATGTCAAACAAGGGGTAGTTTAAGGCAAGCCAGAGATGTCGTGCCGTTGGTGATGAACCCCAAAAAGATTATTAAACCATTAAGCAATGAATCTCAATCTTAAGCTTAAACTATCCTAAGTTTGAAACAACCCTCAAAGCAAATAAAAAGTGAAGAAATGAGAGAGATTGTAGAGATTATAAGTACTGGAATAAAGTGAGAAAAGCACTAAAACATGGCAATCAACTCAAACAAGTGGTGTCTAAAGGCATAAACACCAAGCTTATGAGGACTATTACACTAGAGGAATGCAAAACAGGACTCAAATGCAATAGTAAACCAAAAATAGAGTTGAAATAGCCTAAAATAGAGCCTAAAACATGCTGAAATTACGCTACAAAAGGCTTGAAAATAAAGCTAACACATAGAGCTAACTAGGCTAGCAAAATAGACACAAGGAGGGGAGGCTAACCCCTCTAATTTTGGACTTCAAAACTTGATTTTTAGCATTGAAAATACTCTGAAATTCAGTGTTCAAAAGCCCAAAAAAAGATAGTTTGAAAGTGGGAAACAAAGGTAGAAAAGCCTTACAAGCAAGGAATAAAGAAGAGTGAGATACCCCCTAACCTTAAATGGCCTAAAACACCAATTTTAGCCCACAAAAATAGAGTTTTTTATAACCCAAAAATAGCCCGAAAATAGTAGGAATAGATAGAAAACCAAGTATACAAAGTAAGCTTAAAAGGGAAGTAGTATACCTTTTGAAGCAAAGATCAACTTTATGCACTAATTCAAGCCAAAACCACCTTCAAGAGCTCCAAGAAGGCTTCAAGGAACCTCAGCTCAATGATGATCAACTTTGGTTAAGGAGATGTAGGCAAAAGTGTAGTGTATCTAGGCTAATGTGCACAAATTTACAAGAGAGAGAGAGAAATGTAGAGAGAGAGAGTGATTTTTGTTCCAAATTTTATAACCCTAAAAAATGCGGGAGGAGACCCCATATATATAGAAAAACATGCATTTGGCTGAGCTAAATCCCTCCATACACGTGTAGGGAGATGAAGACACTTGTGCTAACAGTTGGAACAACTGTCAACAAAATATCTGTAAAAAGGGCATTGGTGGCCGGTAGGCCACTTAGATGGCCGACAGCCTCAATTGGTGGCCGACAGCCACCAGGGGTTGCAGGCTTGCTGGTTTTGGTGCAAAACAGGGCACAAAATGGATAGGGTTTGAAGGCTCAAAGATAGGGCATTTAGCCGAGGACTTCAGGCACCAAAACGAGCACATGAAATCATAATCATCAAGTGCACAAGCGATGACGTCCAAGTCTTGAGGGAGGTTAAAAATGGGGTGTCTATAGTTACGCTGACCGTATGAGAAGACTTTTGTCTTTTGAGGTAAGAGATCATGTCTTCTTAAAGATATCCCCTAGGTAGGTTTGATGAGATTTGGGAAGAGTAAGAAGTTGTCCCTTAGATTTATTGGGCCTTTTGAGATCCTTGAGCAGATTGGAGAGGTAGCTTATCACTTGGTTTTACTGTCATAGCTTTCTAGGGTCCATGATGTGTTTCATATTTGTATGCTTCAGAAGTATGAGCCGGATCTATCGCACATATTGGATTAGGTCAACTTAGAGGTAGATGAGGATACCTCATATGAGAAAGACCGGTGAGAGTCTTGGATACTCGAGACCAAGTCTTGCGAGGCAAGATAATTCCTTTGGTAAGAGTATTGTAGCGACATCACGGAGTTGAGGAAGCAACTTGGGAATGTGAGTTGGAAGTCCATGAGAAGTATTTGGACCTATTTGTCAATGTTTAACCATGTATTGAAACTTTTACGAGGTTGATGTAATATAAACATTGTACATGTTTTGGAAATGTGAATTGTATATTCAGTATTGAAAACTTGCTATTCATGTTGATGATGATGAATGATCGGTGGATGGGTTAGGATGTTGGAATTGATTGTTTATCATTGTTGTAATTGGTTTAAACATGATTTTAACGTTTGATTTAAAATTTCGGGGACCAAAATAATATAAGGGGGGAAGGTTATAGCGTTCCTAGTTTAGACCTGACTCGTTGATGTTTTGAATTTGAGTTTCATTTGTCTTGTTTATGTATTCATACAGTGTTTCTCCTTATTTCTTATTGAGTTTGAGTTTTGGAGTGTCTTGGTTGTGTTTGGAACAGAGTGGTTGCTAGTTGGTCCAAATTGTTGTTGCTCAGAATTTGGCATCTTCGCTTGAGCGTTTACAAGCTTGCAGAGATACTAGGGAGGTAGTGTTCTTCACTTGAGCGAGACTTCTTGCGCTCGAGCAACGGTCTTCTGTCTGTAAAACTTCTGAGAGTGTGTATTCTGCGCTTGAGCGAAGTTTCTTGCACTCGAGCGAAACAATTCATTGTGTCTGGTCACTTAAGTGACAACTCTTGCGCTCGAGCGAGCTACGTGTATTTCAGTTCGCAAAAACACCTTTTTACATCACTTTTCATATCTTTTTCTCTCAAAACCCGAGATCAAATCTTTCTCTCTCTAAAACCTAACTTCTCTCTATAAGTGCACTTAGATCTAAGGATCTCTCTACCTTACTCGCTTTGATAAAAAGATAGAGCACTCCGAGGGCTCTCATTTGATCCAAGTAGAGTTGAGTTTTGGTATCTTTGCAGTCTCTTCGTTTCTCCCTTTGGTTTTCTAAGCTTGAGTTAGGATTTTCTACACCCTCCTATGGTTTTTAACTTAGCTATTTGTTTTTCATAAACAATATTGTAATTTTGGAAGATTTTGAACAAATCTAGGGTTTTGGTTTAAAATCAAAAGAGGGGTTTACGAATGGATGTAATGAAAATGGTTATAGGAGTGAATATAAGGTTGTGTTGTAATAAAATTGTTGATTTTGATACTTGGGCTGAATTTTAGAAGAAAATAAAGTTTTCCCTAAAATGTCTCAAATATTTATTTTGTATAAATAAATGGAATTGGTATCAGAAATGTGAAATTGGATGGATGTTTATATAAATGGAGTTGGATATGTATTACCACTCACACTTTGAAATTTGGATAAGTTATCTATCTTGAAGATTGTATATCGGTTTAGAAATATCTATTTTGGGCTATCGGTAGAGGAAATGTATGATTGTTGTTGAAATTCCATGAGAATTAGGTGAATTGAAACTAATTTCCTTATCCAATTGCATTGAACATTGTCCCATCTTTAATACATTGCAAATGTATGATGTTTGAGAACAGAAAGGGGATGTACTCCACATTTGAGAGAAGAAAGGGGATGTACCTTATTGAATTAAGTTGACCAGAGTGTCTAGGGTAAAAGTCTTGAAACCATGAGTCTACATGGGTGCCGATTCTCTCGGACGAAATATCCGTAAAATGTCAAATAAAAGTATTTGTATGATAGCTGTATTGGTTAGAGACCCATTGAGTTATATCCTCAGTTTGGTCGTTTGAATAGAATGGAAATGACTTATGAATTGAGATAAAATGGACCGAGATATAAGTTCGACATAGTATGACTTTTGCAAAAGTGTTATAAATGATTTTATCACGGACACTGTATGTGCATATTACACTTATATCTTTGTTAAGATTCATATATTGTGTTAGATTATTTCTACTGGGCTTTGGCTCACCCTATTTGGGAAAACTATTTTTAGGTGCTAGTAATATGCCTCTACCAAAGACTTAGTTTGGGAGGACTGTGGAGCTAAAAGCTTAGTTTTATTTATTTTGTATTCATTTTTGTACAAGCTTAGAGCTTTATTTGTATTGAACTTAAAACTCACTTTTGATGTACCCAAGCCTTGACTTGGAAGAATTTAAACCTTTAGGGCATATGACTATCCGTTTAACTTTTATTTCTCTCTACTGATTCGTAACATATGTTGTAGATTCAAGATGTACTGTTTATGAATGTATATCGCATGTGTCATCTTTTTCTATATCAAACTCTGATTAGTGAAGGCTTATCATTTTACTTTTGTTATTGTTGCTTAGATGCTATGAGATGTGTATATGGTATTTATTTCGGGACGTTAAAAAGTGGATATATGCATATATACATATATATATATCACTTGAATGATTCTATGAATGATGTGCTTTGAATTCGTCACGACGAAAATAAATGTTTTTTTCTTGATGCATTTAGATTTATACTCATTTGACACTGCTGCAAGGATGGAGACAAGCTCAACATCTAAGCAGTTGTTTTTGTGATTGTATGTTTTGTTGGAAATGGTTATAAAATTCTGGGTAAAACTAGAATTTTTTCCTAAGTTTGGTCTATTTTTTTAGGTGGGCCCCGTGCGTCGATTATCACGGGTCAAAGTGGTAACGCGTTCTATGTCGCGTTGTGATTCACGTGGTATATTTGGTTGCTCAAAACCATTACCGAGTGAATAGGAAATTGAAGCCAAAGTGTGCTCCATGGAAGTGGAGTTTTAGTGGAAAATCCTTAAAAGTCTGAATAAGGCTTGTCCCACATTGATTTGGTGGGAAGTTTTGAATGGGTTTATAAGGCATGAGTTTGGTACTTGGGGTGTGCCCCAAGGGGTACCCAAGTGTTTTAGAGGGAGAGGTTATGGGCAAAATGGGCTAGACCCATTGGACCCAAAAATCACCACGGGCAGGCTGGGCTGGGCTTGGGCGCGGGTGCGTGGTGTGTGGTTAGGTTGGGCTTGTTCGGCCAAAAACATTTGAATTTAATTTTATTTTTCGTAAAATAAAATGCAAAATTCAAATTAAACCGGAAATAAACTGGTCTGGTTTTACTGTACATCCAAACAAGGCCTTTCCCGTTTTCAAATTAAACATGAAATAAACTGGTCTAGTTTTACTATACATCCAAACAGGGCCCTTCCCGTTTTTTATCTGTTTAAATTATGAACCCAACAGATTCAAATCTGTTTGAATTCAAAACCAACAGGTTTCATACCTGTTCAATTCAAAACCTGCAGCCACCTTTACATCTATAAATAGGACAACCCTGATTTGATGTTTTAGATTTAGAAATTTCGTATTTCACCTCTGCAAATTCTATTCTTCGTTTTGCTGCATTTTATTTTTGTGAGAAAGAGTATAAACACTTAGTGTGTTCGTTAGGCAAACAATTTGTAGTGCTGCTATTGTTTGTAGTAGATCATTTTATCTTGGGAGATAGACGTCCGTATTCTGAAAGCACCGAGGAGAGGACGAATCTGTCTTAAGGACACAGTGTCAAACACTAGACTTGATCAGATTATAATTCGAAGAAATTAATCAAGTAAGTTATTTAATTTATTTTCGGTGTTATTATTATTTATTTAAATCAGATTTTAATTTTGTTTTTGTAACAAAATAAAATATATTATTTATTTATTTATTTATTTTTATTTCGAGTTTGATTTTTGTAATCAAACTATTTCTCTCATTTCCTTTATTTCTTTTATATTTTGTTTGTTGTTAAGTACACAAACTGAATTAATTAATTACAGTGAAGATTGTTCAACAATCTTAAGACAGAGCCATTTTTGGTATCTTCATTGTATTTAATTTTCTGTAATTTCATAAAGACATATTCTGGTTGGAAAAACAAATAGTGTTTTATGCTATTTGATAGATAGGAGTAATATACTGTTTCTTTTCTTTGACAACTAGTAGTAATATACTGGTGTCATTAACAATTGCAGAATATTAATTTGTGTTACAGAAAATTATTGTGCTATTTTATTTTTCTAGTTTTAGTAACAAGGAAAATAAAATTATTTTGTGTTATAATTTATTTCCTGATTTTAGTAACTAGAAAATTAATTTGTGTTTTAATTTTTTCTGATTTTTGTAATCAGAGATTATGGCTACTACAACTGAAACTGCATCTGGTAGTGGTACTCCGATTGTTACACCAACACCGGTCCCTATCCAGAACCATGTTCATGTACCAATCAATCATGGAAAAAAGGGGAAAAATTTAATGGTACTGAGTTTAAGAGATGGCAGTAGAAGATGCTGTTCTATCTTACAACTCTTAATTTGGCCCGGTTTCTCCATGAAGAGGCTCCAGTACTTAAAGAGGGTGAAAGTGATCGGCAAGTTGTTGCCGCTGTAGATGCTTGGAAACATTCAGATTTCCTGTGCAGAAACTACATCCTCAATGGCCGTGACAACATGCTGTATAATGTTTACAGTCCTTTGAAGTCAGCAAAAGATTTGTGGGATTCTTTGGAGAAGAAATACAAGACAGAGGATGCCGACACTAAGAAATTTGTCGTCGGTAAATTTCTGGATTTTGTTTTGGTAGACTCCCAAACGGTAATATCTCAAGTTCAAAGTTTTCAGATAATTTTGCATGATATTCATTCAGAAGGTATGTCTCTTAGCGAGTCTTTCCAAGTTGCTGCTTTAGTGGAAAAGTTACCACCGGTTTGGAAAGATTTCAAAAATTATTTAAAACATAAACGCAAAGAGATGACCATGGATGAACTTATAGTAAGACTGAGAATTGAGGAAGATAACCGAAAGGCTGAAAAGAGGAATGGGAAAAATCCCATTGAGTCCAAGGCTAATGTGGTTGAACAAGTTCATAAACCACATAACAAAAAGAGAAAGTTTACTGGAGATGGTCCTAATGTAGAACTCAACATCGAAATAAAAATAAGAGCGAGAATTTTGAGAAAAGTTTTCAAAAATGGCAAACCCAAATAATCGTAAGGCCTCAAGTTAAACCCCAACACTCTAACACAATGAATCCCAATACGAACAAAATAAAAAAAAAAAAACAAACAAGACGGATTACGTACCCAACCATCACACACACTGGCGGCCATTTTTACAACTTTACCCATTGTTAGAATTTTTTATTTATCAGAATTAGTTAAAAAAAAAATTAACTACTCTTATATACAATCATAAAATTACTTGAATTTTTAATTGAAATATATTTATGGTATCATTAATATTATTACTTCATAGGATAATTTATTAATAAAATGAGTCATTTGTTATGCGATAAGAAATATGAAGGGGTAGAATGTAATTTCTAGAATCACATGGGGTAATCTGTATTTTTAGTAAATTTTAGAGGGTATATTTGTAATTTACTTGTTTTCCTTTTACTTTTTTAGATTCATCTAGATAAGATGGACCTGAATGTAAAAATTTTGACATACATTTGACATAATATATTGATCATTTTTGGAATGTATAATTTACTTTAATCCTATGTGTTTTACTCCACGTGCAATTTGTTGGAAATGGTTTAGAAATTCTGGGTTAATAATAGAATTTTTTCCTAAGTTTGCTCTATTTTTTAGGTGAGCCCCGTGCGTAGATTTTCACGGGTCAAAGTGGTAACGCGTTCTATGCCGCGTTGTGATTCACATGGTATATTTGGTTGCTCAAAACCATTACCGAGTGAATGGGAAATTGAGGCCAAAGTGTGCTCCATGGAAATGGAGTTTTGGTTGAAAATCCTTAAAGGTTTGAATAAGGCTTGTCCCACATTGATTTGGTGGGAAGTTTTGAAAGGGTTTATAAGACATGGGTTTGGTACTTGGGGTGTGCCCAAAGGGATACTCAAGTGTTTTAGAGAGGGAGATTATGGGCAAAATGGACTAGACCCATTGGACCCAAAAATCACCACATACGCGCGCGCCACTGCCGTCCGGTCGGGCGGGCTGGGCTTGGTGGCGGGTGCGTGGTGTGAGGTTGGGTTGGGCTTGTCTAGGACAACCCTCATTTGATGTTTTACATTCAGAAATTTCGTTCTTCACCTCTGCAAATTAATTCTTCATTTTGCTGCATTTTATTTTTTGTGAGAAAGAGTATAAACACTTAGTGTGTTCGTTAGGCAAACAATTTGTAGTGCTGCTATTGTTTGTAGTTGATCATTTCATCTTGGGAGATAGACGGCCGTATTCTGAAAGTACCGTGGAGAGGACGAATTTGTCTTAAGGACACAGTGTCAAACACTGGACTTGATCAGATAATTATTCAAAGAAATTAATCAAGTAAGTTGTTTAATTTATTATTCTGTTTTATTTGTTTGTTTAAATCAGATTTTAATTTTGTTTTGGTAACAAAATAAAATCTATTTTTATTTATTTATTTTTTATTTTGAGTTTGATTTTTGTAATCAAATAAATTCTCTTATTTCTTTTATTTCTTTTATATTCTTATTGTTGTTAAATACACAACATATTTTAATCTATTTAAATACACTGAAGATTGTCCAACAATCTTCAGACAGACTTATTTTGGTATCTTCATTGTATTTAATTTTCTGTGATTTCATAAAGACATATTCTGGTTGGAAAAACAAATAGTGTTTTATGCTATTTGACAGATAGTAGTAACATACTGTCTCTTTTCTTTGACAACTAGCAGTAATATACTGGTGTCATTAACAATTACAGAATATTAATTTGTGTTATAGAAAATTATTGTGGTATTTTATTTTTCTAGTTTTAGTAACAAGGAAAATAAAATTATTTTGTGTTATAATTTATTTTCTGGTTTTAGTAACTAGAAAATTAATTTGTATTTTAATTTTTTCTGATTTTTGTAATCAAAGATTATGGCTACTGCAACTGAAACTGCATCTGGTAGTGGTACTCCTATTGTTACACCAACACCGGTCCCTATCCAGAACCATGTTCATGTACCAATAAATCATGGAGAAAAACCGGAAAAATTTAACGGTACTGAGTTTAAGAGATGGCAGCAGAAGATATTGTTCTATCTTACAACTCTTAATTTGACCTGGTTTCTCCATGAAGAGGCTCCAGCACTTAAAGAGGGTGAAAGTGATCGGCAAGTTGTTGTAGCTGTAGATGCTTGGAAACATTTAGATTTCCTATGCAGAAACTACATCCTCAATAGCCTTGACAACATGCTGTATAATGTATACAGTCCTTTGAAGTCAACAAAAGAATTGTGGGATTCTTTGGAGAAGAAATACAAGACAGAGGATGCCGGCACGAAGAAATTTGTTGTCCGTAAATTTCTGGACTTTGTTATGATAGACTCCCAAACGGTAATTTCTCAAGTTCAAAGTTTTCAATTAATTTTGCATGATATTCATTCAGAAGGTATGTCTCTTAGCGAGTCTTTCCAAGTCGCTGCTTTAGTGGAAAAGTTACCACCGGCTTGGAAAGATTTCAAAAATTATTTAAAACATAAACGCAAAGAGATGACCATGGATGAACTTATTGTAAGACTAAGAATTGAGGAAGATAACCGTAAGGCTGAAAAGAGGAATGGGAAAAATCCCATTGAGTTCAAGGCTAATGTGGTTGAACAAGCTCATAAACTACATAACAAAAAGAGGAAGTTTACTGGAGATGGTCCTAAACAAGGCGACAACAATGGCAACAAGAAGTTCAAAGGAAATGCTATAACTATGGCAAGACTGGACACCGAGCTTCTGACTGTCGTCGCCCTAAGAAGGATCATGAAAGTACAAGTAAGAAGGCCACCAATCAAGCCAATGTAATAGAATTGGATTACAACTCTGACGGAGTGAATGACATCAACCTCTCTGCTGTGGTGTCTGAGGCTAACTTGGTTGGAAATCCCAAAGAGTGGTGGGTTGACACTGGAGCAACTCGTCACATATGTGCGGACAAGAAGATGTTCACTACCTACAATGAGGCTGCAAATGGTGAACAAATTTTCATGGGAAATTCTTCTACTTCTACTGTGGCTGGACAAGGGCAAGTGATCTTGAAGATGACATCAGGGAAAGAACTAACCCTCAACAACGTACTGCATGTACCTGACATCCGAAAGAATTTAGTTTCTGGTTCTTTGTTAAGTAAAAATGGTTTTAGGCTTGTTTTTGAGTCTGAAAAATTTGTATTAACAAAGAATGGTATGTATGTTGGTAAGGGATACATGAGTGATGGTCTCTTTAAGTTGAATGTAATGACAGTTGTACCGAAAGTTGCTATCAATAAGAATAACAAATCTTTTGCTTATATTCTTGTGTCAAATTTATGGCATGGTAGATTAGGACATGTAAATTATGATGCTTTGCGTAGATTAATTGGTTTGGATTATATACCAAGTTTGAAATTAATCCTAATCATAAATGTGAAGTTTGTGAAGAAGCGAAACTAACTAAGGCTCCATTTAAATCGGTTGAAAGGAAAACCGAACCTCTAGAATTAATTCATACTGATGTATGTGATCTAAAATTTGTTCAAACTAGAGGAGGCAAAAAGTATTTCATAACATTCATCAATGATTGCACAAGATATTGTTATGTTTATTTACTTAGAAGTAAAGATGAAGCCTTAGAAATATTTAAACTCTACAAAACAGAAGTTGAAAATCAACTTGGTAAAAGCATTAAAATGGTTAGAAGTGATATGGGTGGTGAATATGGTGCACCTTTAAATGAATTTTGTGCACAACATGACATTATTCACCAAACTACAATACCCTATTCTCCTCAGCAAAATGGAATTGCTGAAAGAAAGAATAGAACCCTTAAAGAAATGATGAATTCCATGTTACTAAGTTCAGGCTTGCCACAGAACTTGTGGGGGGAAACAATATTATCTGCTAAGTATGTTCTTAACAGAATACCCCACAAGAAAACCAACAGCACTCCTTATGAATTGTGAAAAGGTCGACCGCCTTCCTACAAATACTTAAAAGTGTGGGGGTGTTTGGCAAAAGTTGAAGTTCCTGTTCCTAAAAAGATTAAGATTGGACCAAAAACAGTAGGTTGTGTGTTTATTGGTTATGCTCAGAATAGTAGTGCATATCAGTTTCTGACTTATAAATCAGAAATACCTGATATAAATGTGAACACTATTATAGAGTCAAGGAATGCTATGTTTTTTGAACATGTCTTTCCTTACAAAAAAGGACAGGAATTAAGTTCACAGAAAAGAATTTATGATTGTACACAAAGTCAAGAGACTATTGACAATCAAACACAAGAGACTAGTAATGGTCTCGACCAACGGGATTTAACTGATGATGAACCAAGACAAAGTAAGAGAGCGAGAACATTAAAATCCTTTGGTCCAGATTTTCTGACATACCTGTTAGAAAATGAACCTCAAAGCTTTAAGGCAGCAATGACAGGTCCTGAAGCACCTTTGTGGAAAGAGACTGTTAATAATGAAATTGAGTCCATTATGCAATATCATACTTGGGAATTGGTGGATCTTCCACCAGGTTCTAAACCTCTTGGATATAAATGGATATTCAAGAGAAAAATGAAAGTAGATGGTTCAATTGACAAGTATAAAACAAGACTTGTAGTTAAAGGTTACAGACAAAAGGAAGGTCTGGCCTATTTTGACACATATTCTCCTGTGACAAGAATAACATCCATTCGCATGCTTATTGCTATAGCAGCGTTGTTTAATTTAGAAATACATCAAATAGATGTTAAGACAGCTTTCTTAAACGGTGATCTAAATGAAGAGATCTATATGGAGCAACCCGAAGGGTTTGTTGTCCCAGGGCAAGAAAAGAAAGTTTATCGGCTTGTAAAATCTCTTTATGGATTAAAACAAGCACCTAAGCAATGTCATGAAAAATTTGATCATGCAATGCTTACTAATGGGTTTAAGATAAACGAATGTGACAAATGCGTCTATGTTAAAAACACTGACCAAGGATATGTCATAGTTTGTCTTTATGTGGAGACATGCTTATCATTGGAAGCAGTCAAAACATGATCAAATCAACTAAGTAAATGCTTAACAAAAGATTTGATATGAAAGATATGTGGGTCGCAGAAGTTATATTAGGAATGAAAATTACTAAAACATCTGACGGATATGCATTATCTCAATCTCATTATATTGAGAAAATTCTTGATAAATTTATCAAGGATGATTTGAATTTAGCTAGAACACCTGTAGACATCAGTCTTTATTTATCGAAAAATAAAGGTGATGCAGTGTCTCAGTTAAAATACTCCCAAATCATTAGAAGCCTAATGTACCTAATGAATTGTGCTCGTCCTGATATAGCTTATGCTATCAGTAAATTGAGTAGGTACACTAGTAACCCCGGAGAAGGCCATTGGAAAACGATCATTCGGGTTCTTAGATATCTAAGATTCACCCGTGATCATGGTTTGAACTTTACTCGATATCCTGCAGTACTTGAATGTTATTGTGATGCAAATTGGATATCGGATACTAAAGATTCAAAATCCACAAGTGGATATGTTTTTACACTGGGAGGCGCTATTGTTTCTTGGAAATCCACGAAACAAATATGCATCGCACGATCTACAATAGAATCCGAGTTCATTACTTTAGACAAAGCAGGAGAAGAAGTAGAATGGCTTCGTCACTTCTTAGAAGACATTCCAATGTGGCCAAAACCTGTGCCAGCTATTTACATTCATTGTGATAGTCAATCTACAATAGGCAGGGCACAAAATCATATGTATAACGGTAAGTCACGACATATTTGTCGTCGACATAATACCGTAAGGCAATTGTTGTCAAATGGAATAATCTCAATAGATTATATAAAATCTAAAGAGAATATTGCGGATCCGTTAACAAAAGGTTTGACAAAAGAGTTAGTGTATTGTTCATCGAAGGCGATGTGATTAAAGCCTATTACATAAGAGTCGTCATAATGGTAACCCTACTTATATGACTGGAGATCCCAAGAACTAAGTTCAAAGGGACAACTAAGTTATGTATGGCTCGCTAGAAATTATTAAGGGATGAAAATTCCCTACCGATTCCTATGGTGAGAGTGATATCTGCAACATATGTTGTCTGCAGGGGTATAAGGATAAGCTTTGTTTTTAATGATTACTTATATCTTGATTAAGGCATGAAATCAAGACAAGTATAAGGAGATACTCACAATAAGAATCAATCACCTATATGAGTGTCGAACTAGGGACGGTTCTATGAGAATGAAGAGGCTAAATTCTCTAGAAACACTCATGAAAACCATGAGCGTTCAAGGCCAAAATGAACACAACAGTGAGAACCATGATGTGTTAGAAGATATTTTGTGTGAAATCTATTGTCTTGGTTTACAAAAACGGCTGAACAATTCAATGCATCTCGTCCATTGGTTAGCCAGTAAGTCTGATAGGTTATCACTAGGGAAGGTTCAAGGCCGAAAGCTACCTGTCCTGATGCAAGATATTTTTGACTTATACTCTTTCGATAAAGTCTGTGTATTGTTGCATTTCCGTTGTCATCAAATTCCATTCATGTGGGGGATTGTTGGAAATGGTTTAGAAATTCTGGGTTAATAACAGAATTTTTTCCTAAGTTTGGTCTATTTTTTAGGTGGGCCTCGTGCGTCAATTTTCACGAGTCAAAGTGGTAACGCGTTCTATGCCGCGTTGTGATTCACGTGGTATATTTGGTTGCTCAAAACCATTACCGAGTGAATGGGAAATTGAAGCCAAAGTGTACTCCATGGAAATGGAGTTTTGGTGGAAAATCCTTAAAGGTTTAAATAAGGCTTGCCCCACATTGATTTGGTGGGAAGTTTTGAAAGGGTTTATAAGGCATGGATTTGGTACTTGGGGTGTGCCCCAAGGGGTATCCAAGTGTTTTAGAGAGGGCGGTTATGGGCAAAATGGACTAGACCCATTGGATCCAAAAATCACCACACGCGCGCGCCGCCGTCCGTCTGTCCGGTCGGGAGGGTTGGGCTTGGACGCGGGTGTGTGGTGTGAGGTTGGGTTGGTCTTGTCCGGCCCAATACCTATCTTTTTGCGCTAAAAACATTTCAATTTAATTTTATTTTTTAGTAAAATAAAATCCAGAATTCAAATTAATTCTAGAAATAAACTGGTCTGATTTTATTGTACACCCAAACAGGGCCCTTCCTGTTTTTTATCTGTTTGAATTGTGAACCCAACAGATTCAAATCTGTTTGAATTCAAAACCAACAGGTTTGCCCATGTTTAATTCAAAACCTGCAGCCACCAATACATCTATAAATAGGACAGCCCTCATTTGATGTTTTATATTCAGAAATTTCGTACTTCATCTCTGCAAATTAATTCTTCATTTTGCTGCATTTTATTTTTTGTGAGAAAGAGTATAACACTTAGTGTGTTCGTTAGGCAAACAATTTGTAGTGCTGCTATTTTTGTAGTTGATCATTTCATCCTGGGAGATAGACGTCCGTATTCTGAAAGCACCGTGGAGAGGACGAATCTGTCTTAAGGACACAGTGTCAAACACTAGACTTGATCAGATAATTATTCAAAGAAATTAATCAAGTAAGTTGTTTAATTTATTATTGTGTTTTATTTGTTTATGAAAAATCTAGAAACCCTAGATGTTAATTTGTGATTATGTATCAATTTTAAGCAATATATAACAATCCCAATCAAACAAGCAAGACAAATCGACACAACGATTTTACGTGGAAAAACCACAATTGGACACCTCCAACTGTGATTAAAAAACCACGGGCAACAGCCACAAAACAATCCACTAAGAAGATTTAAAGGAATTACACAGGTATATTCTCAATTACCTAGCGAATCCACGCCTAATTGAACCAACCTCTATGTGCCTCTTCCAACCCCGTTTTCACCTCAGAATTGTCTTTACGATGAGCCATTCCAGAATCCACCGAAGCTTCAGGCTCGAATTCTTCAGAATGCACTGAAGAACAACTTTTATCTTTTTTTAACCTACAAAACCTTTGATGTACTCTCTTTTAAAGCATGAGTTGAATACTCAATAAAAACATCAAAGAAAATCTAACAAAATATCTCCAGATATAAACCTTAAGATCCAAAAAGAAGATATGGAAAAAAGTACCCTTAGCTTTGGGAGAAAACCAAATATTTATAGAAAACCAAAAGCAATCCTAAATTTGGAAGAAAACCAACTCCTTAAGAAATCCGGATTTTGAAGCTCACTCGAGCGAAGCTTCTCTCGCTCGAACGAGGAGCTTAACTTTCGTGATTTCTACTAGTGCCTTGGCTCGAGCGACGAATCCTTGGCTCGAGAGAGCAATCAACTCTTTCAGGTTTTTGTGTGGACGCAATCTGTCGCTCGAGCGAGAACTCCTTGGCTCGAGCGAGAAAGCCGTAGCTCGAGCGAGCATTCCTAGGCTCGAGCGAACAAGGGCGGACATGCAATTTTGAATGCAATTTTGCATTTTGCTTCGGCCGCGAGCTGATCGATTAGCTCGACCCCCGTAATAATCAGCGAAGTGGTAATCTTGAAAGTATTGACATCACAAACTTCTCTGCAAAGCATGATTCGGGTTCGATTCGCCTCTAACAACTCATAACCTCACTGAAATAAAAAATGCGAATAAAATTACAACTCAAAGGAGTTTTGTTAAATGGGATTGCCAAGAATAAAAACCTAACAGTTTATTTAAATCAGATTTTAATTTTATTTTGGTAAAACAAAATTAAAATCTGTTTTTATTTATTTATTTTTTATTTTGAGTTTGATTTTTGTAATCAAACAAATTCTCTCATTTTTTTTATTTCTTTTATATTCTGATTGTTGTTAAGTACACAACAGAATTTAATCTATTTAAATATACTAAAGATTGTCCAACACAATATACCTCTTAATATTCGAAAATAAATACATAACTCTTATGTTTTGGCACGTATTTCACATTTATTATTACCTGAAACGGGATATGTGGACGGTATACTTTAGTTCTTAAATTACAAGAATAATTGGAATAATCCCCGTCTGAGCTCAACCATAAAACAGGAAACTCAAGTTTATCCCTATTTAAAAAAAAAAGAAGGGTTGTATAAAAATAAATAAATAAATAAAAAGAATCCTTAGGAAATTTCTACCAACTTAACTTTTGCCTTTAATAGTTCAAGACAACCCCAAACTTACAATTATTAATTACTACATTTTTTTTTTTTTTTTTTTTTATGGATTGAGTACTAATTACTAGTCTTAATACAATGCTTAACCTTAACGTTTCCTTAAAAAAAAAAAAAACACTCAAAAAAAAAAATAAAACAAAATTAAATGTGTCAAAAAATAACAATAAAAAAGTGACAGATTCTACCATATAGATCAATAAATTTGTAATGCCAAACAGATTTTTAAAAGAAAATTACAAAACTTTCTTACATTAGTTTAAATGGTCTTATCATATTTTATTTTTTATTTCATGTATTAAATTGAAATAATATGATAATTGACATAACTGATAGGACATATTAAATCAATGCAATAATAACTTATAAGATGGTAAACAAAATATAAAAAAATAATATGCGCATCATAATATTATTATCATATTATTGAATTGAGTCTACTTAAATTACATTATTTATTATTTATTGATTTGACCCCCCCAAAAAAAAAACTTTATTGTATGACTTGATTTAGTAATAAAATATTGTAAAATATATTATAATAATATATTAGCTTGTATATTAAGATAATTTATTTTTCTAAATAAATTTAGTGAAATCCGTTCACCATTCACCATTTCAATCCATTGTTCTGATTCTATCGTTGTCATTCGTGCCTCGCCGATCTAAATTTCTATCGTCATTCAACGTTCGCAATTGCCTCCACAAATTCCACTTCCACCATATTACCACCACCACCATGTTCTTCTCCTTGTTGCTCTTCTGTCTCCCTCAGTTAGTCTAGATCTCAGCATTATCTGTCTCATTCATCTGTCTTTCTCTCTTTGTTCTCTTTCCTTCTTATTTTTTTCAAATCATCTCGTTTGATTTCATTTTTTTAAATTTACTTTTCAAAAAATTAAAGTTTTTTTTTCATGTTTTTTTTTTTGTTTTCACTAAATTTTTTAAAAATATTTTAAATATTTTTAAAAAATTTTTAGGTACACCTAACATAAATATACTTAAAAAGTATAATATTTGTGAAAATATAATCTTTAAAAAATTTACTAAATACCAAAAATACAAAAAAAAAAAGAAGAAAATTTAATACATTTTTAGATTCTTGTGTATTTATTATTTTTTAAAAATATTTTTTACTTATATTTTACTTTTTAGATACATCTAAGTAAGGAGTATCTAAAAAAGTAAAAAAAAAAATGCTTAAAATTTTAAAAATACTTAGTAAAAAAAAAAAAAAAAGTATGAACAATAAAAAACTCAATTTTTATAAAATTGAATTTAGAAAATTAAAACATCAACTCTAAAATTTTTAGCGCTCACAATAAAATTCACTACTTTAGCATAGTGAGTTTTTTTTTGTCATTGTGAAATTTTGCTTCACCATAAATATTCTACGAAAAATGGTCATCGCCATTTGACAATGGTGATGGAAAAGTTGTTCCTAATTACAGGAGGTGGCAACCAATGGAAAAATAACTAAATATAAAGAGGGTATAGTATAATTTACCCAATAAATATATATGGGGATATATTTTCTGATTACCAACACGTGACAAAGGTGACGCCGACGTGTCAGCCGAGGTGCCACGTGTCGTGGTAGTTACGCCGAGGTGATCTCGGAGTTGCCGAGGTTGTCTCCGAAGGTATCGGAATCCGAGATAAGCGGATAAGAGACAAAAGTTCTAGAATGAAGAGGGAACTCAACCTGGATATGGACAAGAGTCATAGATTGGGAGAAGACTTCAGTTTGGGAAAAGATAAGACTCTTAGAGAGTTTATCTTAATCCCACTGGGAGTCCCAGATTAGCAGTAATTCTAAGTCTATTAGGGCCAGGCTCCTATTGGGACTAGGATTGTATTGGCTATAAAAGAGAGGCACCCCTATGGGTCTAAGGTATGTTTTTATACTCAAGTTTGTGAGTTGAATACTTGATTATCTTTGAGAGATATACTGATTTGATCGTCGGAGTGCCCCCGGGTGGAAGAACCACCGCCGGAGCCTTTTCTTTCTGTGCAGGACAGCAGGGTGCCATCTATTCTGCCTGTGTTCTACAGCTGAATTACAGGGAGGGCAGTGTGATCAGAAAATCACTCACACAATTTGGCGCCGTCTGTGGGAAAGAAAGACGAATAGCTGGCCAGTAACACACAGAAAGAAAAGGTTGGGGACGACGCTCCTGCTGGGAGTGGCAGGCCTATCGACCTTGACATTGAAGGAGACAACCACAACAAAGAAGCCCATAACCAGGGGCACGGAGGAAAAGGCGTCGGCCAGGAGGGCGACACTTCAAAGAAGACAGACCAGGACAGATACTACAACGAAGATAACCTCCAGGTATGGAGGGATAGGTGCCTACGGAGGGATGAGGAAGTGAAAGAACTGGCAGACAAATTGGCAGACCTACTGTCGGTCGTCAACTTCATGATGCAAAACAATGTCATGCAGCCACCCTTCCCACTACATGACACACCAGTTCCAGCAGCCAACACCCAGAAGGGGGGACAGATCCCTTTAGCACCTCGGCACACCAGGAGTGGAAGACACTCCCACCAGACCTCCAGGGAGGTCGGACGAGAAGAGCCTAGACAAGAGAAGTCCCAAAGGACATATCACACGAAGGACCCACAGCCCAAAGAATATCAGCATGTCCAAGGGCAGGCACTCTGCTTTAACACAACCCATGGAGAAAGATCAAAACGGGCCCACCACGAGGCCGAAAGTAGTGCGCCGAAAAGACTGAAGTCAAAAGATAGCCGAGCTCCGGGGAGGAGTCAAGAAGACTTGAGAAACTACCTCAAGAGGAAGGAACAGAATGCCGAAGCCGAGGTTACCTCACCCGACAAGCCTAGAACACTGTTCTCGGTAGAACTGGACAAATTTGAAGCACCAAAGAGATTCAGTATGCCAAGGTTTCAAATCTACGATGGTAAGTCAGACCCTAACTTCCACGTTGGATTATTCTTGAACTCAATGGCATTATACAGTGGAAACGAGCCGTTGCTCTGCAAAGTGTTCCCCTCGTCTTTTGGGGAGATTGCATCAGATTGGTTCCACAAACTGCCAAAAGGAAGCGTGAAGACTTGGGAAGGCCTGGCCGAGATGTTTGTGGCCAGGTTCGTAACAAACAAGCTGCAGCCATTGAGGGTGGATGCACTGATGGCCCTGAAGATCAGCAAGGATGAAGGCCTAAGGGCCTATGTAAAAAGGTACTATGAGGTGTTCAGCCGAATACCCAAATGCAACCTGGAAGTAGCGGTCGTTTCTTTCAAAAACGGCCTGAAAGATGATTGTCCACTTCGGAAATCCTTGGCAAAGACATTGCCGAAGAGCATGGAAGAGCTCATGGCAAGAATCGAGGAGTATGCCAGAGCCGAGGAGGATACATCGGGGAATAAGGAGGTAAAACAGGAAAAAGGGAACGGCTCGCCGAAGAGAGGCCGAAGTAACAACGGATTTAGCAAAGCAGAGACAGAATTGAGGGGCAAACAGGCAGTGACGACTGTGTTCCGAATCCCAATCCACAAAGTCCTGGATCAAATCCGAAATCAACCCTATTTCAGAGCACCAGCAAAAGCCCCAGAGGAATACATGGGCAGGAACGTTGGTAGGCGTTGTGCTTACCACAATGAAGAAGGACACCCAACTCAGGGCTGCAGAGCCCTAAAAGCATACTTAGAGGACTTAGTAAGACAAGGTCATCTGAGGGATCTTGTCGACGAAGCCAGGACCAGAGAAGAGCAGGCAAGGTTGCCTCAAGCACCAGCAGCCCCGCCTCCCCCAGCACAGCAACCACAGGGAGGGGGACCTAGGGTGGTTAACGTAATTCACTCCAAGGTGAACGAAAACGACATACGGGGGGAAACCCAAAGAGTAAAACACCTGCAGCACGTGAACCAGGTCGGACAGAAAAGACCTCGGCCTGGAGAATACCCAGGCCCGATGATAGCCTTCACCGAAGCCGACCTAGAGATGGTCCAGCACCCGCATAATGATGCCTTGGTAGTATCCCTCCAGGTTGGGGAGTGCCAAGTGAAACACATCCTGATAGATCAAGGCAGCTCTTGTGACATCATGTATGTTAGATGTTACAAGGAGCTGCGCCTTCACCCAGATGACATGGAGCAATCGAATGGCCCGATGGTCGGCTTCAATGGAACGCCGACGTGGCCACTAGGCGCTACAAACTTGGAAGTACAAGCCGGCACTAAGAAGATCAGGACAGAGTTCATCGTGATTGACACACCTTCACCATACAACATCATCTTAGGAAGGCCATGGTTGCATGCAATGGGGGACAGTTCCCTCAACGTTGCATCAACTATTGCGGTTCCCAACAGAACATGGAATTGAAGAAGTCAGAGGAGACCAGCTACAGGCAAAAAATTGCTCCATGGCAGCAATGAAAACAACCTGCAACATACAAGAACCAGGGAAGGCAGAGATTGAAGATGAGGACATGGAGGTCCTAGATGATGTCGGCAAGGAGCTGACCGAGAAGAGTGAGGAAACACTAAAGAAAATCCTCATCCAGGAGGGCGATGAAGAGCGCTTCTTTCTTCTCGGCTCAGGGTTAGCCGAAGAAGAAGAAAAGGAACTGGAAGCCTTTTTGAGAACAAACATAGAGGTGTTCGCCTGGACACCTTATGAAATGCCTGGCATTGGCATTGACCCCAAGGTCACATGTCACAGACTGAACGTTGACAGGTCGGCCAAACCTGTAATACAACGAGCCAGAAGACCGACGTTGATGCACGTCGAAGCAGTGGAGGAGGAAATAGATAGACTTCTAGAGGCCAGGGCTATCAGAGAAGTCAATTATCCGATATGGCTATCAAACACTGTGGTAGTAAAGAAGAAAAACGGTAAATGGAGGGTATGCGTAGATTTTACAAGCCTGAACAAAGCCTGTCCCAAAGACAGCTTCCCTCTGCCCAAAATTGACCAGTTGGTGGACGCCACATCTGGACATGGAAGGATGAGCTTCCTGGATACTTATAGGGGGTACCACCAGATAGCCATGTACCCCCCAGACGAAGAGAAGACAGCGTTCATCACCCCAAAAGGCTTGTACTGTTACAGGGTGATGCCTTTTGGGTTGAAAAACGCAGGAGCAACCTACCAAAGGCTGGTAACCAAAATGTTCAAGCACTTGATCGGCCAAATAGTAGAAGTCTACATCGATGATATGGTCGTGAAGACCAAGGATCCTAAGGGTCATCTTGCCGACCTAAAAGAGGTATTTGAGATACTCAAAACATATCGGCTCCGACTCAGCGCATCAAAGTGCGCGTTTGGAGTTGGATCTGGTAAATTCTTGGGGTACCTAGTGACATGAAGGGGCATTGAGGCCAGCCCAGATCAGATCAAGGCCATCCTAGATTTACAGAGCCCGACATCGGTAAAACAGGTACAGAAACTTACCGGAAGGGCTGCAGCCCTGAACAGGTTCATAAGCCGAAGCTCAGACAAGTGTAAACCTTTCTTCAACCTGGTGAAGAAAGCCACGGATTTCCTTTGGACAGAAGAATGTGAGGCCGCGTTGGCCGACCTAAAGAAATATCTGACCACGGCTCCAGTCCTCTCAACACCTGAACCTGGGGAAGAGTTGTTCTTGTATTTAGCTGTTTCAGAACACGCAGTAAGTGCGGTGTTAATCCGAGAAGAAAAAGGGGAGCAAAGGGCTGTTTACTATGTAAGCAAAACCTTGGCCGACGCAGAAATAAGGTATCTATCACTGGAGAAATTAATGCTAGCCTTAGTAATGGCTTCAAAGAAGTTGAACCATTACTTTCAGGCGCACAAGATTGTGGTCCTAACAGAGCACCCACTGAAGTCCTTGTTGCAACAAGGAGACTTAACAGGAAGAATAGCAAGATGGGCAGTAGCCCTGGGCCAGTATGACCTGGAGTTCAGGCCGAGAACAGCAATTAAGGGCCAAGTTTTGGCCGACTTCGTGGCCGAGTTCACGCCAGAATCAATCGAACATCGTACTCCATTGAGCCATGATGAACGATGTCCAAGCAAGCAAGGAAAAGCCCATCCAAAGACAAAAGAACAAAAGAAGAAAAAGCTCAGACCCTGCAGCATTTACATTGGAGACTCCTTCAGACTGTTTGTTGATGGAAGTTCAAACCGGCAAGGGGCGGGGGCAGGAGTACTGCTGATATCTCCAGACGGAGAAATAATAGAACAGTCCATCCGTTTGGGGTTCAGGGCCTCAAACAATGAAGCAGAATACGAAGCATTAATTGCAGGGCTAAAGCTGGCAGCAGCAGCAGAAGTAGATGAGGTAATAGTTTTTTGTGACTCACAATTAATTGTTAATCAATCAACAGGAGAATTTGCAGCCAGAGACGAGAGGATGTCGGCATATGCAAAAGAGGTCATCAGATTGGCAGCCTTATTTCAGAACTGCCGACTTCTCCAAGTAAGCCGAGATGATAACAGCCACGCCGACGCGTTGGCCAACCTGGCAAGTTCAATGCAGACTGGAAAGACAAGAACTATTATGATTGAATATATGTCGGGCCCAAGCATAAAACCACATAACGCAAAGCAGGAAGCAATGTGTGTGGACATAGGGCCAAGCTGGATGGATGCAATTGTTGCATTCTTGAAAGAAGGAAAGCTGCCAGAAGACCGCAAGGAGGCACACAAAGTCAGATTGAAGTCGGCAAGATTCATTCTAACAGCAGACGGACATCTCTACAGAAGGTCCTTCACTGGACCCCTTTTAAGGTGCGTACATCCTTTGCAGGTTGAGGATTTCTTGTATGAAATTCATGAAGGAATTTGCGAAAGCCATGCTGGGGGCAGATCATTAGCTCATAGGGCCATTACCCAGGGGTATTGGTGGCCCTATATGCAAAAAGATGCAGAAGCATACATAAAGAAGTGCGAACAATGCCAAAGGTTTGCACCTTTGATTCATCAGCCATCTGCCGACCTGAACCCAGTATCCAGCCCCTGGCCGTTTGCCCAGTGGGGCATGGATCTTGTTGGGCAACTTCCCCAGGCAACTGGGCAGAGAAAATACTTACTAGTAGCAACAGATTATTTCACAAAGTGGATAGAGGTAAAACCTCTTGCCAAAATCCGAGATGTGGATGTCAAGAATTTTATTTGGAAAAACATCATCACCAGATTTGGGATTCCAAGAGCAATCGTTGCCGACAACGGAACGCAGTTTGACAGCAAACTCATCAAGAACTTCTGTGCAAAATTCAAGATCAAGAATTACTTTTCAACACCAAGTTTTCCCCAAAGCAATGGGCAAGCAGAAGCATCCAACAAAGTAATTTTGGATGGAATAAAGAAGAGACTGCAGGCAGCAAAAGGAAAGTGGGTAGACGAGTTGCCCAACGTACTTTGGGCATATCGGACTGCACCGAGAAGATCAACAAGGGAATCCCCCTTTGCCATGGCTTATGGTACAGAAGCAGTCATTCCACTGGAAGTCGGCATCCCAGGGATCCGAACCCAGGGAGTTGAGAATGGGACTAATGATATACTCTTAGCCCGAGATCTGGATCTTTTGGAAGAACGAAGAGAGAAAGCTGCAATTCAGCTCGCAGTATACCAGCAACAGCTTGCCAGAACTTACAACAAGAAGGTCAATCCAAGGGATTTTCAGATCGGCGACTTAGTCCTGAGAAAAGTCGTCGGCAACAAGAAGGATCCCAGAGAGGGCAAGCTTGGCCCAAACTGGGAAGGACCCTACAGAATTACTTCAGTATTAGGCAATGGAGCTTATCGGCTTGAAGACAATGAGGGCAAAGCATTGCCAAGACCTTGGAACACTTGTAATTTGAAATTTTTCTATCATTAAGATGTGTTTTATTTTTGGCCGATGTCATCAATAAAATCCTTTCAGAATTCTTCAAACACATATGATTAATAAAGTTACATAATGTTGTTTCTGAGAGACATGAATAATGAGAACCCAAGTGGAACTCAGGTTCACATTGGGGGCAGAGAGAAGACAAAGACACTTAACACTTATTGAAATTTGTAGCAATTTACAAGTTGAAGTTAAGCCGAGATGGTTCCTTATCTTCAATTGTTGAAATTTGTAGCAATTTACAAGTTGAAGATAAGCTGAGATGGTTTCTTATCTTCACTTGTTGAAATTTGTAGCAATTTACAAGTTGAAGATAAGCTGAGATGGTTCCTTATCTTCACTTGTTGAAATTTGTAGCAATTTACAAGTTGAAATTAAGCTGAGATGATTACTGTTTCTCTTCACTTGTTGAAATTTATAGCAATTTACAAGATGAAGTGAAGCCGAGGGTATTGCTTAAACCCTTATAGCAATCTACAGGTTGAACCTAAAGAAGATGCTTAACACTTGTTGAAATTTGAAGCAATTTGCAAGATGACGTTAAGCCGACATATGATCATTTGTTGAAATTTACAGCAATTTACAGGTTGAAATAAAAGCTAAGTATATTGTTTAAACACTTGTTGAAATTTGTAGCAATTTACAAGTAGATCATTGTTTAGCACTTGTTATAAATTGAGAAATGTTTGCAAAGATAGCATTGAATAGTATATACTTGTTGAAATTCATGAAAAGTTTGCAGGTCAGTATCTTGCCGAAGTAAAGCTTGTAGTTACTATACCCGAGGTCTTTAACCCCGAGAAGATTGCACAAAGGAGGCAAAGTATGAAAGGCATGCCAAATATTCTAAGTATAGAACCATGCAGAAGCAATCAAGAGAAAATAAAGACTAAAGCATTCAGAGAAAAACAGTTGCAGTTGTGTACAAAGAAGGCACTACGGCCTAACCAAAAGTAAATTGCTCGGCAGTGACAAAGATAGGCATATCGGCCACAAAAGGAAGCTTACATTGTCCAGAAAATAGAAAAGTAAAAAAATTCAAACAACAAGGAAAGAAAGACATTGGAGTCAAGCTCCTTCAGCATCAACAGCTGGATGGGCTGGAACCTCGGAGGATTCTGGTGGAACCACCTCGGTAATCTTTTCCGCCGCCAACTCGGCGTCAATTTCGGCAAATGTTTTATCAAGACTTCTATCGACTGGAGGAACATCAGATGATGCTTGCTCAGGAGTGGTCTCCTTGATAACCTCCTCATCCTCCTCATGAGTCAAGTCTAGGACTTGATCATCCTAAGGAGGGGACTTGGTCTCACTAGCATCTTTGGGCTTCCTTACCAAAGCCTCATCATCATCCTTATCCTTATCCTCAGATTCAGACTCAGATTCATCTTCAGCTTGGCTTGGAGGTGGAGGTGGAGGAAATGGAAGAGGAATAGCGTCGGCTTGGCGCAGTGGTGAATTGTCAGGAAGATTAAGTTTCTTTGCAAGGGCCATCTAACCAAGAGAGAAGCCCCTGTTGCATGCCTGCTTAACTTGTAGTTTGTATTCCTCTGTAACGTCGGCCATTCCTTGAGCATAGGCCTTTTCGTCGGCCACTTTGATTTCGGCGTCTTTAGTAGATAAGGCCTCTTGAAGTTCCTTTTCGGCTTGGGCCTTTTTGTCCTCGGCCTCTCTCTTTTCGGCCTCGGCGACCTTCTTAATAGCCTCGGCAGATTCGGCCTTTTCTTCGGCTAGGGTTTGGGCTTTGGTGGCAGCCTCAGCCTGGTCTTCAAGCTTCTTCATCTTTGTCAGAAAAGTTTTGTTCTCCTTTTTTAGGGCAGAAACCTGCCGCCTCATATTGGCCAACTTCTCCCTTGTTTCAAAAGCTTGCATGGAGAGAGAATGGGCATGTTGAATGGCCTGAAAGAACCCAAGGGAAAAGTTATTACACAAACTTTACAAGTATAGAAAAAGAGGCAGAAAGACAAGTTGCCAAATGGGGGAACTTACTTGTACAGAACGTTGGAGCATGAGGGCGTAGTTCTCGTACTCGCTCATCTTGGCATTCCGCTCAAGATCGCCAGGAAGGAGAACAGCAGTACTGAGTGCCACGCCGACATTGATGTCATCGGCACTGTCACAGGCTAGAACAGGCTTATCTTCCAGGGTGATTTTAGGCACCCAGGGGACTCTTGGTATTTTGGAACTCGAGGTTGTCGCAGACGATGACCTCGGCTTCTTTGATTGAGTAGACTCTGATGGCTGTGTTTCAGCAGACCTTTTTGTGGGAACGGAAGCGGTCTTCCCACTCTCAGCCAGTTTGGATATAGGTAAAGTATCCTCAGATTCAACCTGAGTCACTTTAGCCTTTGGCTGGGCTTTCTTGGTTCTCTTCGACTTTGGTGGGGGCATGGTTTGCGTCGGCTGAGCATCAACGTCCGTAGGAAGGTCGGCTAGGAGATCTTGGGCAACAGGCTTCGGGCGACCCATCTCAACAGTTTTGACAAGTCGTCGCCGGCGTTTTCTTTCTGGTATTGGGATTAAGTATGGGGCTGAAGTTGATAGTTGATCGGCTGGATCAGAGGTTGACCCTTGGTCAGCCCGAGATGTTGATGCGGTTTGTAGAGTGGTAGCAGAGGGAGGAGATAAGCTCTTCTTCTTTCTTTTCGGGACGTCGGGCAGTGTAGACTTGTACGTCGGAATAAAATTCAGTACCAGTGGAGCCTTGCGCTTTTGGATTGGCAGATCTAGGAGCTTCTTTAAGTCTTTGCCTGGAAAGTAGGACTGACGAAAATCCTTTGGTGGCTTGCGAACATCTGCAAGAAGAGCAAGACATTAGAAACAGACAAAGTTTTGAAGACTTGAAAAAGAAACAACTAAGTAATTGACACTGGGCTCTTACCCTTGCCCTCTTTAACTGTTCAAGGAAGAGGGTATAGATGGACATCCTCGTCTGGGGCAAACTTCCAATTTCCAGAGGCAATGAAGTAGTCATCTCCAGCCCCCTTGTTGGAGTCTGGGAGGTTGGCTACGATTTTGAATTCAGTGGACCTCGGCTTGAGGTAATAGACGAAACCTTTTTCTTTTAAGTTCAGGGCGCACATGGTATAACAATATTGGATATCGGCAAGGGTGATCCTAACGTTCTCCTGCCTAGCTAGGGCTATGATACCATTAATCACTCGATAGGAGTTGATGGTAAGTTGCATGGGGTTCAACCTATAGTAGTGGAAAACTTCACGAAAAAGGGGATTAAGTGGAAGCCGGAGTCCACATTCAATAAAGGCTACAATAGGAAAGGGCATCGTATTGTCTGTAGGCATGATGGAATCGTCATCCCCAGCTAGCCTAAGGTGAACATCGGCTGGAATGGAGAACTCTTCCCTAAAGTATTCGAGTTTGGTTGGGGTATTTACCCTATGTCTCCACATACCCATAATTTCGGCGTAAAGGAATTTGATTACTGAAAGAAGATGTTCTTAAAGTGTTATTGGAACCTCGGCAAAAACCTATGTAAGTACTGGTAAGGCTTGTTTCAGTTTTCCCTAAAAATTAAAGGTTCTACAAACAAATCCCAAGCCTAAAGACTATGAAGATGAAGATCAAAGGCACGGATCTGGAAAAGATACAAAAAACAGAAAACAAAGACGAAGTTTCAGAATTTAGAACAAAAAGGGGCTATCAGAAACATGGAGAATACAAAGGGTTGAAGGCTAAGAACAGTGGCAAAAAAGTGGTGAAACAGTGCAAGTGTTCAAGACATGAGCAAAATCGTGGAATAGACGCATCCAGATGAATAATCCAGTAAATTAAATGTTTGAGCAAAACAGTAATAGCAAGAAAATTCCAGAAAAGATCAAGAACTGAGGTAAGAAAGAACAGCTGCTTACCAGACGAAGTAAGGCCGGAATAGAATTCGCCGAAGACAGACGACGGTTACTGAAGTACTAGAGTGGTAAAAGCTTCACCAAAGAGACGAACGAAGACGGTTACAGAACTTGGAGCCTTAGCAATGGTAGATTCAAGAAGTAAGAGCTTTAGAGAGAGAAAAGCAAGTAAATCGAATACAAAGGTAAGGAAAGAAAGAGGGAAAAAACAAAGTTTTGTTAAAAACTTGAAACGGCGACAAAACAGGGCATTTAATGCGCCTAGAACATCGCATACGTCAAACGACGCAGACAGACGGAAGACGGCTTACAGGCGCGTCGCAGACACGGGCCAATGAAGATATAACGCGTAAGTGGAACGGTTGAGAGGTGATGCATGACAGCTCATGCGCGTAGGAGAGTTCATTTGAATTCTTGTTCTTGAAAGAAAACATGTCGGCCTGAGATGAACGACCTCGGCTGAAGAGTTCTTGTGCCGAAGTACTGGAAAGAGGAATAATATAGGTTTCATTATCTTAGAATGCCAAGGTAATAGAACCTAGAGGGCAGTTGTGGGGATATATTTTCTGATCACCAACACGTGGCAAAGGTGATGCCAACGTGTCAGCCGAGGTGCCACGTGTCGTGGTAGTTACGCCGAGGTGATCTCGGAGTTGCCGAGGTTGTCTTCGAAGGTATCGGAATCCGAGATAAGCGGATAGGGACAAGAGTCCTAGAATGAAGAGGGAACTCAACCTGGATATGGACAAGAGTCCTAGATTGGGAGAAGACTTCAGTTTGGGAAAAGATAAGACTCTTAGAGAGTTTATCCTAATCCCACTGGGAGTCCCAGATTAGCAGTAATTCTAAGTCCATTAGGGCCAGACTCCTATTGGGACTAGGATTGTATTGGCTATAAAAGAGAGACACCCCCATGGGTCTAAGGTATGTTTTTATACTCAAGCTTGTGAGTTGAATACTTGATTATCTTTGAGAGATATACTGACTTGATCGTCGGAGTGCCCCCGGGTGGAAGAACCACCGCCGGAGCCTTTTCTTTCTGTGCAGGACAGCAGGGTGCCATCTATTCTGCCTGTGTTCTACACCTATTACAGCATCAGTAATACTATGATTATTAAATTATTTTACTACTTTTTACTTATCATGTGATGTATCAGGACAGAACCATTATGATGATAACTAGCACAAATGGTGGGACTTAATAATTCAATGAAACAATTATGTAGCACTTATATCCTTTAAATTATTGAAGAATGTATTTAATTCTTTTATTTTTATTTTGAGAGTCTTTGGAGTTGTTGCATTTTGATTTTGGAAGAGTACGATTCAATTTAGATTTGTCAGGATTGTTCGTTCGCGCTCGTTTACATTGAAAAGTTCTTTGGGAACTTGGAAAATCTGTTATGGTGTCGACACTAGCCTTCCTAAGGATCGACACCACATTGTTGCCTTGCTCTTAGTGTCTTTCCTGGTTTATAGGGTCGACACCACGGGTTCTAAAGGTTGACCATTCCCTTGTTGTTTTGTTCTGAGATGCATTCTGAAATATAGGGTTGACACCACTGGTTCCTAGGGTCAACCATTGTCCTTTGTACGCATTAGTGTCTCAACTTTTCTTCATGAGGGTCGACACAACTGTCATGAAGGTCAACCCTTGTGAGTTAATTTCCAGATTTTGGTTTGGTTTTGGGCTTAACTTTTTGGGAGTTTGACTTATTCTTTCCCTTGACTTTAGGCCTAGTATACTACCATTATAAATAGACCCCAAACACACTTTTTTCATTCACTTTTTCTTCTCTCTCTCTCTCTCTCTCTCTCTCTCTCTCTTTCTTCTCTTTAAACCATGAATCTCTCTCTCTCTTAGAAGCTCAACCTTTTCACTTAGATCTCTAAATCTACTTGGTTAGAGACATCTTTTCACCTTGGTCCTTTGAGGAAGATTGTAGATCTCGTCAAAGACTTGCTTTTGATACAAGAGTTTTGTGTTTTCATCGACTTTGAGTTTTTCATAGTTCTTCTCTTCGCTTCAAGAGGTAGATTCTATTTTCTAAACTCAATATGAGTTCGATAACATATTTGTGGCGTATTTTGTTATTTATATTTGGTAGTGATTTTGAAAAGTGATTTTGAAAAAAAATGAAGTTTGGTTCTAAAACCATGGGTTTTGGCTTGTGTTGGAAAAATAATTTAAAAAAATGATATTGGTTTGGGAGTTGGAATGATTTTGGTGAATGGTTTGGTTGGAAAGAGATGGAAAGGAAATGGTTGTGGGATCGTGAAAATGGGTGTTATTACTCTTTTGGAAAGTATATCTATATTGATATCTTTTGATTATTGCATTAGAGATGACTGTTTTGGCTATCGGTGGAGGATAGCATTACCGTGTGTTAGAAATTGCATGTGGATTAGACAATTTGAAATCATTCATTCATGGAGCATATAATGAATTTTGGAAATTGAAATTGTATGTTTGGGAAAAGGTTTTGGAAATTCTCACATTATGTTTTGGAACATTTGCATTATTTTGGAAAAATAATATTTTGATTTACATGTATTGTACTATTGAAAGAAGTAAATAAAATGGTGAATCTAGGAGAAAGTTGTTGTTACATCAAATAAGTTGGCCTGTGTGTCCAGGGTGAAAGTCTCAAAAATCGGGCGTATATATGGGTGTCGATCCTGTAGACAAAATATCCGTAAAGTGGTAATAGTAACGCTTATATAGCCTATGTTTACATTGGTGCCGGTTTACGGTTTCTCGCAGACGAAATTTCTGTGAAATGTTGTATTTGTTTTGGAGATTTACTAATTTTATTTACTATTATGTTGGTTTGGAACAGGATGTTTGGAAAATGGTTTTAACAATGTATTCGCTGTTGTCTAGCGATGTATTTGTATTTGATTTAGCAATGTATTTGCTGGTTGATATTAAGATACCAGGATTGGTTTTTGGAAAGAAATTTTATATCAAACTGATGTTTTGGACTCGAAAACGTTTTGATTAAACGTAAGGTTTCGGTAATTGGAAAGAAAGGATTTTTTTTGAGAAATCAAATGGATTAGAAAATACATTTGGGCATATTGTTTATATGTATTGCATCATGATCATTTATGCTTGTGGAGCATGTTTAGTTTTTGAAATATTCTCTACTGGGCTTTAAGCTCACCTTACGTGGCCTAAAATGTCTTTCAGGTGTACATGTGTGGATGTGGATTGAGACGTGAAGCTGTATTCAGAATCGTGTGGGGGTGGTTCTGTTATTTGTAGGCCAATGGCCATATATGTTATTTATTGGTCATGTGCCATTATTGTAAGGGTTACACCCTTGTGTATGATGTAAGCCTCAGGGCATTTAATTTGATTTTATGACACTTGTGCATGTTTTAGTTATAGGACATCCATTTGAAGTAGATATTGTATCTAGGAATGCATAAATTCGGATGAACATATGTATTGTGTGACTATATTATATTCATTTGCACGATAGTTGTTATCTAGTGTTCATCGTTGGGTAGTTTATTCAAGTGAGTCAAACCGTGTAAATCTTGGGTGTGACAACTTGGTATGGTGGGCCATAGTGTTCATCGTTGGGTGGTTTATTCACGTGAGCTAACTGGGTTTTAAAATCTTGGGCTTGTGGGCCATAGTGGATTTATCTTGCTCGGTGAGAACATTTGTATGTTGTGTGGTAAATGATAACATGCTTTTGTGTTGCATTTTATGTGGGTATGGTGTTGAGACTCAGAGATATTATTCGGTCTCTAGTTGACTAACTTGGAGGTCTTGTTGGAAACGCACTTGATCAAAGTTGTTTCTAATGGGAAATCTAAGCGAGCACTGGAACAGATTACTATCTTTGTAGACTTGGCACGATTATGTGTTATGTGGCATGTGGTAACTGATGTGTGAATTGATTGGAATCTAAATGCAATCAGTTTGAGTATTTGCTTATATGATGGTATTGTGTTAATATTTCGGTGAAGGGTACTCGTGTGGTGTATCCTAGGTCGCATGTTTTCTCTTTAATAGAGACGTTTTGGACGGTGGTAGTAAACGTTGAGTGGGCACCTCGATGTGTGCCATATAGGTGATATGTTGCGTATTAGTATAGGTTGTGAGTTGGTGTTGGTTTGTCCTTAGTGACTGCTATATATGCCTTTGAGATACGGCGGTGTTTCGAGTCCTTGTGCTTGGTGGTTGAGTGGAGTTGTTATACTCATTTAAGTGACGTCATGTAGGTTCAATGTTGGTTATTAGTTTGTAGACTAGTACGTGTTAGAGTTAGTTATGACCTTGAGGGGTCAGAAGTGTGAGGTGTAGTGTAGGTTCAATGGAGTGAGTTGTTGTAGGTTTTTTAACCCGTGGAAGGGGTGTTGGTGGTGTTGGAGTTTCTAAAATAAGGAGAGTTCGAATTTCCCTTGTAGATGTAGGAAATGTCGGTGTATAATTCCGACTATGGTGTTAGTGACCTAGAAGTCCATATTATGAAGTGAGGTTGGTTGGGATTTGAGTGGTGGTTGATTTTTCTCAGGGTTGGTGAAGTTAGTTGGGCCATTTAGGCCATGAGTTGTTCATTATAGATGATATGTGGTTGGTTGTTTCTTGTGAAGGGATGTTAGTCCTTTATTGTAGTATTGGTTGCTAGTGTTTGGTGAATGGTGTGTTTTGAACACCTTGTGTTGTATTTTGGGTAGTGGTGTTGCAAACGTTTCCTAAGTTCTAGTATTTATTTATTGTATTTGGATACGAGAGATGTGTACCTCAATTCTGGTTAAGTTAAGAGATGCTTTCTGAAGGATTGGTCAGGTATGTAACCTATGGTTGGTGCGTGAGCTATGTGTAGGGTCACAGTGGTTTAGTGTTTATTGGTCAAGGTTTGGAATGATGGTGATGAGGTGATTGTTTTTGGAGATGGGCTATGTTTGGCTCACGTAGCGTTTTAGGTTGGTTAAGAGAGTAGTTGGGAATGTAGTGACTCTGGTAGAGGAGGTTGAGAACTTTGTTTGTTCTTCTATGGAGTTAGGATAGTATGACTTTGAAAGCCTTGTAAGTGTTGTGTGTATGTGTCGAGGTTTGGTTAAGGGTAATTGTTTAGTAAGTATTAGCAACTGGTAGATTGACCAGAGGACTTAGTGTTTTGGTTGTACTTGTATAATGGGTGATGGGATGGAATGTGGATTAAAGAGTTGACTTTATTGGTCACTGATGGATGGAGGTGTTGTGTTTACTTGTTGTTTGGTTTGGGTTGTTATGTGGTGTCAGTGGCATTGTAGTGTGGTAGGCTTTTGCAAGTTAGCTTGGTATGAGAGAGTAAATATCTGAAACTCGTTGTTGTGAACTTTGGTCTTATGCTGTGCTTTTGCGTCATTATGTGATCAGGGGGTGTGAAATTTCTTTCTCTTGTGTTATTGCGTTACTGGCATTTTGGAAATTTTCCAAGGATTTTTATCGTGGAAATTGTTATTGATTTTATGGCGTCGCCATGTGTGTGATGGATTTTATTGGGTGACTGTGTTATGAGTCATCGAAAGAATGAAAAGGAATGATTTTGAGGAAAAAAAAAAATTTTCTTTTTGATGTTGTGACCTTGAGTAGTTTTCTTAAACTAAAACGGTTTGGGTTTGCAATGTAATTTTTCAGTTTAATAAAAAGCTAAACCCAAAAAAAAAAAAAAAAAAATGAAAATGGTTTTGGGTTATAAACAACATTTATGGTTTTGGAAAGACGGTTTTGAAATCTTTGAATTTTGTTGTGAATGGTTGAAAATGTAATTGGGTTGTGATGATGCGAGTTTGAACACCTTTTGGGAAAGCAAAGTGTTTTGAAACAAATAAGGAAAATAAAGAATTTTCCTTAACCTGAATAGGTTGTGTTTTACCATGTATTTGGGCAACTTGTTTTGATCTAGCCTGAGTTGCTAGCTATGTGGTTGTAGCTTGCTTTTTGTTCTTCTTTCAGATACGATTAGCCTTATAGTTCTAACTTCCGTGGTTCTGAATTTAATTCCACAAATGCAAAGTGAAATAGATAAATATAAATGAGTCAAAATCCTGCAAATCTTTTAGAAAATCAATTTTGAATCAAAAATGCCAAAAATGGATTATTTTGCCAGATTTTAGAGTCGCCACCTAAATATTTTTGAGAAATTTAGGAAATTCATGACTCATGTCAAAGGCCACTTATCTGTCATCACCAAAGTGTCTCGACTTAGGAAGTTACGTACGAGAGAGGAAGGTCATAAATTGAACACCCCACAAGTATGTGATGCACACAAGTATAGACTAATTTGTAAAAATTGGAACACTTCAATTTCATGTTTGTTTGAAAATTGTTCCAAATATGTACCACTTGAAAAAGTGATCTCATATGTACATTACTCAAATTATCTCAATTTAAACAATTAGCATTCATCCGCAGGCATGCAAACAGATATATCACTTAAGTAGCCTCATAGAAAACAAGCTTGACATGACAACAATCACACGCAGGCGAT
The DNA here is from genome assembly GCA_036172215.1 of Camellia granthamiana. NCBI lineage: Eukaryota > Viridiplantae > Streptophyta > Magnoliopsida > Ericales > Theaceae > Camellia > Camellia granthamiana. The sequence goes on from CM069907.1 coordinate 120,682,382, forward strand.
ATGCTAAAGCATTAAGTGCTTACCTAGTACTCCAAGGTAAGCCAAACAAAACAAAAGAATTAGAAAACATGTATGCCCCTAACTAATGCCTAATGAAAAACATACAATATGCAATTAATAGGTTTGGTCGTCTAATATGTCATGTAAATCACTTTGATAGCATGCGGTGAAGCACATATTTAAGAAAGTAATAAATGATAATGTTGTTAGAATGATGAACCGAACCTTATTCATGCAAGACAAATGGATGCAAATCATGGAAAATGCTAAAAGAAACATGATGTTCTACACTATCCATCATAAGCAAGTAAATAAAAGGAAGAAATAAATGGGGGTTGGAAGACATACACATTATTATATTTTTGCCCTCATTCAAAAGGGTCCGAATGAATGTCCTAACTAATTAAGCTAATTATTACAACGCCACAAATTAACTAACTACTCTAGCTAATCAATTAAGTACAACACAAACTTAACTAGCTATTTTAACTAATTAATTAATTACAACACAAAAATTAACTACCTATTCTAGCTAATTAATACAAATTAGAATTAAACTAACTAATTAGTTACAATACGTAATTAATTAACTGAGTAATTAATTATTATAAGTCCACTACTTTAAGTTCAACATACTACTATTAATTTTAACGGGCCTCGAGAAACAAGGGAATGGCTTATGTATGCGCGTGGATTTCCACCCGAAAATGCTCTCTGTTCTGCTGCCAGAATGTTTCTGTTGCATAGTAGGAAAATTGCACTGTTTCTCACCTCAGTCTCTGCTCTGTTCTGTGAGGAAAATGGTATTGCCTCGTGGAAAAAGGTGGTCGGTCGGCCAAAAGTGATGGACGACCGTACAGTATAAGTGGTTGGTCGGTTACTAATTTTGGGTTTCTCTTGCTGCAACAGAAAACAAACAGAGCATTCTTAGGGGATGTTTGTCCACTCTGCCTCTCCTTATCATCAGATAGATCAAAGGAGGGGTAGGCTCGATTCCCAAGCCATCAATCGGCGCAATTCATTGCGTGATGACTTATGAACCAAGGGATACAATTTCAATAAATGCACAATAAAAGACTCACAAAACCCTCCCTATCATGATATTGATCAAGGAAAGCAGTTGACATTGACTCTTGAACCGCTTTCATCACTAACAAGTATGAAACGACTCAAGACTCAATGAGTTCAATTAACGTCCGATTGAACCCAAATCATTTTATTATCTTGCTCCATTTCATTCTAACTTTAATACCTCTTTTAATTACCTTTCCATTCATTAGTCATTTAAGGCCAAAAATGAAGATTAAGTCCACTAATGGAGAAAAGTGTCAAACCGAGGGTTATTTTAGGCATGAGAGAGAGATCATGCCGTTGGTAATGAACCTCCGAAAAGATATACCATTAAGCACAAGGTCACCTCTCTAGCTTAAACAACACTCATTTTGAAGCAACTCTCAAAACAAATAAAATGCCAAGAAAAGAGGAGGAGTGCAGAGGTGATTACACATGAACACAAGTATGTAAAACATGAAATAAATGCTATCAACTCAAATAGGTTGGTGTCTAATGCTTAAAACACCAAACCTATGAGGACCATTACATTACAAGCATACTATACAAGGCACAAATGAAATAAACAACCTAAAACTGTCCTAAAACAGTAAAAAATAGGACTGAAATTCCCATGGAAAAGCTTGAAAAAGTTAGCTATAATATTGAGGAATTTAAGCTAGTAAACAAGCATAAAGAGAAGAGGCTAACCCCTCCATTTTTGGAACTTCAAAACTACATTTTTAGCCTCTAAAAACCTCCGAAAATCAGTGGTAAAAAGTTTAAAAAAAAGTTAATGAATAGATGAGAAACACAAGGGGAAAAGCTTAGAAGACAAGGTACAAAGAAGGGTGGTTAACCTCTCTACCTTTAATAGCCTTAAACCACAAGCTTCAGCCCATAAAAATAGTACAGTAAGAAAAGATAATAAAGAAGTAGTGTAAAGGAGCTAGCAGTTATACCTCTTGAAGATGAGTAATACTTTTGTTCACAAACCACAAAGCTTACACTCTCAAGGGCTAAGATTTGAACTCAAGAGTCTCAACAAAATTTTTGGTTTAGGAAGTGTAGAGAGAGAGTATGTGGGTTACAAGATAGTGAGAGAGAGTGGCATGCAAGTATTAGAGTCTTTGGAATTTTTCTAATCTTAAAACCAAGAGGGAAGGTCCCCTATATATAGAAAAACATGTTACTATCTCGGAAATATCAGTATACATACAGCTGGTGCAGTGCATGCACCTGTGGAGACAACTGGCACAACTGGTTGCAAAATATCTGGTTTTGACACAAGTGGCCAGCAGGCACCTTTAGTGGATGGCCGTATACCTTTAGTGGACGGTCGTACACTCATAATTGACCTATGGGGACACTTGGCTGGCCAATCCACTCAAAATGACGTAACTTTTCACAACTGGTCGGCTGTCCACAAAAAATTACTCTCAAGCCCGACTTCAAACGGACATATCTCCTTTATCCGGATTTGATTTTAGGTGATTCTTGAGTCTAAATCGAAGCCCCGGAAGTCTAATTTCCAATGGAGGTGGCCTCACATCTAAATTCTAAGTGTGCGAAGAGATATTCCTAATTTAGTGAAGGCTGCTCATTTCTCTCTTAACGAATTGATGCCCAACTTTTCCCCAAACTAGTTTTCTTCTAACCCCTCCTATTTTCTCTAACTCCAAACCTCTAAATAAGATTTTTTTTAAAAGAGTTCACCTCCCTTCTATTTATTTCCACTTTGTCCTTACTCGGTTTACCTAAAAGTGCAATATTTTAAACAAAATGCAAGTCTCAGAATATCGTAGAAACATATGGAAAAATATTTTGAAAAAGAGGGTTTTTAAGGTCTAAAATAGTTTTGGTCAAAATGGGGTATAAGGTTAGGATTTAGAAGCTCTTCTTGCTGAAGAAATCGAACGTTTGTACTGCATAACTCTCATCATTAAGTGATCAACTTGAGGTGCCTAAGTCTTAAGGGTGGTAAAAATTGGGATGTCTACAGTTGCCCCTCTTTGACAGAGTTCAGAGTCATGAAATGACGTGAGTGAATTTCAAAGCCCGAAGACAACCCATTTTGACGAGGCCGTAAGACTTAGGCAAACAAACAAAATGCAGATGTAGTTGGTTGGACCCGAGGGTTGCCTACGTATCCCTTTGCAAGGAATCAAACAGCGTAGTTCACGGGTAAGATGCAAATAATATACAATGCAATGCAATAATATAATCAAACCACAAGTAGTGCTTACAACACAAATATCATAAAGGGATAGGGATGTAAAATCAAACTACGTTTTATATAGAAAAGAAGTGGACACAACCAAACAATACCTAACATAGGCTAAGTGCCTACACCCTTAATACCGGCCTCAGCGCAGCATGGGTGCTTAAACATAATAGAACCAGGTTTCAACATGAAAGGGGCGCGAGCACATGTAAAACTACGTTTTTCGCAGAAAGAATATAAGTGATTGTGTGGTATGATATAAATGAGGAATAATCCGCTAGGGAAAGATAATGATCCTAAATGTTGAATGTAACAAGACAAAGTACACTGCAATGGATGCAATGGATGAAGTGAATAAGGGGCGTAAGTTGAACCATGTTTTACCTAGAAAAGGTATGGACACAAAACAAACCACGTCTAACACAGAAAAGGTGCCGACACCCTCAATACTGGCCTCAGCACAGCATGGGTACTTACACATAACAGAACCATGTTTCAGTGAGGGAAATGTATGAGCACATGCCAAACTAAGTTTAACATGGAAATGATGGAGGTGATAAAATGGTATGATGTAATGGATGTAATGGATAGTGTAGTAAATGAATAGGGTGACACAGTCTGACCACGTTGGAATTGTGAGAAGAGAAAGAACAAATCCCAAACACGCTGAAATTGTGTGAGGAAGGGAACACTCAAACCATGCTGAAATCGTGAAAAGAGGTCCTATTGCTTATGGCTGCGTCTCACGCGTTTTGAGAAAAATTCCAAACATGCTAAAATTGTGCGAGGAAGGGAACACTCTAACCACGCTGAAATTGTGAGAAGAGGTTTTGAGAAAACTGCTGAAAGTCGCGTTCCACGTGTCCTGAGAAAAAAAAAATCCAAATACGTTGGTGTCGTTTGGTAACACTTACGTTTTCAGTTTTCAGTTTATATTTACAAAAATTTTAAAAACTCAAATAAAAACTTGTTTGGTAAATTTTTGATTTATAAATAAATGGTCTCAGTTTATAAATTTGGCCAAAAAATGTAAACTCAAAAAATGTGTTTCCGTTTTCCGTTTTCAGTTTTTTTTTTACCACCCAACACTAGCCACCACCCGCCACCATTTTCCACCACCGTCTTCCGCCACTACCACCCACCCCCCACCACCACCAGCTACTACCACTCACCAGCCACCTGTCACCACCACCCGCCACCACCAGCAAC